>VZSZ01004984.1:159309-305081 GCA_013398815.1 Ibidorhyncha struthersii
GCAGTCGCAACATTTCTGTACCTGACAGGGGTGGGATGGGGGTCAGAGGGAACCTGCAGACCTTGAAAGACCCACGGGCACTACAGTGAGGGGCATTGCAGAAACACTTGCGTGGCAGCACCCCCTCAGCCACGTCCCTGTGCCGTGCCTGTCGTCCCCAGACAGGATGCAGAGGTGTGGGAGGGCAAGCAAAAGGCACAGAGGCCAAGGGATAGATTTTGCGTCTGAACACTTGTACATCACAGGTGGTGGAGTTTTTGTCTGTGGGTCATTTTAACCCTGTTAATTACAGAAAATGGGGGCTGCTTTGCCTCTCACTTACACTGAGGGGGTTGTGTGTGTGCATGTCTCCATTATGCATTGCATTTCCCAGTGCACAGAGCAAGTTTTCAGGGCTTCTGTTGTTCTGCTTCAAGAATTCCTACCTTTTTGTTGACTTAGATGAAGGAACCCTTTGGAGAATGATGTCACCTGCGCCTCAAATACTCAGAAGTTTTTGATCATGAGTTTTATATGGCTTCAGGGTCAGACTTGCTGATTTACAAAGCATATACACCTGCTCTTCAAAACTTGTAAAATACGGAAGAAATTTGTGTATGGTTGGGATCAGTGCTCACATGCTGGCAGTTTGGTTTTTTTTTTTCTGCGTCTTTACAATTTCTGAGTCCCTGGAGCTTTTTACTGTTTCTTTCAAGCAGACCCAAATGGCTTATGAGGAGCACAAGGCTTTGGCCCTCTGAGTACAAGAGTAGGTAGCTCCGAGAAGCGGTGAGCTCTAAAAGTAGCTTCTTGTGCGGATCCTTCTCAGTTTTCTCTGGGAAAGAGCCAGCACAGAGCACCCTGCCCATCTGAGACCACAGCCTTACAATCTCCAGACTGCTGTATTGACAGGGTTGCATTTGTACCCTTTCCGAGCAGTGACGGCAGCCGTTGTCACGGGAAGACGGCAGCCGAGTCTGCGGGTCCGGCAACCCCCTGAGCGGCAGGGACAGGCTGCGCCTCTCTGACCTTTACAGTGGGCTCAGCCCCGACCAGCCGGTCAGCCCAGCTCCCTCTCTGCTGGGGCTGCGAGGGGGGCAGAGCCGAAACGTCCAGGTAGATTTCTCTGAAAAGGTCAAAGCGGTGCAGCTTGGTGGTGCTGGCAAAGGAATGGCGGAGAGGGATTTCAGCCTCATTCCTGGAACGAAAGCTGTAGGATGGGAGCTCACCCTGGCCCCCAGTGCTGGCTGTGGGGGAACCCCGGCTGCCACCTGCACCAGTGGTGGCATCTGTGGGTCTGGAGGGGCAACCTGGCACACTGCGTGG
The DNA here is from genome assembly GCA_013398815.1 of Ibidorhyncha struthersii. Taxonomy (NCBI): domain Eukaryota; kingdom Metazoa; phylum Chordata; class Aves; order Charadriiformes; family Charadriidae; genus Ibidorhyncha; species Ibidorhyncha struthersii. The sequence continues at coordinate 160,615 of VZSZ01004984.1, forward strand.
CTTGTTTGGGGTCTGGCCGCCATGGTTTCCCACCGGGGCGGGCGGCCGTTGCAGGGGATGATCCAGAGCTGCTCCGCAGGGCAGGAGCTTCCTCATGGGGAAGCTCAAATAGTCCCTCAGCGGGCAGGTGGGTGGGAGCAGGGGTGGGGGGCACGCTGGGACCCGGGTTGGCACGGCAGCATGAGTGGAAAGCCATGCTGGACCCCCAGTTATGTCGGTGCTCAGCAGGATGCCCGGGAGGTGCTGTGGGAAGTGGCATGGGGCCAGTTCTCCTTGTGCTGGCTCAGGGTTTGCATCAATCCCCCCCAAACCCATGGAGCCCTTGGACGCACTGGCCCCCGCTGGGTAGCTGCGAACCATCCCCAAGAGTTTCTGCCAGGCATGAGCAGAACTGTAGGCTGTGGGTGGTATGGCTGTGCTTGCTGCCCTCCTTACAGGTACAACGCTACTTAGCAGGCCTTTGCGTAATTTCTTGAAGGGAAGGATTTGGCAAGACAGGAAAGAGGAAATGCAAATTTATTCCTTTATTTTTATTTTTATTTTTTGCTAGGGAAACCACAGCCTTACGAAGTCACCATTCATTTTAGCAGCCGAGGCAGCTGCACACAGCAGATTCGGTGACCGGACACTGCGGTCCAGTAGTGTGTGTAGTCGATGCAAAGCTTGGAAAATAATAAACACAAACTTCCCTGAGCCGGGCACATCCGTTATTGCGTGCATGCTGTAATTCAGGAACTAGCAGATGTCTGAGCTTTGTGCCCAGCCTGACAGAGACGGAGAAGGGAACTGGTTCAGGGTTTGTGCACAGCTGCGGCGGTCAGATGACTCTGTCAGCTGAATCAGCCCCCAAACCAGCCCTGACTGATCATAGCAGGGACTCTGACCTTTGTTTGGTCACAAAAATACCGTCTTGGAAAGCTCCCTGAAGGCTTTGTAAAGAAGGAGAGTGGTGGTAATAATAGTCCCTGTAAAGGACCCTTTGCCTGCCGGCTGAGATGCGCAGCCCTTTGCCTCGGCGTGCCTCTCACTGCTGTTGGTCAGAGGCAATCACAAAAGACATTTTCAAGGGACCTGGCTCATGGGATGGTTAACATTTTTGCTTGCATTTGTCTGGGGGTAGCGGAGCATTGTTCTGCCTCGTGGTCTTGTTCCCCACCTGCAGGAAAGTGGTGCAGCCTTGTCTGCAGCATGGGTGGCTCAAACTCACGACCAGCCTGTGGCTGTTTGGTGGCCAGGGTGACAGGAGTTGGCAGCTGCCATCGGATCCTGTGCCACGAAACCAGTGTATGTGGGCAACCTCAGCCCAAGCTGAGCAAGCCCAACTACATTTCTCACCATCAGGGCCTCCTTGCTTGGAACTTAGAACTTGAGCTCAAGCTCTGCTCTCACGTGGTGGGGTGGCCAAAGGCTGTCTGAAGAAAACTCTGCAGATCAGTGTCACCAGCACTCAACCACATCTCCAAACATAGCTGAAAAAGAGAACTGGAGAAACGTGTGGATTTCCTTTCAACCTCATCTGCCGTGGCTGGGCACATTGTGCTGCAGACCGTTGCAGCCACAGCTGAGTTGTTAAAATGCTCAGTGGGAGAGCCTGCAGCCGTGTAGGCTGGGTGCTGGGGTGCCTTTCCTGTGCTTCAGTGAGACGGTGGAATAAAGCAGGCTACTGCCTAGGCTGCGCCTGTTGGGTGTGAAAACGGGAGTTTTCTTTTAAATGAAAGTGCTGCATAGCAGAGTTACGTACTCACCAACGCTCCTTTTCTTTCAAAGTCCAGAGGGTAATTGTCTTTGCCTACTGTGTAAAGCGATGGGGACTTTCCGTTTGCAGGGAGAAGGGAGCCATAGGTTGGTGACTAAAACTCAGGAGTGGCAACTTGGAGATATGAGGTCCATTAACCCGCCGGCACTGCCACGCTGAGTTGTAATTACGTATAGCTATTAATTCCTTCCATTTTTTTTCTCCAAAATGCACTAATGAAGGTTGTGAATGAATCCTGAAAGACACTGTTGTCAAAGGGACCTCAGCAGGCAACTCTGCAGAGAAGGCTAACCTTGTGAAACGATTATCTGTAAAAATCTGTGACTCGTTCCCCGAAGGCGGGCGCACGAGGAGGGGCGGTGTTTGCAGCAAAGCCCAGCCTGTATCTGTGGCCCCGAGGGAATCATAGCTACTCCTGCCAAATATGACTTGGTTCAAGACCTTTTCCTCAACCGTTACAGCAGCATGTTGAGTTTCATAGCTTAACTTAAAACAAGCACCACAAAATGCCCGTCAGAACCCCAGGCAGAACCCCACCAAGTTGCATGCGTGACCATAAGGAATTCAGGAGATCGGGATATGGAAGGACAAGAAGAATGTGCCAAAGTTGGTTATCACATAATTTGTTTGCAGTGAGTCATGGTCTTCCACTTTCGCACATTCCCCTCAGCCTCCTGCAAAAGACGTACTGTGTGTCTTTGTGGTGTTTTGTGAAACGACCGTGTCTCTCAGCTTTCCTGGACAGTCCTCTTTTCCCTTGCCTGCCCTGGTGATCCTGCAACTCCACAACGCCTGCAGTATCGTTTCATTAACACATCTGATTTTTAATGCTTCAGTGATATTTCCTGTGGCCACGCTGAGGAAAAAATTGCTCCTGTTACCAAAAGGAGCCTAATGGAAAGGGTGTTTCATGAAAGGAACAAAAGTTTGGGAAGAGGGGAAAAGTCAAATGAGTGCAAACACCTATCAAAGCTGTTCTCTTGCTGAGAACGAATACTAAGAAAACTTGCTCAGTGGGTCATGATGAGCTCATTCAGTCCACTCGATTACTGGAAAAATCTTCCACTTTGAGAAGTATGCATGTGTCTGTGTTGAGTCAGAACCTGGCAGAGCAGCTTCAGTACACATTTTTGTTATAAAAAAGTCCCCTTTGTCTTTTGCAACCCTAAAAAAATTCTGGCCCCAACACTTTCTGTGTTTCATGTTTTTTACACAGAAAATGTGGGCGCTGTAGTGTTACATTTCGCCTGGAAGGTGATACCTTTGGGCCTAGGGTGGGTGCATTTTCCTACCTGCAACACTTTGGCATTGTGCATTCTTTTATTTGCTCTCCAACTGCCTTTTATTAAGTATACAAATAGCTATGTATGAAAAGGTTGCAAGAGCACACCTGCTCATGCTCGTATGCAGAAATCGCATTTTGAAAAGTTTGCGTAGCAAAATTTTTCTGCTGAACTTCTTGGCATATTTTAAATGCAAAGCTGGCAGCTATTGTATAATGCCTCCAGCCTGCAGTACGGGGGCCTCAGAGAAAGTGATGTGTTCGGTGAGACTGAGAAAACACGGTCGCAGACACCACAGAGCTATGCTGGGATGGGCACAGCAGTTGTGGGGAGGGGTCATGGTCAAATATGCTATTTCAAGCAAACTCTGAGATGAGGATGTGTTCTTAGCCACAGGAAGAGCGTTGTCTTAGTCAGAACGGTTAATCATGCAATGTGAAGAGAAATACGTACTGTAAGTCCTCATGATTTCTGTTTCCAACAGCTTTTTTCCTCCTCTGAAATGACTTGCATATATTTTGGTGCTGCTCATTTGCAATATGGTAGCATCTGTGCTCTGGCTTTGTTGATGGAAAGCTGGAGGTTCTCCGGGCGGTATGAGCCATGCTCCTGTCACAAACTTAACCTCCATGTGCTTCTTTTCGGGAGGCAGGCAGGCAGAGAGAAAGAGAGGGGAAAAAAATGTCCTGCTGACGTCAATGAAGACCACACTGTACTGGATAATATTACTGCGTACCTCAACCGCCCACTCCCTTTAATTTACTAGAAACTAAGCAAGCTGTTTTGAAACCCATCGCTTCCAGCGTGTTTGCACTGTTCTCCCTCGACCAAAGGCTATTAATTGCCAGGAGCTTGAAAGCTACCTGATTCCTTGTTCAAAGCACCGAGACAGAGGGGATTTCCATGAGTAATAATTTCAGTCTGTGCCTGTGCAGCGCACCGTAGGCTAGAGTAAATTGATCCAGCTGCTTGCAAGACTAGATGGAAAAGTGCCCGGGGGGGCCGGGAGCACATCACCAGATGGAGCTGGATGCTGTTGTCATCACGTGGGGCTTCCCAGCTGCTGGGCATGCTCCGGCTCGACTTCCACCATGAGCAGAGAGTGCTCAGCCTTCCTGTCTGCGCTGACTTGCAATGCGAGGCAAATTCGCCAGCACATGTTGCAACGACTTCTCTCGTAATAAAAAGGATAATTTTAGATTAGCCAGAACTGTCGCCTTCCCCCCCGCCCCCTTTTTCCTCCCTGCTCAATGTCCTCTCCACGCTGACCCCAGTATTTTGTGCGTGTGTTTTGCTCGGCAACAATCTTCTCTGTGACAGAGACGATAAAAGCTTCTGAGAGGCCAGCTACCTCTACAAATAATAAAAATTGGCAGGATTAACCTGTAACCTGAGGCGACGAAAATACAGATTCCACTAGCCAGATGGCAGAGTTCAAAGATCCACTCACTTCCTGGCAGAGGTTGCACAAGTTAATTTTTATCCTTGTTAAAAAGAAATAAGAAGTGAAAACATAGCAATAAAATGTGTGCTGCTTGATATCTCTGGTTTTAATCACATTTATTTTATTCCTTTGTGTTTTCTTATTAGAGATGCTAGGAAAATACATTCTTTCTCTCTTCTGGAGATGTTTAAATTCTGCTTGGTTTTGTTATTTTGCTGGAGTGTTTGTATGACCAATTCAATTTAGTCTATTGGAAGAAGAGCACTATATAGGACGAACTAATTAACATAGCAGGAATGCAATTCACTTATTTTTTTAAAATGAGCAATTCAATTAGAGTTGCAGGGAAAAGAGATGGTGCCCTGGATTTGGTGGCCGCTTCCTCGCGGGAGAGCCCCGGGGCCAGCAGTGCGACAGCGGCTGCCAGTGCAAGCCGGGTGAGAGCCAGCCGTGCTCGGAGGGTCTGGGGGCTGCCTGAGCCTGAGCTCTCTGGCGAGTTCATGGAGGGAGAGATCCCCATTGCAAACGAGGTGCAAAGCCATTAACGATGGTGGGGCAGGGACAGCGGGGAAAGGCATCCCCTGAGTGCTGGGGGTAAGAAGTAGGGCATGGAGGCGTTTCTCCCACTTGGCAGGAGAAAGTCATTTTACAGAGGGGGGACACTGGAGCAGGGAAGGGGGACGTGGTTTATCCAGGGAGTAGCAGGAACGGGACTAGCGCAGGGATGTCCCACGCTGTGCCCCGTGCACCAGGGTCCCGTGGCAGGGCTGGCCAGCCAGTGCTTTTCACAGAATCACAGAATCACAGACTGGTCAGGGTTGGAAGGGACCTCTGGAGATCATCTAGTCCAACCCCCTGCCAGAGCAGGGTCACCTACAGCAGATTGCACAGGATGGTGCCCAGGCGCGTTTTGAATGTCTCCGGTGTGGGACACATTCCACATTCGTTGTTCACAAACAACAAATGACTTCACCTTTCCTATTAGTGCCCTCTGACAAAACCAATGTATGCGGACAGTGTTGCAGCCCAGGGACCTTACTGCACCCCTGCCAAATCAGCCATAGTAAATTTACTGGAGAGAGAGGATAGGGGTATGCTAATCTGAGAGCAGCTCTAAGTTCTTTTTTCTTGGGCCTGACCATACGTCTTTCTTCACAAGCTAAGTGTCAACTGTGAGAAGAAAGGCTGCAAAGTGTGAGGTTTAGATAAGTGCCTGTGTGCCTTCCTATCGTGCGGCTGTCGTGAAGTGTACACAAAGGTAAACGGCTCAGCCAGCAGATTGCAGAAGCAGGAGTGGAAGAATAAAGTTCACGGGTTGTTTTTGTGATGGTTTGTCCTCCCTCGCCGGCTGGGCCATTAATGAAAACAGAAGTTGAGCTGCTGGCAGGGTTTTGGAGCGGGCTGCAGGTACCCTTCAGGAGAGCAGTACTGGGAGTTCCAGGCAGGGAGTTTATGATTAATTTTGCAGGCATTTATTGTGCAATGCGAGATGGCCACTGGCCAGCTCAGAAGTTAAGCCAGAAGATGACTGTCAAATGAAACTGTTACGTTTGGCAGATCTTTCCAAAGCTGCTGTGCAAAACAGGCATACTGAAGCTGATTTCTGGATTTTCCAGACCCTCTGTTCGGCATATTCTTGTACAGCAGTCTTCTTCGTTTTCCCCTTTCCGACAGAAGAATTAGGTTTGACCTGCAGGCCGCATGGATTTCAGGTCAGATTTTGTACAACAGGCAGCCCTCTCCATGCCTCACATTTACCAGCAAACCTCTCCTTCTGGTAATTCCTCCTTTAACGATCTTACAAGGAACCAGCTCTACCTCACTTGGCTTTCTGAAAACAAAACCTTGTTTTCTTTGAAAAGCCTTTTTAGCCCAGATGAAGGTGAGGAGGAGATGAAAAGGCTGGTGGTGTGAAATGAGCCCTGCCCGTGCAAGCAGATTGCGATATAAATTTCCCTCTTGTGTGGCTCACCCCAAGCTAAGGTCAGTCAGTTAACTCTGTTTGGACACCGTCTGGCATGAATACTTCAACGATAAAGCTTAATGTGTAACCGAGGGCTTTTTTTCCTTCTGTGTCAGCAGTTGGCAAGAAGATACTGTAAATAAGGCTCCCTGTGAGTAAATAGATATGTGTGGAGAGGGGAAGGGAGCACCGCAGTAAGCAGTTTTGAAATGCACGCCGGCGTTGCTTCAAGTGATAAGGTTATTTGAGTAACCTGCAAACCATACGGATGCACAGGTTTCAAAAACAGGAAAGCGTCTTGTTTAAAAACCTTCTGAGGCAACACGAGGGCTTAGAAAAGAAACTGGCTTTGCGGTTAAGTGATTGTACTTCCTTATTGATATCAGGATTGAGGTGGTGCAAAGCCTGCCGGGACGGTGGCGCCGCAGGCGGCGAGCGTGGTGGCCACCATCACCGTGTTTGTGCCTGGACAAGGGGCTTTCTGGAGGGATGGGACATCTCAAAGTTTCCCTTTTCGTTTCCTCTTTGGGCAAGTCGGGAGGGTGTTTTTTTTTTTCTCACTCTCTTTTCCAGTAATGTAGTAAGTAAGCAGGCTGACATCCTCAGGGGAGGCTCTGTTTCTGAGCTCACCCCGTCCCGGGCTCCCAATGGATTTTGTCCTGCCATGGGCCGTGCCATGCCGGACACCCGGCTCCTGGCGCTGCCAGCCCAGCACCCAAACTGGGAGGGGTGCCTTTGGGAGGGAGGGCAGGCTGCAATGCTTTTCTGAGAGGCTTAAATGTGGATGTGCAGAATTTGCTGATGCTTTTGGAAAGCCTGATGGCTACATTCCTCCACAGATAAACCCAAGCCATATACTTGCTGTTTCGCCTTTGTTTTGGATTAAGAAAATCAGCCCCCCTGAGATCTGAAGTTAAGTTTCTGCGGGAGAGAGAAATGCAGACGCCTGGGCGCATGCGCCTGTTGGGGCGCACGTGCCTTGCTGCACGCAGCGTGACCCCTGCTTGCATTGGCAGCACACTCCTTGGGGATTTACAGAGCCGGTACCTAGAAACCCCAGGTCTTTCCTACCTGAAGGGACATAGCTGACACAGTTCCAACACACTCTGCTATTATTTATTAAACAGGGGTCAAAGCGCAAAGTTGGGATGTAGGCTTTATCTTTCCCAGCGTGTGTGGTTTCGAGCGAAGGTTGCGCTCATTCCTGTTGGGTTTGGGTACATTCGTTCTTCAAGCACTTACGGTTGGGCAGGGACCTGAGCGGGTCCCTTCCTACAGGGATGGCTCTTCTCCTCATGGAAGCGGAGGCAATATTTCAGTCCCACCCTGGCTTCTCCTCCCTGCCCGCCTTACCTTCCAGGATGTCCACCTCGGCAGGTTTCCTCATCAGTGGCAGCTGCAGTGCCAGCCACAGCGGAGTTACAGCAGAGGTGGCTTTGGCCCATCACGTCCTGTGATTTGATTGCTCTTCAACTGAAATGTCAATGGCTTCTCAGTCAGCTTGCAGCAAAGAAAATGTCTGAAAAACTTTAGGAAAGGAATTTAACTAGACTTGGAGCAAAGTTTTTTGGCTAGAAATTCAGGCTCCAGCCAACACGGCAGACTTTTGCCAACTCATTGCCCTGGTCCTAGAAGCCAGCAATGAAAAGAGAGAAAAAAAAAGAAAGAAAAAAAAATCTCCTCCATTGCCCCTTAGATTTAATTGTGCTTTTTTGTAAGCCTCATAAATCCTGCCCAAGTCACGTCATCAAGCCACAGGGAAACTGAAACCTTGCCCAAGGCAGGAGCCAGCAGCGCTGTTCAAGCTAGAAGGGTTACATTCAGGGACAAGTTCAATGCACTGCGATCTTGTTTTGAATGGGAATGTGCTCATCTGTGTGTGTGTGTGTGTGTGAGAGAGAGAGAGAGAGAGAGAGGCACCTGGGTGCCGGAGACGGTCCTGCCTTTTTCCTCTTTGGATGTCAGCAAAGCTACAAGAGGAAGAGCAGCACGAGTGGAGGCCAAGCAGACATCCTCACCGCCGCCCCCCCGAGAGCCTTTCAAGTGCTTTTCCTCTTGCGCTGCAGCGAGGGGGAGCAGGAAGGGAGGGACGGGGACTCGCACTGAACGGCCCGGTCCGAGCACTTTATTTTTTCCTTTGGGCATCAGACAGACGGAGGGAGGAGGATTAAAAAATACGGATGTCTAAACTGAACTCCTGAGGGTTTTCTTCCCCTTCTCTCTTGTGGTGCTTTGTTATAATTTTTTTCTGCATGTAACTCCCAGCCAGGAAGAGAAAAGTTTCAGCTTAGAGGCAGAGCCTCCTTGCTGCGTCCGGTGTGGTCCCTTGGTCACAGCTCTCCCAGATGTGGGGTGGGTGATGCCCAGCTGGGAGATCAGTGGCACCTCCCCAGGGGAAAACAGCCCTGGCCTGGTCAGCTGAAACATCACCATCAGTATTCCATGGGAGGGGGTGTGAGCAAAAGAGCCCACAGGGTTTTGGCAAGCGCATTTTTTTGGCTTTTAACAGGTGGAGCTGAGAGCAGGGTTTGGCCCGAAGCAGTGGCTGGCACTGCACAGGGGCATGGTCGCGTGCCCGTGAAAGAGGGGCATCATGTCATGCCACGCTGTGCACCTCCCTTCACCTCCACGCCGGCGGCCCTGAAGTGCTCCCACAGCCCCTCGTCCCTCCAGAAGGGTTAAAGCTAACGGCAGCAGGGTTTGGTGGGGGCTGAGCTATCGCCAGCAGTGTGTAGTCACCCATCTATGGACTGCAGCGGAAGCTGAAAATGTTTGCTTATTTTTATTTGGCTTTTTTTTTTTTCCCCCACCTCATGCGGTAAAATATGTGTAAAAGCACAAGGGGATAAGGCTCCCTCCTGCCAAGCGTTGGGCTGAGTCCCCTCAGCTCTGCAAAGTCCCAGCGCCCTGACCTTTGCCTTCAGTCAGGCTTTTTTCAGACTCATCATTATTTTGGCTGCATTTGTGCTGCGGAGGAATGCAGGTGTTTCCTCTGTTCCCACCAGCGTGCCCATGCTCTGATTTCTGAAAGGCTGGGGAGGCTGCTCGTGCGTGTCCTGTCGTGCTCAAGGAGGCATTTGAGGAAAACGTGGATGCAGTTCAGGCAAATGACCAGGGAAACAACGCATTTGCATGCACTTGCATGTAAGTGTAATTTAGGCAGGCAACGTGCCGAGCTTGCTTGAAAATCTGGCTCATGTTTTTCCATTTGTGGGTTGGGTTTTTTTAAGTTAAGAAAAGGCAAACAACTTGTTCCTCCATTTGATCTGTAATAACCTGAGCCGGTTCCCTTGGAAAGCTTATTTATTCTCCTTGGCTGCTGAAGTGGATGCTGAATTTTGAGCATCCTGAGAAGAGACGGTGTGCATATGGGGTTCTTTGTTGCCGAAGCTTTTGTTGGACAATTATGAGACTCGTTTATATAGCTGTTTATGTATTAAAATTGTTGGGTTGCCTGGAGCTACGGATAAGCGCTCCTTGTTTGACATATCTCTAAATAAATATAGCGGCACATTATTAATGGATACAGCTTTAAAAGCAAACACCCAGAGATGCACTTACAATAAGGGGAGGAAAAACCAAGGTTACATCATGTTGCTAGAAGCCAGTTGCTTTGTTTTCTAAAATGTTTCTCTGTAGGACACAGATGATTTTTTGACTCATTCAGTGTTTGAGCATCCAAAAAGTCTCACGGTTGTTCCAAAATTCTTTCAACAGCATCCCAAATGGCATTAACAGACGGTTACAGTATTTTACTCTCCAGCATATCCTTTTTCCCCGATGGACTCATGTTTGATAGGAAGGTTTTGGAAGGAATATTTTTGCATTTCTGGAGAACCGTGTCCCTGCTGAGGGAGGAATCAGCATTTTGGGGCTTTTCAAACCACATCATTTTGCAGTCTCAAGAACAGTGGCTGTCCCTGGCCTTCTGCAAGCATGTGAGTGCAAGCGTACCTATAGGTGAGCACTGTGGGTCGCCAGGAGATGATGGAAGCCTACTGCTCCCGCAGTCATGCTTCTAATCCTTTAGGTGCCTAGCTATGGCTGGCACAAGGAAACATCTCCTAAACACATAGCTGGTTCCCTAAATGGCAATTCGAACTGGCTTGTGCACTCTGCCACCCCTGCTGCACCCCTTCTCTGGAAAACAGTGTTCCCATGGCTGTGCTGCCGCCTCCTCCTCCCCAGCCCGCCCAGGCTTGGAGCCAGAAGCTCCCACCCGGCTCTTGCTCATAGCCCTGCTGTTTGCTCCTCAGCCCTACCAGGAACTGGTTGTTATTTGTTTTGGACCTGAAGAGCACAGATTCAAGTAGGGCTGTGGCCGAGAACAGGTTGTCTTGCCTCTGCATGGGGAGCTGAATCAGGTGTTCAGAACTGCAGGTGGGGTCAAGAGCTGACAGCTGTCATCCCTCTGGTCTTCCTGCAGAAAGACTGATGCTTTTGCTGCCATTTGCGCCCTCAGCCAACAACCTGTGGTTTTTGGATAGAGGAATCACCACCAGACGCCTCTTCCAGGGGCCAGCCACCTCTCTACTCAGACCTCCGTGCTCAGCAAAACCCATGTGATGCCATCTGGGACACGGGACTGAAAGGTGCCTGCCCATCTTCCTCGTGGGGCTGCAACAAGGCTCCCGGGGCTGCAGGTGTATCCTGCCGTGGCAAGTTGGGTGGCTGTGTCCCTGCACACAGCTCAGTGACACTGTTGCGCCAGCAAAAGCCTGCAGCACAAACCTGGCTGTAGGCTGTAGTTTTCGTGGGCACGGACAAGCTTTCCATGGCATGCCTGCTCTGCCCTGGGGGCAGGCTGGGACCACGAGCCCTCCCCCAGCACCCGGGGCGGGAGCACAGCTGGGGGCAGGGATGCTAATGCTGGCCCAGGGGGGACATATGGCTGGGTGAGACCCCTCCTGCTCCTCACCAGCTGTGGTCTCAGTCGTTACTGCTCACCCAGTTAAAAAATAAATACACTGTGCTCAGAAAACAATCGGAGGAGCAGCTTGCCCAGGTGAAGCAGCGAGAGCCCCCAGTGCTAGCTATGTAAGCCCTCAGAGGGGGCGGTGAGGATCCTCTGGCTCCTTCCTGGGACACACGAGCCCCCAGGCTGAGGGCCAGTGGCCTCGTTATTGCCTGCTGAGCTGGCCCCTTCAAGTGGCTAGCCTCTTTCCTATGTGGTTGTTTTTATAGCGATCTCATCTGTAGGTGGGTGAATTGTTCTCTTCCTGGCCTGGCGCTGCTCCTGCGGGCCAGGAGGGTTTTGGCTGGGGCGCTCCTGTTTGTTTGCTCTGGGGAAGCGGCGTGCATTCCCCTCCCGTGGGGAGGGCGCAAGCACGGCAGCCAGAGTGACTCTGAACCCTGCAGCCGCTGTTTTTGGAGCCAGGCGTTCGCAAGGACTCCTCAGACCGCTGCTGTCTTCTGCAAACGCATCTCCTGGGCTGCTGCCACAAGCAGGGATGGTTCCCCAGCCTGACCCTTTGCTCCGGAATAGCCTCCCCAAGAGGCACAGCCTTGCGATTGGGTGGCCGCAGGGGAGCCACCGACCCAGCTGGACATGGGCATCCATCTGCAAGCAGCCCTGGTATTGATGTCTCTGCTTTGCTGGGTGAAAGATGCCATTCCCGATCCCACCACCCTCGAAGCAGCAGCGTGGTGTCCAAGCAGTGGTGGCTGGGGACCATGCACAGAGGTGCAACATACAGCAGAAGGGGGAGCAGGGAAGAGCAAAAGAAGACAAAAGGTTTAACAAAAAGTGCAGCCCAATTGTGGTGCTCGACATGCTAGTGTTGCCCCAAATCTTTACCCCCAGTTCGCTTGCCTGTGTAGTGGGGATGTGGCAAGATGGCAAACGGGGGGCTGGCCTGGCTGCCGGGGGGCTGGGCGGGAGGGGGGTGTGTGTGTGCAAGTCGACCTCTGCTTAGCTACTGCTTGGATTCCAAAAAACTGAGAGACTGTCAGGAGGGCACGACACCTCTGGCAGCACTCTACCATCAGAACAAGAGCTCCCGTGGCACCTCTAACCCAGCTCAGGGCGGCATTATTGCCAGAGTCCTGGCCGGGCTCTGGGGGCTTTTGCAATCCACCACCTCCAACCAGCTAGAATTTGGTTGTCCTAAATGACTCCTGTCCCCTGCCATGAACAGCCCTCTGTCAACCCGTGGGACAACACTCCCTAGGAAAGGGAACAGAGCTGGCTTTCAGCTGCGTGCTGTTAGACATTAGCTGTGTCCCTCTCGGCAGACAGCCACTTTCTACCTTCCTTGCTGTGTGCTTCACCACGTGTGCCAGTGTGCTTGTGGTATGAGGAACATACTCCTTATGTTCCTCAAATGGGCGAGCAAAGCCACATGGTATCAAGCTGAATATATCTAACTTTTGGTTAACTTGCAGACTTCCACTACATGGAGGAGCTTTGGAAGTGATGAAGGAGACAGAAGTGTTGGAAAATACATATAGAGAGAATAAAAGGGCAGGCTGGGCTGATCAAACTCCAGCCAAAAAAATTCTCCAAAGCAGCAAACCAGTGATGGATAAAGAATTGCCAGTGAGTCAGGGGGAAGGAATGGCAGCATTGTCTCTTGTTCAAGCAAAGAATCTGTAATGGAAGAAGATGAAGTGCCAGGGAACTAATATCCCTCTGCAGCAATTGTTTGATCCCTCCCTTCCCCTCCAAAAAAGCAAGTTGCTGCTGGCTAGCTGACAAGTAAAAAAACCCAGTCCAAAACCTAATCTAGTCTCTTGTGCCAATAAGCGCATCTGTCGGTGTGTCAGTGTTGATCCTCCTTCAGTACATGCCACATGCTCATTTCTTTATACAAGATGGGCTGGAAGGGCCATTAACTAGATTAGAAATTCTAAGACACAATTAAAAAACATGCTGCTGCTTTGCTTTAATCTTCTCTCCTTTAGCTTCCAGGCTTGTTTTCTCCCTGGCCTGACACAGTCCTAAGTTGTTTGGCGGTGGTAGGGTATCATTACACAACCGGGGCTGGTTTCTAAACTGTGTAACGTCATGCATTACCTTGGCAGCAACACGCAGGTCCATGAGGCTCTCCAGAAAAGGAGTAACCCCATCAACGGGCAAAACAATAGCTGCATTTACCACCTGTGGGGTAGAAGATTTGAGCGCTGCAGCTGTGAAACCCAGGAGCAAAATGGTGACTCGCGAAATCCTTTTCTGTGCAGTTTACTCCACAGAGTTAACCAGAAAAAAAAAAAAAAAGGAAAATAAACATTTGATATATTTGTTCATAATGCAGCTATACGTCTGTAGACCTATGGCAGCTGGAGGTGCCTGGGAAGAAGGGTGACATAAAGGTTACTGACTATCAGTAGCGCTCAGCGAGGCAGGACTCGTGCCCTAGCAGCCAGGATGGAAGCATCTCCCCCATTCCCACACAGATCATTTCGGGGTGGGGGGGAAGGCAGCGACGCTGCAGGTAACACCACGGTGCACGCTCCTGAAGAGGGGTCACGCTTTTACTCCTCCTGCTCTCCTCGCACAACCGGGGCCGGGATGTGGGCTCTCCCCATCCCACTGCGAGCATGGGATATTGGGGCAGTCCCTGCCCTGCGGCTGCAGCAGAGAGGGCGGCTCTCGCCCGCCTGGCTGGTACCAGTGCCCCAAGGGCAAGGAGAGCCCAGGAGGAGCAGTGCCATTTGGAGCATTCCTGATGTCCTAAGCAACATCTGATAGCACAGGGTGGATTGCAGCCTGTTTTCTGAGACAGGGAATTGCTGCTTAATTGCTACCTTATTGTACTAATGCAGTGGGAATTTTACAGAGGACAGAACATATTCGAAAATGACTTTTTTTATTCCTCGGGTAAGTGTTTTCCTCATGCAGAACAGCATTTATTACTATTATTAATGGCCTCACCGGTCCTTGTGCTAGTTCTGAATCTTTATAGGTACGGTTGTTACACAATTTTGAAGGCACAGACCAGATCCTGGCCTACCTGCACTAAAACCAGTAGAGTTTAGGGATTTGATTTTTCACAGGTTTGGGCATCAGGATATTTTTGCATTCTCTTCCGTGCTTATTGTGCTGAAAAGCCCTTCTCATCACTGCCCATAGAATATAGCAGGAAAACACTTCCCTGCTGTAGAAAATTAAAGACATTATAATGGCCCCATTAATCCCCATGGGACTTTAGAAATGAATGCTACAATGTCCAAGTATTTCTGCAGAACCCTATTTGCTTATCCTTTTTAAATGCTGCAAGGTTTTTCCATATGGTTATGTTTAGGATGCATTATGGAGGCCTTTCATCTTCCTCTGAAGCACAGGATGAAATATGGGTCACTCCTAGAATAAAGCAGTAAGGCTTTGTGATCCGGTAGTCTGCTGCATCTGATATGGCAAACCCTGTGTTGCTAGGAAAGCCATCATCCTTTTGGGAACTAAATGGCTTGGCAGGGTTGCTTTAAAATTGGAGCTACTCCTATTTGATAGTATTTTGGATGAAAGAACAAGCTCTTTCACTCTCCTTACGGTGGAGTGCCAGCCAGGTTTAAAATTAATATCAACCGACGTTGAAGAGGGAAGGAAATGAAAGAAACATTTCTTCCCCAGAAACAGCCCTGCTTTCCTGCCTTTTCCATAAGTGCATAGACGTCTGTCAGTTTTGGCACCAGAAAACATTAAAAATAAGAAGCTTTTTAAATACTGGGAATTCTTCTCCATCTTTAAATGTCGCCCAACAGGAATGCAGTGGCTGTAAAACAGACAAAAGAGAATTGAGCCAGTCAAACAGTTAACATGCTCTGCAGACAGCACTCATTCCTACTTAACAAAACATCTGAAATACCCCCGTGTTTTTGGAGAAAGCTAGAACAAGGTGAAAGGCACTGCCTCTTGCGTCCTGGAGCCTGGAAATTGAGGAGAAGCCTGGAGCTGAGGAACAGGGGTTGAGTTTCCTGCTGTCCCAAACTCACTCCAGCTCCCCAGCAGATTCCAGGAGCCTGGGATAGCTGATGTGAGATGCCTGTGGTCTTGTTTGCTAGAAACAGTGAGTACCTGTCCTAGTCACTGATTCAGAGCACTATAAACTGTGGTAAATCAGGCTCTTGGCACTCAGAATACAGGCATTTGAAAAGAGCAGAGGCTCTCTCAAGAGATATTTTTCCCAGCTATAAAAAGGGGGAATAGCTACATTACAAGAGGGGAGGTTAAATCACGGGTGTTTTTTGTAAACTGCTTTGGAGAGGAAGCCATTATAGAAGTACAAATTGCTCTTTATTTTTTATTTTATTTATTGTCTCATTTTCATATAATGAAATTCTGAACGTACCTCCTTGCTAGCTGCTGAAAAATAAGGGAATGGGGGAGGATTCTTAATGACACTAATAAACCCAGCTGAACACTTTGCCAACAAATATTTTTTTATTGCAAGAATACCATTTTATTAATACAAATGGTCTTTATAGGATTGCATTGGTTGCCACACAGTTTTGTTTATAGAAATATACAGACCAAATTATTTTGTTCAAGACGTTCCCTTTTTATCTGGTTGGAACGGAGCACTTCATTCCAGAATTTCATTTGTAATAACTTGTTTGGTTCAACACTGTAACTTATATTCTATAATAAAAATATAAAGAACTAAAGTGATGTGATTTTAATGAAAGTGCAATGTATTAACATACAATATAATTTTATGTGAGTGGAAACTTCAGTTAGTGGGAAAAATACAAATATACTGGTGGTCCACTCTGTAACCTTGCTGCCCTTCTTTACTAGGAAAGCTTGCTGGAGCATCCAGAACAGCCCTCTTTGCTTCTTCCTTTCAATCCTCCTTGTTCTTAACACATTTCTTGGCTAAAAGGTAGCATGATTTCAACCGTAGTTATTTTCTTCAGGCTGCAGAGCATAGATTTTCCCATCCTCTCTCCTGTGTGGCGATCATGGCCGTGTATGATGGGCGATCATTCACCCATTCAGTCAACAGTGGGGTGGGGGAGGGAAATCCACCCCTTTCGCTCCTCCCTGCCACTGGTCTTCCTCTGCCCTGCCGTGCTGAGCTCGATGGTGCTCTGTCTTTTGATGTCCACCCAGTCTGGTGGGTGCTGTGGGTGCCCACCGGTCATTTTCTTACTGCCCTCCTCTTTGGTAGTATGATGCTGGCCAGACAAATTAATTGCTACGCTTCCTAGGGATTTTGCCTGCTGATGTGGTGTTGTCATTGGGGTTTGACTGGACCCTGTCCTGCTGACAGAAGATGCTAATTGTGATGTGCAGTGAGTCCCAGGAAGCACAAGGAATGCTCCCGCCTTATTTTGGGGCAGAGGGATGTGGAAACATCCTCCCTTGGCAGCTACCAGGAGCAGGGCAGGAAAAGGAATGAGAAAGGTGGGACCTAAACTGTTAATCAACAAGTGTTGGAGGTGATGTGATGCTCTGAGCCGTCAGAGCCCTGGCAGAGCCCCGTGCATCGTACACAATACGTGGTGTACTCACTGCTGAAACCACCGCTGCTCTGTGCTTTTCCAGGAAAAACAGAGTATGTGAGTCTCCACAAAATGTGCGCTCTGTTAGGCATTGTCTGGAGCAGCTTTTCGGGGAGCGAGGGAGCTCTCTGTGCATTAGCTGGAACAACTCCTCCGCTGAATGTACGCTCGGCTCCCTCGCTCCTCCGGACCACTCCCTCCCGTCTGGCTCTTAGCACTTCCAGCCTTCAAAATGTTCAAGTAACTCAGCTTGTCCTCACAGGACCTCTGTGGGAGGGATGGAGGGATGGGTAAATCCTTAGTTTACCAATTGGGGAACCGAAGAGTAATCCCTCATCCCTAATCTGCGGTGAGACTTCAGTGTGCCAAGCAGCGTTCAGACCACGCTGCAAGCACGTGTCTGCGCACGCAGGAGCAGACACACACTTCTGGGTGTCTGTATACTGATAGATCTGTATATTTATGGCTTGGTCAAGTGATGTGGATACTGCAGGTTCAGATGTAACTTGCTTTTGGTTTCCCTCACAGAATGGTGTGACAGAGACTGGTGCAAGCTGTTTGTAAGAGATTTATTTCCCTGTTGGGATTGGTCAGCGAGGAGGAGGGATGTACGACATGCGGTGACGTCTATCGCAGTGCCTACATGGACACGGCAAAATGTAACCCACCGGTGGTACTAGCCAGAGGCACAGGCACGTGCAGAAACCTCTTGCAGATACCGCAGGGCGCGGGGAGCCAATGGCACCACTGCCTCGGGGAGCGCCGGGGTGCATCGGCTTCATCTGAGCTGCTGATTTGCTTTTCCTGGAATCGAAGTAGAACCCCCAAAGGATGTTGCATGAAACTTGCAAACCAAAGTCAGGCCTCTTTGTCTTGTAACGCTTGTTTTAATTTTACTGTGGGCTGACATGAAAATAATTTGTGATTAAAACCGAAAGCTGCCTTGCAGCAGCTGGTAGGCTGGGGGGTGTCGGTGGGGGCTCTGAGGGGGGTAGTTAACGCCAAGTCCTTGATGCGTTGTTTTTCCCGGTCAGATCCACACGGAGGATCTATTCCCAGATCTAATCGGGATTTGGAATTGCAAAGGGGTAAATGCTAGAGCTGTGATCGGCGTCTGGGAGGAGAAGGCAGCCCTTGTGTGATTTACCTTCACGCGGCTGCGAGCTGCTGAAACCCTTTGTAAGATAGGGGTGAGTCTGATTTAATGAATTTACCAGAGCTCAGAGGTTTGTGGTGAAAATCAGTACAACAGGTCTTTGTGAGCTGTGGATTTGTGACATGTAAATAAGTTAGTGTGCTAATTGTGGCTGGTGTTAAAGGTAGCAGGCTAACTGTTATAAAAATCCTCGCAGGGTGACTTATTTGGGGTATTTTGCACACATTTGTGTGAAATACAGAATCACAGAATCTCCTAGATTGGAAAAGACCTGTAAAATCATCTAGTCTAATCATTAACCTAACACTGACAAGCCCACCACTAAACTGTGTCCCTGGGCACTGTATCTACATGACCCTTAAATACCTCCAGGGATGGGGACTCCACCACTACCCTGGATAATACGTTTATAGATCCTCTGCCTCCCTTCCCTGCAGCCACGAGGGTAGGAACAAGG
The DNA here is from genome assembly GCA_013398815.1 of Ibidorhyncha struthersii. Lineage (NCBI taxonomy): Eukaryota > Metazoa > Chordata > Aves > Charadriiformes > Charadriidae > Ibidorhyncha > Ibidorhyncha struthersii. The sequence goes on from VZSZ01004984.1 coordinate 179,117, forward strand.
AGCAGCATCCAGTGCAGGGTGGCCCACGCTGCCTCCCCGGGTTGCCGAGCTCCAGCAACCAGGAATCATTAAACCGGGAGAGGGAAAACGACTTTTGGCTGCGCCTGAGCCCTGCCGGCAGTCTTGCCCCGCGATCTCTGTGCTGAATGGAAACGGTTTCCTCTCCCCCAGCCCTGAGCTTACAGACTGGGTTTCCTGCCTTCCTGTTAGTGCCTCCACCTACCCAGACAGCTCTGACACTTCAGACTTACTGATCAGCTATTTTCTACCACAGCTCTTTTAGCAAAGGTTTTACGCGGCAGCGTAACAGCTGACTAAGCAGCCAGCTTGCGAGCGAGAGAAATGGATGTAGGGCTTTTTGGTTTTGTTTTTTTTTTTTTCCTATTCAGTGACCTGACAAGGCTCCATCACAAAATGTTGAGGCATTTTTCCACGCGAGCAGCCGGGCTGGTGGATGGTCTGGTGCTCAGCCATGCCCCGGGATCTGGGAGGCAAGTCCTGCTGGCCTGCCCCCCCCCCGTCCCGAATGTGGCAAACGAGCAGGGGGATGTTTCAAATACAGTACCTAGAAGAGAGGAGCACGGGCGATTTGCATAGTGAAACGACGACGAGAAGATATGCTGAATATGTGACTCGGCTTTGAAAACAGTTGTCATATGCAAAAGCAGCTCATACATAGGAGAAATGTTATATAGAGAGAAACTCCATGGACCAGAAATATGAAAGTACAAAGCGATTTTCATATCAGAGAGCCTGTCATTTCAGAATATCCCAGAATGGGGCATTTTGGGGCACCACAGCCGAGCTGGAACCATCCAGCCAGCTCTGAACTGGATTTTTTTATATATATATATGTGTGTATATTTTTTTTTTTTCATTTGTTCCCTCCATAGCCAGGGTAGTGCAGCTATTCAGAGCACATTTCCATGGTGCTTTCAGTTTTCATGCCCACATTTGCAAATTACTTCCAATATATCTTGAGAAACGAACCAACTCTGTCTTCAGTTAGTGATGGATGTACCTTAAAACATCCAAAGCACTTGAAAAGTCCTCATATCTTTGGTCTGATCCTTAGCCAAACTATGTCTAGCCTTGTTGGAGTCTCTGTTTTACTCAGACACTAGTGGCAAAAACATCTGTAGGCTTCCCATTTTAGCACTGTTAATCTACTGTCATTTATCCTAAACAGGTCTTCAGTCTTACCACGCTGGGCAGGCGGGGGAAAAACTGGGGCATACTCTTCTGCAGATTTTAGGAACTGGGAAAAATTTATGTTACTGATATCGGACCTGGTTTCCACCGTGAGGTTTTCTCACGAAGCGCCCCCTTGCCCTGTGGCTGGTATTTGAGGGCAGAGGGGTCAGGGCACCGGCAGGACGTAACACTTGCCCACTGATGTGACACACTCCTGGACAGGGGCTGCTAATGCTGGGAGGGCATGTTCCCTCCTCCTGCCTGGAGAAAAGTGAGAAAGAGGAGAGCAATGAAAAACTGTTAACAGGGCGAACAGCAAAGGTGCTAAAAGAGTTGATAAAGACCCCGAGAAGGAAAATGGAGGAGATGCTCAGGGAAATAAATATTAGTGATGAGAGGAGGAGATGAGGTGGATGGGCTTTTTGGGGGACACAGGCTGGTTCAATGGCAGGATGGAGCAACATTAGAGAGGCCAGCCCAGGGCTGGCCTGTGTGCATGAAGATGGATAGACCTGGAGGGAAAGGTGGCTTCTTGTGACGGCACGCTTTCAGGGAGCTGGTCATTTCTTGTGCTTTACCTTTTAAGAACAGCAGTGGCACATTTCTACATGTATCTGCTCCTGTCTCCATGCTTACTGGTACCCTGTTGGTGCTGAACAGCTAACCTGCAGAGGAAAAAGGCTGAGATATCCCTTGATATTGGGAAGAGGTGCCATAGCTGTCACTCGGGAGGGACCTCGGGGTGAATTTTTTGCCTATGAAAAGTGCTTGGAGGCAACTTGGCAAAATTGAAACCCTTATTCTTTATACTTGGTATCTCATATATGGCCAGGGGAAGGTTTGTCTTCAGAGCACGGGGAACTGAGAAGGATACTCAGTACCAGAGTTTCTACTGAATGGGTCAATAAGCCCACTGGAGTGCTGGTGCCTTTCACGGCATGCCTGGAAATCACTGCTGAATTTCATGCAGCATTGACACTTCAGCGCATCGATTTCTGTGAATGCCATGCCAAGCAGATGAGAAGTCTTTGTCAGCCAGTTTGGGTCAAGTCTGTCATCTGATCCCCGACCTATAGCGTGTGGGAGTGGAGTATGAAGGATGAAGTCATCAGAAAAGTGCAAAGGTCTTGTGTCCTTAGGGGGGAGAGGTGGATGTGCAAGAGGAACAATGTATTCAAAATAAATCAATACATCAAAGATGCCAGCCCTGGGCAGATGTGTTTCTGTGCTGATTCTGGTGCCCGTGCAGGAGCGCAGCAGAGCAAGGTTTGGGCGGGTGCCTGTTGGGGGCTTTCATGCCGTAGGTTTGAAATGTACAGTCACTGCTGGAGCATCGGAGGAGAATGAGCATGCAGTGCTGTGTGCCTTTGCTCCCCTGACCCGGAGGACAAAAGTCCGCAAAGAGAGAAGTATTTTTCAAAGTGGTGCGGTGGGCAAGCAGAAAAAAAGAAAAGGATCGTGGTGTTACAGCTATTGGTTGCACGTACATGTCTCTTCTTGCTGAGTTCATATTCCATTTTCCTCAGGCCTTCCCCTGTTTTTTTCATCTCAGCAGATGTGGGTCAGCCTCATCAGTATGTTCAAGAGGGAGATCTTTACTGCTGCATCTGGATAAGGTGCTTTCAGTGAAATGTGACAGCCTGCCCACTCTGCTTCTACAAGCTTGAGAAGGTCCCAGGTCCTACTGCCAGCATTGCTGGGCAGTGTGGAGGCTTTTTGGCTTTTCCCTTTCCCTGTTTGTATCTCCACATCGATCCCAGGATTTGTGAGACGTCAAAGAGTCTGGATGTTCTTGTCTCTGCGGTTTGGACAAGAGAGGGAACAGAACTCATCTGGCTCAGAAACTTGGGATATTAATTACATGTTGGTAGGCTCTCCAGTGGGGCATGCTGACCACTGCATGTACCAAAACAACTTTGGTTGCTTTTTCTGGCATGGCATTTCAGCTCTGTGCCTTAACATGTTTGCCTGGTGAGACAGGGGCCGCATTTGAAAATGGAGAATGCAGAGATACGCAGAGACCATTAGTGGGAGAGTTTGCTTGAAGAGCTGGAAAATTAAATGAGGAGAGTCTAAGAAGAATGATTTAGGAGTGTAGGGGCAGTAAGATGCCAAGGCTATGGATAGATAAATGGAGCATCAATTTGGAGTAAATTGCAGTGTAACAGCTCTGTGCACACATGTATTACGGGATTTTAAAAGCCAGGCAAGTTTAACCCTTACAGCTCAGGTCTAGATGTGTCACTGTTGTGGCGGGACTGGGTAGCTCTCACAAGTTGCAGTGCTTTTGTGGCTTTGTAAAGATGGGACCATTTTAGGTCTTGCCACAGGTTATTCTGTTAATAACTCCTAGATCCTCGTGTGGGAACAGAAGAAATGAAGTGAGGAGCTGAGAAGACTCTGGAGAATTAAAGCTCAGAGACAGGCAAGCAGGAGCACGAGGTGGGAGGCATCCGTGGCTCTCCGTGGTGGTGGAGAGCAGTTCAGGGCAGTGGGAGAGAAGCCACAAGGCTGTGGCAAGATGACATTGTCAAACTGATGTGACCTTGTCCAGGCCAGGAATAGAAAAGCCATGACTGAGCCCAGCACCTGCCCCAGAGTTGGTGCATTGTGCCAGCTCTGAGCTGCTTTGTGAAAGTAGCTTTGGTCTGTGTTGTGCCAGCAGTACTGCGGTGTGGTGGGCCCATGGCCTGGTTAACCAGCCCTGCCACTGCTATCTTATGGGGGTTTGTCTGGCCTGTGCCAACTATCCTTATAGGTTGGGACCACAGCCTGCTCTGGCCATGGGGATGCTTGCCAGATTTGAACCTCTCCTTGCAGTCTGCCAGGTTTTCTATGCTTGGACTGCCCTCTGTAGCAATCCTGCTCCTCCTGTGTGCTTGGCTGGATGTGGCCTTTCTTACACTCGATCTCAGCCACCCCACATCAATCACTTTGGCTGACAGCCTGGCACCCTCAGCCAGTCGTCACTGGAGAGGTGCTGGGAGCTGTCCCGCTGTGGTGGGACTTTTGCCTCACTGGTATTAGGAAAAGGTACACAGGAGCCAAACCCCAACTCTTTCCTAAACCATTTGGATATCTTGATATGAAAAAAAGTGCAGTGTGGGTCCTGCATCCACACATCCCCACTCTGGGGGCCGTTGTCAGCCACTCCCTGACTCCTTCAGTGCTCTGTGTGATCCGCTCACCCGCTGCAATCCTGCAGTGAGACCCAGGGACACCAGCTGGAAAGAGCAGAGCCACGCATGCTCCGACAGCTCCTGGAGAGCAGGAGCTCTCGTTGGAGGAGACCAACATGGCCAGCTGCTGAGCCAGGACAACGTGCAAGTGGAAGATTTTGACTATGAGGTTCTGTTGGGCCAAATTTATGTTGTCAAATGACTTGGCGGTCATCAGATCTGATACACCTGGAGCCCTCCCTTGTGTGGAAGGGGAGCTGCTGACCTGGGATTCACTCCCCCACAGCCTCCAGCAGCCTGGGGGCTCACCACCTCTCCAGCCATGCCCTACAGCCCAGCTTTCCTCCAGGGGAGGTTGCCCGAGGCGTTGGCTGGGGAGGGAGCTTCTCAATTTACTCTGAAGTTTCAGTTGTTGTTGGGAGCACTGCGGGAACAGGGACTTGTAGTGGGATAAGCCATTGCTGTTCTCGCTGTTAATACCAGTGACATTGTAATTTTTGTGGCTGTAAAGATGCCCAAAGCAGAGGGCGGGCCCCTGTGGAATTAGCGGCTTTTTTTTTTTTTTTCTTTGTTTTAACACAGAAAGGAACAAATGGGCTTTCCAGCAAGCAACCTTCGCTTCTGTTGCCATGGTCTGTCCTCCTCCCGGCAAAGCACTCGCTCCAGAAAGACTCGGCAGCCCTGCGGAGTGCGAAGGGCTGCTCACAAAAAAGACACACACACACACATCCCACTCCCCCCCCCACCTCTCCCAATTCCCCCCGAAGTAAAAAGCAGCTGCTGGAAGTAAGAGCTAGGCTAATGTGGAGATGAAAGCACTTATGCAGAGCAGAGGTGGAGAATATTGGCTCCGTGGAGTGGGTGGAAGTGTCCTAATGAATGAGCAGCACGATGCGGGGCTGCCTCAAACAACAAAGAGGGAAGGAGGGCGTTAGGATTTGATAGTACAAACTTTGGAAAAAATGAGAAGCTGAGAAGAGAAGGAAATCATGGCTAATTTAAAAATGCCTTGGAGAAGCAGGTGGGAGGAAGACCTTGAACATTTGCTGCACTGTGATTTGAAAGTAAGGAAATGGAAAAACAAGGGTTTGAAGGCAGAGCGAGGGAGGGCTCGTCTCCCGCTCGCTCCTCAAAATGAACAATGCTGACTCTTATAGAGAACATTAGGGATTTTCTGAGAAAATGCAGAGCTCCTGGAGTGAACTGTCCTAAAGGAAGGTCTGAGGAAAGAGGATGAAGCCAGTGGCTCCCAGAAAAATGATGATGATATGATGAGTCAGAGACACTTTTGGTTGCACTGAAATATTTACTCTTTGTCTGCCTGCATCCTCAAAGCCCACATCAAGAAATGAGGGCAACCCTTCTTTGACAGGTTAGAGTTATGCTATCAGGCGGTGTGCTAAGGGGACAAGTAACAGCAGCCAGAGGAGCTTTATCAGCTCTTCCTGCTGTTACTTGCTTTGGACCAAATTCTTATTGACTTGGTTGGGCGTGCGCTGGGGTGACGGAGCGGGGAGCCTGGACACCTCTCCCCAGTGTGCCTGCACTGCCTTGTTTTTGCATGCTTAACTTGACAGAGGTGACAACTCCATTATGCAAGGCGCATGTGACAGTGGCACTGTGCCCCTCTTGAAAAGTTGCCCAGGTCTGTATCTCACATTTTATACAAAGAGAACGAGGGCCATCCAGAAAAAATAGGCACAAGCCGCCAATACAGTCAGTTTCAATACATTCTCCTCTTCTCAAAAAAAACCCTGAACATCTCTCCAAAATAATCAGAGCTGTTAAATAACACTCATTCTGTGTGGAGGAAGTACGGCACGATGGGACTGCTGGCCCATGCCAAGGAAAACACTCGGACTTTCTTGGCCTGTAACAATGGACCAAACCGAAGGAAACCGGAGGCTGCAGTGCCTATGGGCTGTGCTGGGAGGAGCGGGGGGAAGTGGGACCCAGTGGTGGTCCTGGGGGAGGACAGACGTGCATCTGGAGCGCTCGCTGTCTCGCTCTCCCCCAGACAGTGTCTCACATAGGCCAAGCCCAATTCAGGTCACACAAGCAGAACACCGCCACTGTGCAGCAGGTTCATGGTGATCAATCAAATCACAGTGATTTCACTGAAGGGAGAACTTAGATTTTATTTGCAAGAGTAAATACATCCCTTCTTTTTTTTCTTTCCCCTCTGCTATACCAAATATTACGTGCTCGTGTTTGACAAATAGTCAGTATTTCTGAAACACTGTTCATGATCCCAGCATCAGCACTGAATAAGGATGTAGCACTGTGTATGTAAAGGCTTTAAAGCTTGGAGTACAAGGATAAACTGAATAAATCCTTTAAGGACTGTATCTGATCAATTCCATATTCTGCCTCCATCTTTCCCATGCAGTATTAATGTCCCTGTTCCTAACCAGACTGTCCCTTTCCAACTCAGTCATGTCCCACTCTCATGGGTGTGGTGATCTTCAGACACGTGTCCTCAGATGTCTGCTCAGTAGCATTAGTATTTCACAGCCCAAATTAGATGCCAGCTTGGCCCAGGGTGGGAAGGCAGGGAGGCAAGCAGCGCGCTTACCACAGGCTGCTGGATGCAGACTGCTGGTCCTGTTGGGCCAGATTATATTCTCTGCTGCATCAAACACAGCATCGTGGCACTCATGCAGAGACCCATCACAAATATGTCATGCATCATGCAGAGAACCATCGCATGACAAATACACCACTTCCATGTATAGGTATCAGTTTAAAAAAGAGTAGTATTTGGCCTATACACTTTATACTAGTTGTGTGTGCCTGGTGATAGGAGGGGAGGGCTGCAACTGTGTCAGAGATTTTATATGTGAAAAGAGATTTAATGAGGCTCTCTAAGCTCACAGTCATTTTCTTGTACTTTTCATGGAGCAGGAGGTGAAAAACGTAGATTTGATTAGTGTTGCTGGATCTGTTCCGATAAAAGACATCTTTGCTATGTCTTCCCATCCTCACACGAGGAGAGATTTTAGCTCCTGTGTTTCTTTTCTCTACCTCTGCACATGAAACAGAACTTTCCTTCCTGTAGGTCTATCTGCAAAGGTATTTATCTTTGATCTTCAGGTGCCCTCAGTCATCCCCAGTCTCCAGCGCTGCTGTTCCTGTCTATGGCTGTGCGTGGAGCAGCCCCGCTCCCCCACAGCCAGCCCCCCATGCAGGGCAGGACTGCTGCAGCAGGGCTCCCTGCCGGGCTCCTGCATCCCACCGGCCACTCTCATGAACTGCGTGAGATTCCCCACGTGATGGCCTCCATGCAAGTGGGACATGTCATGGGGCTTAGTTGGAAAGGGGGACACTTACAGGAACTGGTATAGGGCTGAGGTTGTCTCCTCCTGGGATTGTCCCTGCTTGCAGGGAGTGGGGTGAGGATGTGGTGCTGGGAGAACTGGCATTGTGCCCGGGCAGGGCTTTTTGTGTCCCAGACCTGCTGCATGGGGCGAGTCCCTGATGCCCTGGAAGCAGGAGCAGGGTGGGAGGAATCGCTGAAAGACCAACTGCTGACAGCCTTATTTTGGTCAATGTCCCACTGAAGTCAATGGGATATTGCTCCAGGAAAAACTGGATAAGGATCTGGGGATTTGGCAGCGGGAGAGGTTCTGTCTTCTCACTGTTTATTCCCCAAGTGGAGCCCTAACCCGCTGTTTGTGACTTCATGATCATTTCCAGAGCCTGCGCTAATGATGTCATACCCGGGGGATTCTGGCTTCAGGTGGGAAATTAACAGCAGGAGCAGATGAACTCTTTAATAAACAAAGTTCCTGTTTTCATGCAAATGTCTTTACAAATAAGGAATGAGGGGAGTGAGAAATACAGAAATTTATGGTATAGAAGCAACGCTGTTTGGAAACAGACTTTTTATGAGTTTTCCAAGAGGCGCCAGCTGCTCTTTAATGTTTTCATTTAAGAGTTTTATGTATGAAAGCTCTAGCTTGTGTAAACAGCAAGGCTGAGAAAGTTGCAGGATTGTTGTTAATGGTGAACCTAACAGGCTGGGGATTTGGCTCAGAAAAGATGGTGACTGTTGATGTTTATTCAGAACGGAGCTTTTTAACGTGGCCGGATGACACCTCTGACGCCCCTGTTGTTCTCTGGGCTCTTCCTCCTGTGCATCTCACTCTCGTGACCACCCCGAAAGCCTCCTTTGTCCTTCCTTCCTCCTGAGACCTCGGAGAAAGTGGCGCAAAAGGATGGGAAATCCTCTGGCTGGGGCAGCCCCTTCTCCACTGTGCTACAGCTCCTTGTCTCTCAGGGAGGCCGGACCTCTTCCTCCCCCAAGGAGAAAGCCCTAGGTTCAGAGGTGGCCCTCTCCCTGCCCCAGCACCCTGTCCCTGGCCATGGAGGCAGGGCTGGGCATGGGGCTCCTGCAGCAGCATGGTGGAAACACAGGCCAGTCCTCCCATCGCCCTCCCTGCCATGTGCCCTGGTACTCCCTGCCCTCACCAACAGCCATTGATGCGTCTACTAATCTGCTATTTTGGGGAGTGCCTATTGTGCACTCTAATTAATGTAATTGCTTTATTTTGCTGGAGAGAGTGCCGGAGCCCGTGCCACAAATAGCTTTGCATGCGTTCTTCTGGTGGGCTCCCTTTGTTTGGCAATTAGCTTTCCAGGGGTGAAATGCGTGGCATCATGTTAGAGAAAATAAATAAAAGTCCCTTCAGGAAGTCCAGCAAGCAAGAAGCAGGCAGCTGCACGCCCAGCGCTTCCCAAGGAGGACCTGAGCAGCGATCCGTGGTGCCTGCTGCTCTCCATCTTGCTCTCATGTTTTTCTGCAGCAGCTTTCTGTTTGCTCATCTACAGGAATACTCTGCATCTAGCCTGCCTGTTTTTGAAAAGGTGACTGCTGATGACAGTGAAGATAACAAGAGGGTGTTGGGTTTTTTTGTGTGTGTGTGTCTTCATGATAACGCCTCCGGTTCTATTAATAAAATCCTGAATCTGACTCGTCCTTCTGAGAACTCCTGGCCCCTCTTCACCCATTCAAATCTGTATTTTTAAGCTGCTGTAGGTGGATTGTCGACAATGGTTGTTATGCAAACTCCGAGTGCTGGCTTCAGGAGCTTCTTGGAAACCTGCAATGAGTAATCTTTATGTTTCTGACAGGTCTACGAGGAGGGAGGGGGTGCAGTTTTGCTGAAGATCGGTTGACAAAATAAGTGTCAATTCATGACAAACTAACTGCCAAAAATACTCACATCAAACACTGGAAACAATTAGCGAATGGTATGACAGAACACCTCCGAGGCTGGAGAGCACAGTGAGGACAGAGCCTTTCACTAGTAAACTGATATTTTAACCTTTTTTTTTTTTTTGGTTCAGGAGAAATGATCAGGTCCTTTGTTCTCTGGTGTTACTTGTAGGTTTGGCGTTGTTTTTTTTTAACTCATAGGCAGTAGCTGTACTTGAAAGATGAGATAGGTATGTTTATTTCTCTATATTGTTGCGTGAAGCGAGCTCTGATCACATGAGACCTGATTAATACCATGAGGTTGTAAAGGTGTGAGATGGCCATCAAAATGTGAGGAACTATGGTCAGTACTAACCTGGACTGCGGAGGCTTCTGAACTCAAAGCTGAAACCACAGTCCTCTGGTCCAGTGGTCTGTCAGTAGGCTGACACTTCGGGAAAAAAAATTCTCTGAAAAAAATTTTCCCTGGATAGAGAGTCGGCTGTTGATATCTCCTTTTGTACACAGTCCACATTGGAAGTCCAACATGCAAGCGTTCAGATGCTGAACTGAGCAAAATGGGGAGCGAAGGGCTTCCTGGGGAAGGGGACTCGCAGCAACATGTGTACCCTCCTTGGGTTGCAGTGCATTTGGGTGGATCGCCATGTGGTGCCGTTTGCTGTTTGACCCAAAGCGATCACATCCTACGCTGGTTGGAGTTAGGAAGTTTGGCTTTGTGGTACCTGTTTCCTGACTCGCTGAGTGACTCCTGCAGCTGCAGAGAATGCCGGCAGCAGATGGGGTAGAGGAGCCAGCACAGCTCCGTGATGGCCCTCGGGCTTGGGGCTGCTGCTGCCTCTGACACCCAGGGCAAGTCACCTAATACTTTGTAGTTGCATCAGCCAAAGTGACACGGGCTCATCTCAGTTGACTTTCCAAGGTGCCAAGGTTTTCTTAATGATAGCTCACTCTGCTATCACACCCGCAGCCCTCCCCAGAGCAGACTTGCATTTGGCAGAGGTCTTGAGGTATCTGTAGTATAGCTGCGTGGACGTGACCCTGGGGTCAGCAGCCTCTGAAGGACACAGCACCAGGTGCCGTATATTACCTTATTCTGCTGTTCTCTGTAAAGCACCCTGTGTCATCGTCAGCTGTCACACCCAAATACCCATAACAAGCCACATCTTTGCATCACGCTGGTACTCACAAGGAGGCAATACCCAGGAGTCCATCAGCTGGAAAGCTGCATCTCCGTGCACAAGCATTGCTTATTACTACACCATAGCTCACAGATCTTCAGAAGGCGATCGACTCTGTGAGTCTCCGTGCTCCTGCCAGCCTGCTAGTTCCATCGCTCCCCTCTCAAGTGAGTCAACAGCCATCTGTGCATGCTGAAAATCAAACAACTGCTGCTTTAAGGGGGCTTTTTGTCATTTATAATGAATCCCTCTGCACCATCCTATGTGGTACCTAGTGATGTCCAAGATGAAATTGGGAGGAAAGAGCATGATCTGAAGCCACCCACGGCAGCCTGGTATTACCTTTCCCTCCCAGCTGCACTTCAGCAAGCCAGCTGAAACAAGGCAGTTTTCTCTGTGCTTGATGCCAAACACTACTCTCACTGAAGCAGAGGAAAGTTTTGTTTTTCCCTAAATAGGAATGATTTGGCCTTTGGTGGTGCTTAAATGGAAAGAATCCAGCACTTTTCTGATCTTGTCAGAGTGGCTGAGATGGTCATAAATCAGAAGGAGTGCTCCAGAAATATTTTCCCTGGGTTTGATTCTCCATCCCACCATGCTGGTATAAAGAAAAGAAACATTGGGCCCACCACTGGTTTAATTTTACAGATAACTGCTCTCTTTCCAGGCAATCTTTGTGATTAACTTTTCTCACAGTCTGTCTTTTTTTTGGGGGGGGGAGTGTCTGTTTCATAGGGCCATTCAATTTTTTTTTACCCTCCTCTCCCCTTCCATATGGGGAAGAATAAAGTGAAGAAATAACATTTTCAGAGAAGAAAGACTTGGAAAGAGTTGCTGTTTTCTGGAAGTCTGCTACAGCTGTTAATTTGTGGAAAACCTCAGTGGAAAGTAAGCAATATGGCAGCATCACTTTACACGAGAATTCAGCAATGGCTTCACTCCAGACTGTGGCTGATTTAGGTTCTTGGCTTGCGCAGCCAAAGCTTCATGTAGTGTCATGCTTTTTTTTATAGATAATGTTGATGCAGCTGTGGAAAGCTCTGATGTTCTTTTTTTTTAATGTGGAATTGTCGTCATTCAGTCAGGCTTAAGCATTGTGGAGCTGTGATGTTGTTTGTCTTTGCTTGTTAGATGTTGGCGGGTGAGCCTGAGACGGGCTGAGATGTTGTTTGGGAAAGAAGGAAAGGCTCCCTCCCTTCTTCCTTGTCTCCTTCACAAAAATGCACACAGATCCAAACTCCTATCCAAAAAGGCAGGGACTCTGAGAGAATTTGGAGCTGAGCTTAAACATTGTGGGCTGGGCCTCTTCTGCCTCTCCAGAGCACGCACGCTCTTCTCTTCCTGTAGACTTTGTTCCTCTCCAGCATTTGTCATGCACAGTTGGTGGCATATCAAGATTTTGAGTACTGTACTGAGTGCAGTAACCTCTTTTTCTTGGATGGACATTTTGTTTGTGGAGAATACGGCATGGTGCTCAGTTGTCTGGGCAGAAATGAACATTGAAGAAAATCTCAGCTATGTGACATCAATTAGATCAGAGATTAATTTTCCAGTAGAAATGTCCAATTACTCAAACCTCTCCAGTAGATGAAAGAGCTTTTGACAATCTGTTTTGCTGAAAAACCCTGCAATTCATTTGGCATGGATTAGATGACCTATTAGAGATTAGAAAAGGGGAAAAGGGTTTCTAATTAACGTCAGCCCAGCTGTTAACTTGGGAGTTTTAGTGAGTGGTAGCACAAGGCAACTCTTTCAGATACTTCTGTGATTATGGTTCACATGTATATTGCAACATGGACCTGTAGCTGTCTGCATAGAGTGTTGCACAAGTTCCCTGCTCCCAGGCAGAGCATTAGTGTGCACTGGACCAGCTGCTGCTTCTGCTCCTTTTCCAAGGCAGGCTTTTATGAATGGGTAAGCCCCATTTTTTTTCCCAGCGCTACCTTGTCACATAATGACTGATTCACTCACCTCCTTATCTCTGGGCCATATGACTTTGATTGCATCTTCCTCGCCAACTTGGCTAAGTATCTTGTTTCTTTTCCTGAGGGCAAATTAGGGCAGAATCCTTAGAGTTTCCCTGCAGCATCTGGAAAGAAAAGGAAAACCAGAGATGGGCCAGAAAGAGGCAGGCAGAGAGAGATGAAAGAATTTGGAGGCGGGAAGTATTCGCTCTTGGAATGAAGCTTCCTTCTGACTGGCTTAAGGCAGAGCAATTTACTCTTTCTGTAACAGGCAGAATGGCCCAGCCCCTGCTCTTAGGAGTAAACATTTCAAAGGTGCCTGAGGGGCCCCCTATTTATATTTTTATGAGCTACTTCATCTCCTTTGAGTCTCAGGCTATAGCCTCAGTGAGGTAGTGTCTTGTGGAGATACCTGAGTTAGGCTGAATAAGTTTAGCTGCTAGAAGTAGTTTACCCACAGCCGTGCATTTGTCAGAGCATTATACCTGCCTGCTGCCATACCTTCTCCTATGCCAAGTCCTGTTTAAAGCTGTCTCTAGCCCATGCTTGGGATGGTCTGTGCAGCAAAGGCTTTCGCTGCAGTCCTGGCTTCTCTGCAGCTGCCGGCTGAGGCTCAAAGACCTAAATGCCAGAGTCAGGGTAGAGCATGGGGTTTGGGAGCTGGACTCATGTTGATACTTTTTGAAGGGCTGAACCCATGTTCGCTATTAACACTGTTAAGTGCTTTCCTGTTTTTCTCTGTCCCCTTGAACTCACACTGCAGCCCTAACTGACTATCGTGTTTTGATTTTAATGACAGGGCAAAGGTGCCAAAATATTTCAGTAGCTCCCTTAGGAACATCTGCAACTTCTTTAGCTAGTATTTTCACAGCTGGGCATAACTTTATTTTATTTTTGAATGCTAATAGTAGTGGATCTGGGATCCTGAAGGAGAACAATGGCTAATTTCCCTTGTATCAGGATTACAAAAAGCTATGCTACCACCTTTGAATAAAAGCCCAGGAACAGAGCTAAGGAGGAGTTTGTCGTTTGAATGACAAAGTTGCTAACTCCAGACAGAGCTTAGACTGGTCTTCGGACTTAGGATAAACTTTGTGTTTGGAGCCACCAGGGTGAAAATGTATAGCCACCTTAAATGACAGGGCTGCTGCTGCTGAGGTTCATGCTGCCCGAGTGGCAGGAGTGCCATCTGATCGCTGCCTCCAGTGCAGTTTCTGTCATCTTTGATGAAAACGGGAAGAGTAAAATCTCACACCTCTAATGTGATACTGAGGTCTTGGAACAGGAGTTAGGTCTGAGAATTTGGACTTCCACCCAGCAAAAATTCTGCAGACCTTTAATCGCTGCTCTGATTTATTACCTGCTAGCTATGCAATGAAAATAAGCTGAAGGTATTTAATCATTGTATTGAGCCATCACTCATAATCTTTGTGCTGTACCTCTTCGCTCCCAATACTGATCTAGCAAAATATGAAAAAAACCCAAAAGCATGCTGGAAAGCTTCCAATTTTATTTAACTGCAAACAAATCTATTAAACCCAAAGAAGTTTTAGAGTGAGATCTCTACCCAGTTGTGTTTTTTTTCCCTGCAGTGGCATAGTCTTTGACTCCTGCTGGTGTGGATTCCATACCTTACCTTACACTCAGAATGGCAGCATCAGGTGCCACTTCTGAGCGTGGCCCCCACCCACCGGTGACAGCTGTGCCCTGACCCAGGCGGCAGCTAACAGGCTGCCCCCTGTTTCTTGAGGGCAAAATGTTGGGGGGAAGCAGCTCTGCTGCTAAGATTTGACAGATGATAGACACGTGGCACTTGCAGGCTGAGAAGCAAAGAAACACATCAGTCCATGTGTTTCATCAGGAAGTCCCATCTCATCAGTGGTGTCTTCTGCTGGCGACACAGGCAAGATGCAAAGTGGCACTGGCTGTATCTGCACTTGGAGAAGTCCTTGATGGTCTAACTTTTGGGGGAGCCAGAGCTGCCAGGTGAAGGATGTGGGAAGTGGAGGACCGTGTCACGTGCTGCTTCCTGAAGGCGGAAGACACAGTTTCCTGAAGACATTGCTTCCCAAATGTCATGTCTGTAGGTGGACTCATGCCAGCATGCTCCAGCACTGATTAGATTTGACTGTGAGATTTGGGAAATAGCGAGGTGGGGTAGGATTTGGGGTTCCTGTTGGGGCTTGTTCCCAGCACAGGCAGGTATCTCTGGTGGGCTCTTATGGTGCTCCCTTAGGGTCAGAAGGCCCAATACCCCCCTTGCTTGCAGTGGGACCACAAGCTCGCAGTTCCCTCAGATGCAGCAGGGTTTCTTTCGATGTACCTCTAAGTGAGAGGGGAATATGGCTTGTCCCTTTTTGCACATTCCTGTGGACCTGGCCTGTCAAACACAACGGGAGCTTTGCCATTAATTGCAACTCAAGCAGACACGTTGGTGAGTGCAATAAAATCCAACAGAAATCTTTAAAACTCCCCAGATTACCTCCATTGCTGCAGTTAATTTTTTGTCCATAACTTCTTTACGAAACCAGATACAACTAAAACATGCAATTCAAGAAGGCTTAGTGCCTTGACCTAAGTGCTAAGGTATTGCATGAGCTGCCTGCCAGATACCACAGCCCCCGCCATTACAGACAGGTAATTAGGTCACCACTTGTGAACTTTTGACACACACAGACTTATGGCCTGATAGCACGGATGCCCCCAAGCAAGTCAGGGCAATTCGCCTATCATCATGAATCTAATGAGCACTGAACTCCAAACAGTCATTTAGCATAAGATGGCTTCAGCCCTCTGTATTTTAATCCTACCTGAAGGCACAGAGCTTTTCTGCGTGGGTTTCTTGCTGGAGATGATGCCTGAGGGAGCTGAGGGAGCTGCTGTGCTGTGTGGTACCACGCAGGGACAATCTCCTGGGTCTTGTGCAGGCATGTGTGCAGTGCCCACTTTGGGACCCTCCACTGGGGCGAATGGTGTGCTTTAGCACTTTAACACCACAGCAGGAGGTGTGTGAATCTCTGTGTTACGGCAAACCTTCAGAGGCAATGCTGGACCGTGATGGAGGAGTGCGGCTAAGGACCAAGTATGCCATGGTTCCAGGTGTGTGGGAGATGGGACATGTCCTAAAAATGTCTCCTGTCCTCTTTCACAAGTGGAAAATACAGGGATTGGTCAACTTATCTCCCTCTCTCCTTGCTGTATTTGTGCACTCTACGTATTTTTGCTTTGTACTCCATCTCAAGACACTATCCTGTCAGCTCATGCTGTTATGTCACTCTCCAGTGGGTGAACTCAGTATGACCAGGAAACGCTGAAGGAAAATGAGATGCAGATGTGGTAACTGCATTAATATTCCCCTTCAATGCAGTTGCTGTTGGAGAGCTCAGACTGTTGCTTTGACTTTGTTCCTCTGCGGAGCACGCTTACATCAAAGTGTCAATCTTATCTGCCTTTCGGTGCAGCCTGCCTGCCCCTATGGAACAGCTTGTTCAATGCGCTTGCATCCTCCCTGGTCACCCTCCTTGGGAATGATTCAGTCCGTAATGCAGCACATCTGGTGGGGACCACAGAGGACCCTGGAACCTAAGAGGAGCTTGGATCTGCCATTCAGTTATGTCATGTCTGAGTGGTGCTTGTTTCTGTGTTTTCAGAAATTCCAGATAAAAGAATATGAAAAGAGAAGAATAATAAAGGGTTTTCTCCATAAATTAATAGTGACCTCAAAGCTCCCATGGTGGAAAAACTGCTATGTGATGCAATGCCAGTAAAATAGAAGCAACTGTAACTTCACAGAAAAAGCAGTGGTATTCTGATTAATTGCTGTGTTTTCTGAGGTTTCAGTAAAAATGGCTGCTGATTATTTCTGAAACTTATGATGACTGTCTTAGTGCATAACCCCTTCTTAACATCAATTTGGCAAACAGAAAAGGAAATATATCATACGATATTCTGCTTGTAGGGCCAAGTTCTGTCATCTATCTGCTTGCAAAGCCTCTGTTGACTGCCTTGGGATTTCTCCTTGCAGAATGATGGCAGGACATGATCCAGACCCAATATAAGTGTAACATATGAACCAGTATATCTTCAGATGGAGAAAACGTGTGTGGAATTTCCCTGTGCTATCATGTGCATACTTTATAGGCAACTGCATTCACAGTTATTGAAAAGAAGCACAGACGTCTGTGGTTAGACATTAATGACTATTGTGGGAGGGAAAAGAGGGAAACTGGAAGACTTAGAATTTGTGCTTGATTGGTTTACTAAGAAATACAAGGCGAGAAAAATGAAAACAGTTTAGGATAGAACTGTAAGGAGGGGAAATTGGCATTGCTGGCAATACTGATGAAATATAATGTCCTTGCCAGAAGAGTATAAATAATGGGTTTCCTGATAGAAAATGTTGATGAGGCCAGTAGGGGGGAGAGTCTGAGGAAAATGTATGCATGTGGAAACTGAGTTTTATTTTGGTGGTGACTGAAAGTAACCATGAAGCCTGGAGCTTGTAAATCTGGGAATCCTGAAATTAATAATTTTCAGAGTTAACTGTTGGAGAGTGACAGCCCCCTGAGGACCATTCGCTTTTCAGGTCTTGCATGTCCTTGCTTATTTTAAGTCCTCAGACTCGCTGCTAGCCATATAACATCTTGTGAAGCAGTAGTTACCCGAGATAGCAGTCTTCATTTAAACAGCAGTCATGGAGGCTGCAGGAAGTGCTGGTGGCAATGGCATGTTTGGTTATTGGCTCTGCTTTGGGCAGGTTTTACATTGCACACATCTCTGCACTACTTGACTGATGCCTTCCTTAGTTGTGTTACATACCACCACTATCTGTCCTGTGCTATCTTTTTCTAGTCTTCTGTCCGCAGGGAGGGATGTGTACCATATAGTACTATGTTTCAGTAGAGTTTCCTGCTTAAGTCTACACCATGGGACACACTGAAGCTCTGGAGGTCTCTTGTCCAAACCCCTGCTCAGGGCAAGGCTACCTTCACAGGGAGATCGGGTTTTTCAGGGCCTTGCTCAGGCACATTCTGCATATCTCCAAGGATGGAGATTTCACAACCTCCCTGCGCTGTAGGCCTGCTTCATCAAGTAGGATGATCCTTCTTTATAACTTTAAATGATTGGTGCTGATCCAGGTTTTAGGCCTTTACAACAGAGGATGCTATTCATCGCCTTTGGGGCAGGTTTGGGCTGCTTGAGTAGAAGCAGATGAAGGAAGATTTTCTTGGCCTGACAGCAAACCTCAACATCAGCCCAAAGAAACTTGATCTAAAGAGGTTTCCACAAAGGCGAGCCTTAGGCTACCTGGCAGAGAGAAGGATGCTCCTGCAGGGAATTGTTCAGAGCACCTCTGTGAAGCTTCTCTTTTGAAATGCCCTCAAGGAGTGCTAGTCTATCTTCACTGATAACAGCAGGCACGTAGGAAGATTAGCTTCCCCTCTGCTTCCTATGTACGTCCTCTGTGCATGTGCTTTTCTACCATTAAGCCTGAAATTTGCACCCATTTTTTTTCATCTGGACAGAAAACGAAGGCGAAATAGAAAGGCAATGGGCAGAAAGGTGCTGCTGAAGGGCAGTGATTCAACAGCTTGGATTTGTATACAGTAATGATAATGCTGATGATTCACCAGCCTTTCAGCTCCTTGTCCTGTGTATAGGTTGTGGCTGTCCTTCAAAAGACTTGGGAATTTGTTGAGATAGAGCAGTATTTTTGATCAACCACTGTTTTTCATTGCCTGGGAGCTGGAAAGTCTCGGTCTTATAGGGGATGTCCTGGCCAAAATCCCCAACCAAATCTGCTGCCTTTACACCTGGTGGCTCTCCTCTACAAATACAAATGTATTGGTGGTTAAGGTCTTAAAACAGTCCATCAAATGCATCCACACTTGTCAAAGGAAAAGCAGACTGGTGATGAGTTAAAAGGCTTGCTACACTGTGCCCCTGATCCCCACATAGTCAGACCTTGGTGGGTAGCGGAGGAGAGGGGTTCTCGGTGGGAAGGCTCCTGAAACCCCTTCCTCGGCACCAGGAGCTATAGTCTGAACAGTCAAGCAGCAATGACGGTAGATAGGAAAAGACAAAAAGTTAGCAATAGTCCAGACCAAGAATGACTCCATCACTTCTTCATCACACCATGAAAAATAATACCAGAAGCTTCCCCAGCATTTTCCTTTCACATTCAAGCATGATGCTCTGCTCAAGGATTGTCATCGGCCGAGGATCCAGGTGGTGCAGCGATCCCGATGATGTGCTGCCCAGCTGTGGTTCAGGCCCCTCCATCCTGGGCAAGCTCCTGGCTGGGAGGACGTTGCAGAGGTGTTTGCTATGTCCTCTTTCAACTTCACCTGTGCTTAGTTTTTCTAGCAGATAGGGCTGAACCTCCTAATTATTCATTTTGGAGGAAAAAAATAATTTGCATGCAATGGCAAGACACTGCCACAGGATGTTTCATTTTGCGCGTGACTCTTGCTTTGGCCCTTTGCTCCATGTTGGGATTTGATGTCGTAATGAAAAATCACAAGGTACTGCCACTTTACTGGAAAACGCTGCGGGTCACATGAAGCTAGTGGGGTACAGGTCAGTCCTAAAAAGCCACCCATGCCTACAAGTTGCAGGGTGGCTGGTGAGCCCCTCTCAGACTGCCAATGCAGCAGTGCCCCCCTTGGTATAGTGCTTCCCTTCTGCTGCACTTCTAGCCTGGCCTCCCAAGAGAGCAAGGCTTGTGGCGCCTTGCTTTGCATGTATCTGAAAGAAAGTCCCCAACAAACGTCTTTCAACATTTGGCAGATTTCAATCAAATTTGTTGGTAGGGTGGAGATCTCAGCAACGTTATGTTCTTACAAGTTTTGTGAAAATAAACAGCCAGGTAAAGAGGAGACAAGCCGTCATTGATATTCCTACTGTGGGAAAGGCTAAAGTAAGAGCTTGTATCTCATTACAGCATCTGGATGGGAGACACAAAGCTCCAGGGTTTTCCCTCTCTACAGAGCTATTTGTTTATTTCCCCATCCCAAGTCAAGGCGAAGCACTGCGTAGTGAGAGGTGGAGCTGGGGCTGGTTTCCCATCTGCAGTAAAGATGGCAGTGCTGGAAGTGCTGCACTTAGAGCTCAGTCAACAGGCGGCCTCTTTCCAGGCCCCTCCGGATCTCTTTTCTGTCCACTGTGGCAAAGGCTGGTTCGTGAAGTGTGTGCATGTCTCCCTTCTGGCTGCTGGCAAACAAGGCCTTATTTTTTTCTAAAACGGAGCACAAATGCTTACCCAGAGTCAACTGTCTCTGGCCTCCTGTCTGCAGAATCTCTTTTATGAAGTAAATGTTTATGCTTTCAGACTCCCTCTAGGCCTGTATAATCATTCAGCACATGGCTGCAGGATAAATCTGTTCTTGCAGTTAGCAAAGGAGTAAATGCATTCTCCAAAATCCTCAACGAAACCACGAGAATTGGAGGGACACCAAACCAAAACATTCTTCTCATTTAGGCTGTTAGAGCTGCTGGGAAACTGGATATTTTGCAAAGGAACTGGCTTTTTTCCCCCCCTTTCACTGCTTTTTTTTTTTTCTTTCCTTGAAGTCTGCAGCAGTGGAATGAGTGAATTATTTCCTGGGGCAGCTGCTGTGTAGCATCCAATACTTTATTCTTTGAGCTCATAAAAATAAGCGCATCAAGAAGAAGAAAGTGGCAAGTTGCTCAGTGTTCCAGAGGATCGGGCGGCTCCAGAGATTTCATGTTTGTTTTCTTGGCATGTGCTAGATATGTCCATCTTTTTTCTTTCAGCTTCTGCAGGCACCACCTGCCCCTTGTTCTTCTTCAAAAATAGACGAAGTAAATCTGAGACACGGGGCCTCAAGGGAGTGCCTGGGGAAGGAGCAGAATAGAAAACAGTAGGAAGAGAGAGGGATTGTTGTATCTCTCTTCAAGGGATGGAGATGATAGATTTTAAAAAAGCCTTAAATGTCTGAACAGTTGGTGAAAAGTGTCAGCCATCATGCCTTACTTGTGACACATACCTCTACAGGCAGATTTCCATCCATAAGTTGAAGGAGCAGGCATTGTATAAATTTGGGGCCTCAGTCCCTCTTACAGCCCCATTCCTCTCCAAGCTGTGCAAGGCGTCATGGTCCCGCAGCAATGACCAAAGCTGAGGGCAACCAACTGGCTGTGCAAAGTCGCTTTGCTCATCTTACAGGATGCCTAATGCAAGCTGTTGGGGTGGAAAATGCAGTTTCTTCCCCCTGGAAACAGAGGTTGAGCAGGCACTAGCTGAGAGTCTTCGCTGTGGGATGTGAAACATCCAGGCTCACCATGAAGGGGAAATCTCACTCCCACTGCTGCCAGCGAGGCGAGCTGGAGGGAAGGGGAAGGTGTAATCAGGGGGCTGGGGAGATCAGTTAAGATGCATAGAAAAGGAAACCAAGGGCTGTGTGAATTGTGCCTCAGCAGCTCCGCAGCGCGTCAAAGACAGCATGCCACGAACTAGGGCTTCCTTTTGGCCAAGTCATGCTTCACCACAGGTTTCCTATTATAAATGGTATCGCAACATGCCTATCCTAAAAAACAGCAGAGGAAAGAGCAAAGCAGTGCTTTGGGTTAGAGGGATGCTTTTAAGGGGCTTATACCTAAGAGGCATGCGCTCAGAGGGGGGTACCTGGGAGCCAGTGCCAGCGGGGTCCCATGCCATGGTGCTGCTGGCAAGTGCTGTGGGCAGGGGCCTGGCATGCAGCTCCCACCCGGGGCAGCATCCTTCACCTCCTCCCCTCCCTCCTTGCCAGCAGCCACAGCATCAGCCGAGGCAAAGCTGTGCAACTTGTGAAAGTCCACGTGGCTACGCCGATTCACACTGTCTGAGGACGTGGCCTGTCTTTGCTGCCTTTCTAGCTGCTCTCCAGATCAGTGTTATCTTAGGCACTTTGGACCACTTGTGCGCAGGAAGCAGCTACGTGCTGCAGCTGATTGCACTTCAGAGGAGCACTTGCAGTCCATACTTTGATCCTTGAAATATTGGAGTGGTCTCCACTATTTTATATAATTAATGTAATAAAATCATTCCATCCTGCTTCATCTTAGGTGAGGCAGAACACATGCTTAGGACCTTCTTTTGGTGGTTGAGGAGGGAACAAATATCCATGGATGCACCCTGACATCACGGAGACTTTCTCGGGTATAGAGAAAGACGAGTGTGAAGCCCCATCAGTGTGTGGGGCAGCAGCAGGGTGAGCATTACACTGTGATTCCCACGGTGTATGATTTGCGATCCCACCACTTAATCTCTCTGCTCCTCATCTTCCCATCTGTGAAATGAGACATCTCTTTGCCTTTGGAGAAGGCTTTGAGATATGTGGAGGAGCAGTGCTTTCTTCGTTAGTAAGTATTTCTGTTTCTGGCTGACTTCTGGGTTTCCTGGTGTCAAATGGTATTTAGTATTTAGTATTGTCCTAGTTATCTGTGGAGGTTGGGAAGAGTGAGAAGCATATTATTTGAGGCAAAGGCAATCCTGTCTATGGCCTTCCAAGGTCAAGTCTCAGAGCACATTAAGAAAATGTATAGACAGAAACTTCCTGGCCAGTATATTTGCTTCTTTATAACAATATATGTGAGGTGTTATGAAGAGGGAAAATAGAGAAATGACAGAAGTGATGAAATCAATAAATTAGTATCATATTAATAAATAATCACTTCATCCGCAGAATGAAGGTTTAGAGAAACATTAAATAGGAAAGAAAGTTGCCTGGGAGGAAACCAGTGCTGGAATTAACTGTAACCAGATGAAAAGTACCATTATCTTTCTGAACAATATGCATATATCTCCAGCAATAGTCCAAAGTGCTGCCACTTACTGTAATGCTAGCACAATTGCTGGGGACTCTGCTTTGGCAAGCTTAGGCTTTCTTAATTATAAAAGGGCAAATTCTTACATTATGGGAGGGGTATGCAATGAGACATACACATTTTTTAAATTAAGAAAGTCCTTTCTGCTCCTTATGTGGGAGGAACTCAAAAAGACAAACATGGAATCTTTCTGTTTCTGTGCAAAGTTCTGACAAGCCGTGTAGAGGAATCCAAAACGTCCCAGTGCCTCACCACAGGTCTGCCACTGCTTTACTGCATGACCTTGGACATGTCACTTACTGTCATTGTCCTTTTATCTCCTCTGCAAAAGGGATAAACTATCTGGAGCAGATGTTAGTATGTTAAAAGAGGGTCCAGAATTGACTGCAACAAGGAAAGTACCACGTTATTACAAGCAGGTAACCTCCTCCAGGACAGAAGCGTTACAGTGGTGGTCCTTGTAATGATGAGGAGGTGAAATAACAAAAAGAGGGAGACCAAAGCCTTATCAAGAACAGTGACAATGAATTGGCATGAACAGCTGTCAATGGGGGCTGGTTTGGGGATAAAGTCCACTGATTCAGCATCCTGGTGGGCTTCCTAACTGCAGTTTGAGTCTCCCTGTACTATTCAGTTGCCTTCCACAAGTAGTCTCATGGACACTGCTACTGCTCCTGGAGCATAGCACCGCTCCAGATGCACTGGGTGGTACGAGTCTCATCCTAAATCAATCTTCAAAACAGGGATAATATGCCAGAGACCTTTAGTGCATTCACTAAAAGTAATGGTTTTCAAATGCTTCCATAAAGTGGCACAGCTGGAGTTCAAAAAGGCATTTTATGGCTTTGTGTTTTGCTTTGTAAGTAAAGAGCAGAAAGGAATACATGCTATGTATGGCTGTGTTTATAAGAGTGGAGCGATCTGAGTGCGCAGATTGAAATCCTATGTGGAAGTGTGTGAAGCAAACCAAGTATATCCCTGGGAATTAAAATAAAAATAACCCGTGCCCTTTCCCTAATGAGCTGTGTGAAAGGTTAGTAGTGATGGCCAATAGAGTGCACTTGTCATAACAGCATCTTGTATGCTGTTTCACAGCGGGATTCACAGCAAGAGCTCACTAGTCCTGATTTCTCCATCCATTTCCAGCATAGCATACATTCTGTGCTGAGTCCCTTAACCACACCCATCCTTGCGGCTACAAATTGCTTTCCGTGATATCTGAGTGCTCACAGTATCCCCAGACCCATTTTCTTTCAGTGTGTAGTGCATCCCATCTGGTTTCCTTTCCCGCCCCTGCATTTCACATGCTTAACTTGAGATTTACAGTCCCAGGGCCACGTTCAGAGGTGCATGTGCCATCATGAGCCTTCCGTGCGTGCAGCAGCTCTCTCTGCACCACCAGAGGAACTGGGGGCTGGAGCCTTAGGAAATGTCGTGTGGTTGTCCACTAACTCACAACACTAAGCAGATGCTGCAAAGCCTCTCCTTGTGCACCTAATGTAGGTTAGAGATGAGTGTTTGACCCACTTCTACATGTCAGGCAAATCACTTCCAATATTTCAGGCCAGTGTAAGTGAAGGAAATCCACCCAGTCCTTACGAGGCTCATATGCTGGCACAGTATCATTGATAACAGCCTTTTTACCTAAACTGCCAATGTGTACTTGATTTTCATTCCTGGTAATAATTTTTTTTCTCTCTCCTGTCCTCTCTGCAGCAGCAATATTTCATAACTATGAGAACGGTAGTAACTGTGGGGCCTCTGGCTTTAAAGGAAACGCTTTCCTCAGTGGGGAAATGCCCTCTGGTTCCACGAAGAGCATGCACACCACACTGAAAAGCAAAACAAACACTCATCAGAGCTTCCTGCAGAAATCTGGGAACTTGGGTTCTCTTTTTTGTGCGTGTCTGTGTGTTTCTTTTTAAAGACTGATGAGGTTTAGTACAGAGGAAAATGGCGAGCGTGAGGGGTTTTTGCTGTTTGCTCCGCGTGCCCGCGGGAGGGTGTGAGAAGAGGAAGGGAGAACTGCCGCATGTGAGCGCTGAGTGTGAATTTGACCCATGCCGTTGGAGGTGGATGGTGTGCTGGAGGTGGATCGTGTGCTGGCGGTGGAAGGAGAGCGGGATGGCCGCACTGGCATCACCGGCGGCAGCAGCAGCTCTGCTGCCAGCATCAGTAATCAGCTGGCTTTAAGTGAGATGAGCGAAGCAGCGTGTCAGAGGAAAGGGGCTACATAAGGGGCTGTGCTCCATCCTTGTGCCTCTTTGTTGTGCTTCTGAATGCTTATTAAGCATATTTGAACTGCTGGCGCCTAAAAATCCCCAATTCAGAGGGCACCTTCATCTCCTGTCATGCTGTTGGGTGAGCCAGAGGCACCGTGCTTCCCTGTACAAGCTGTATGTTCCCCCTTGTGCTGTGGAGCTTCCCCAGCTCTCCCTGACACCCAGATCCAGTGTCTTGTCCCTCCTGGGGCCCTGCAGCTCGTGAGGAAGGAGCCTGTGCCCAGAGAGCTCTGCTGGGGCTGGCTTCTGCTGACCTCCTCAGATGCTCAAGGCCACCTGCCTCTGCTGGTGGGACCGCAGTACACTGTGGCAAACATGAGAAGATATGTAATAAAGCAGAGCTTATTGGAAAATCAAAGCAAATCCATACAGAAAATGTAGCTTGCCCTAAGTTGTCTGAATCCCAGCCTTTGATGTGTGAGGCTCCCTGGTGCCCTTGGAAGAGCCTTGGGCCTGGGGATTTCAGCCTAGTGTCCACAGTTTGGCCCCTGGTGCCACCAAGACCCACCTCCTTCGTGACTGTGTATCCCCCAGGCTGACCTCTTGGAGCTCCTTCCATGAACTAGCCGTGTTTAACCAACATGACCCGGTTGTTCTGCTCACCCGAGTCATAGGATTTCAGTGTTTGAGCAGGGGCTGTGTCTAGACAGTCAATTACTGTCTGCTCTCCTGTCTCTTAAGAAACTTCGGTGTGAACGTCTTCTTTGACCTTGCATGTATAATTATTTGTCTTCCCTATAAATAATGGATTTCTTTGTTGCTGGTTGGTGCTGATTCATTAATATTTTGTTACCTCCTTGAGTTTCAAACACCCTTAACATCTTTCCAATCTACTCTTGCACCAAAGCCTTGTTCCTTTGCATGCTTCCTAGCTCTTCTCTCAGATGATATTTCCAAGTTTTCCATAATCCTGTTCACTTAACTGTAGCTCCTCTGCTGACAATATCTGTGCTATCACATCATCCCTGCTTGGCTTTTGTTAATGAAGAATGTGATGATTTGCAGAGTTTCCCCCTGCTCTGAGAATCTCCTCTTCAAGTTCATCACCTTCATATCAAATCCAGGAATCTCAGTTTTGCCAGTTAAGAGGGAAGGAAAAACACTGCAGAGAGTTACAAAATGGGACCTAACCTTGGGAATGTGCACTTTACATAAAGCAGAGTATTTTCCCAAGGCATTTAGTAGCAAAGCCCCATGGAGGGCAAAGCCAAAATGAATCCAGTGAGCATGTAGAGGGTAAATTCCTAGAAGGGTTGCAATAACACCGGCTCTGCTTCTCAGGTGCTAGCTGGCGGTCACGGTTCTTCAATTTTCCCCTTTGAAAACCAACCCGAGTCAGGTTAGCACTGCGGGTCTCGGGTAACCCCTCGCAGCACACGTGTACTTCTGGGGGCAGGAGCAGCATCACATGAAGCTTGGCCTAACAGAACTCCAGCTTTGGTTAAGGCCCCCTCGGGCACTCCTCTAATTGAGACACTTAGTATGGGTAATTAGTAAGGGCACTAATTGTCCGTTTTTAAGATCTCATCTTTCTCACACTGCAAATTGGCTGCTAGAGAGAAGAAAAGGCACAGGAACTGTCAGTACCTCTCTGCCGACAGCTCGCTGCACTTAAGGAAATAGTCTTTGAGAAGTGCAGTAAATTTACTGTAATCTGCCCAAAGGCACCATAGTGAAGTCAGCACATTGTGAAAATGCTAGCAACCAGTACCCTTTTCTCAGGCAGGACAGGAATTCATAGTGTGCTTGTCGAGAGGAACTACAAACCTGGCGAGGGTCATACATCTTGGGTGGGATCGAAAGGGCATGGGAAGGGCTGCCCAGAAACAGGGAAGGCAAGCGGGGCATGATGCACCCAGATCCCTGCTTCAGGAGCTTAGAAAGAGCCCCAAATCTGTAATGTTACAATGTGCCTCACTAGTGCGGGGATGGAGGTCCTAGCCCCACTTTTATTTTCAGGTCCCTGCTCCTCCCCTCTCCTTGCAGCTGGAAGAGCTTGGTGATTCCCTGTGGGGTAGCAATAAAGGCACCCGGGTGCTGGGGCTGACTTTCCAGGGTGAAGGACCCAAGTGTGGTGCATGCTAAGTGCCACAGCCTATGTGCCCAGCAGATGCCATTTGGGATGGCCCAGGCTTCCCATCCTCTCTGTCCCAGGGGCCTCACCCTCAGCAATGGGCAATCCAACCCTGCCTGCCCTTGGGGCACAGGGGCAGCATTGCTGTGATGGGCAAAGAAGCCAGAATTGGGTCAAAGTGATTGAGAAAGAGATCTCACTGGCCCTGCATGCCGTGTAGCTGTATACCACAGTGTGTGTGATGCACCCTGGTGCCTGTAGTGGTTCACACCTTCTCACACCCTCCTCGCACTGCAGAAACCAAGAAATTGGCTCTCTGTGGCTGTTTGCGGCAGTGCTGAGGTGTTTCTCCCATTGATGGAGTATTGCAAAACCACACCACACTCTGCTGCTCCCCTGGGAGTTACAAGAAGCTCAATTTTTTCTTGGCTTCACTGCGATCAGCAGGAAAACCAATACGCAGAGCATCCGGGATGCCTACACTGCGATGCCAATGAGCTCAGACAGATCTTCTTGAGCTGCTCCTCCTGGTGGGTTTTCCAGCACTGGGCAGCCCTCCCAGCTTCACCCCACGTGCAGCCTCGTCCCAACAGCTCATGCCTTGACTGGGCAACAGGGCATGTTGAAGGAGCTACTCAAGTCCACTGAGTCCTTAACCATAATTGCTAGGATGAAAATTATTTTCAAACATTTAAATTAATTCAAAACCTGCTATAATTTTATCATATTCTTTGGCCACCCACTGCATACATCCTAAAATCCAGCCTCCTGCAAGCCCTGCCTACCTTTTTTATACCTATAGTAAGATTTCTGCGGCCTCTCTCTCCTTTTGTATCCCCAGTATTTCTGTGCAGTGAGAGAAAGACAAGGCAGAGGTGCAGTGGGGACACAGTGCCTGTACTGTCCTGCCAGGGAGCTGGGAGACACCTGAGGACATGCCCTGGCACGGGTCTGCCCTGGTAGGGGTTATGCTGGCTGGACTTCCTCATGCCTCAGGTAGATATGCTACAGCAGCAGGGAGTGCTGGGGTTGATTGCTAGTGGCAAACGCTAATCAGGTGTACCCCCATCAAGACACGGGATTTCCTCCCTCCTGGGCCTTGCTGCTTACTTAGGCTCTCCAAGGCTGTTGCTGTCTCCCACAATGTGTACAGCCCCCATCCCATAAACTGTCCAGCCTGGAAATCCCAAAACTAACGACTGTGGAAGCGATGCATACTTGGAACTGGTTACTGCTCACTGGGTCCACATCCTGCTCAGGCTACTGGTGGCCAGCTGATGGCTGGTTCCCATCATCTCCAGGGACGGTGGGAAGAGATCATTTATTCCCGCTTCTCCTTATGCTGAGAGGTTGACGGGCTGATCCAAGATGAGCACTGCAACACTCTCGGTTCAACATGAGCTGTGTGAGAGCAGGACTGTACATGTAGCCTGCTGCCAGACAAATAGCCTGGTGTCTTGGGAAATAGTCTTCATTCGGTGTCCGCAGCTGGCTGGCTGGTCTGAAAGGCTGATGTTTGCGTTGTTTACAGGAGGCTCCAGCTGCAGATTTCAGTTTCCCCAGATCTAGGGTATTTTGGAGCTGTGGCTTTGGTCTGGCCTCTTGTTCAGAGGCGGAGACCAGTTGTTTTAAGTAAAGAGCTGAGTTCACATGATAAATCCACTTCCCACAGTACTGGGCAGTAGCTCAGTTCATCTGGTGCGTTTGTGTACAAAATGCCTAGATTTCAAAAGCAGTTCGTTCCATGAACTATGGAATTTTAAAAGCCCTATTTCTTATAAATTTGTATCCTTTATCTTCTGCAACCCCACTGCAACAATCCCAGTTCCTCCACCATATGCCCTATGGTTTCCTCCACCACTTTGTATCTTCAAGCTCCTTTCCAAGTCCTTGCCTCCCTCTAACTTTCAGTTGTCTTCCACCTTATTACTGCTGTAAACTCAGCTCCTTTCCATGCTCCCACCTCCTTGATCCCAGCATCCTGTGGCACCTCCCATGACCTGTTCCCTTGGGAAATCTGGGTGAAAAGTAAATCAAGGCTAAGCACTTTAACTGGATCAAAATTTTATTTTTGCAATTTTTGCAAATGTGTCAAAGTGGATTTTACTGGAAACTAAGGACATTTCAGAAGTCTTTGCAAGGTCAAGCACCGCCCAGATCCAGTGCTGTAGCACTGCAGCAGGGGCAGAGCATCCTCTACCACGTCCAGACATCAGGCTGCAGTGTTGGGCTACCATCAAGCTCACACAAAACCATGCTGCCATCACCAGAGGGTGTTCCCACCTTTTCCCTGGTTCATGTGCCCCAGAGTGCTGTGTGAGCAGTCCTGCAGCCATGCCACATGTTGGAGCAGCTCGCTGGTTGAGATGGAAATGAATGATGTCGTGGGGCAGGGCTCAGTCTCCAGAGGGTTGATGAGCACAGGCAATTCACCCACAGCTTCATGAGCCCTCAGTCCGACACCAGGCAGGTGGTGGGAAGGTATGAGCAGAGATGAGAGGCAGGATAGGACCATAGCTTTCAGCAGTGATGCCATCTTAGGTCAGCGTCAGGCTGACCGTGATGCTCTGTCCCAACACACCCTTCATCCCAGCAAATGTGGGAATGACAAGCGCTGGGTGCAGTAGGCTAACATGAACTTCATGCTT
The DNA here is from genome assembly GCA_013398815.1 of Ibidorhyncha struthersii. Classification (NCBI taxonomy): domain Eukaryota; kingdom Metazoa; phylum Chordata; class Aves; order Charadriiformes; family Charadriidae; genus Ibidorhyncha; species Ibidorhyncha struthersii. The sequence goes on from VZSZ01004984.1 coordinate 208,682, forward strand.
GAGGGGAGGAGGAGGAGGAGGGAAGGTCCATGCCTTTTGGGGCCTGTGCAGGGGTGATGTTCAGGCAGCATAAATTCGCTCCCCAGAGCAGGGGAGGCCACTGCACTGTAAATATCATCCTATCAGACCTATCAGACCCATGCAGTGCCAGACATCAGGCCTTCTTTGTTAATACTCTCTGTTCCAGAGCAAATTTCGTCAGTGCCACTGGATGCCTCTTTCCTCTTTCAACAGAAGACACCCAAGTTAACCCAAACCCCCACAACTTCCATTAAGCAATGCTATCATATTAAAAGAAAACAAACTAGGGGAAAAAAAAGCCCAGTTCTGGCAGTTTGCATCAATATATGAAGACAGATTTCCAGACAGTTGTGTGCACAGGGGCTGCAGAGTGATTTGGTGTGCAAGCCAGTGCTGTCAAAGTGGGAGGCAATGGTGTCAAAACTATTGATGACGGGAGCTGCGCTCACACAAGGGAGTAAATCCTTCCTGGTGCAAATCCAGGTGTCTCAGAAATATTCTCAGCCTGTATCTCTTTCCCTCGACTTTGGACCAACTTGTTTTTTTCCTTTCTGTTTCTACAAACCATGGGAGGCTCATCCAAAAACCTGTCATCTGTTTTAACAAAAGGGTGAAATAAACATCCCAGCATCATCCTTGGCAACCTGCCACAGAGAAACTGCTGCAAGATATGACAAGACAAATACTGCTTTAAACGCGATACGGAGAGGAAATGAATGACGCCCACTTGGAAGAAGTGGCATCAGGGCCCCGCAGAGCTGATCTGTCGGTGGCAGGATGGGGTGTCAGTGTGGCAGTAGGCAGGGGAGGGCTGGGGGGTCACCTCCCCTGCACAGCCTTGGCAGCTCTCCCTGGGAAGCAGCATGTGCTCATTGTGACCCAAAGGGTCTGCTGTTCACACCAAGGGCCCTGTGTCGGCCATCGTTATCAAACCAGGATGAATTTCTGTTGGCCTGGGCAGATAGCACCGGCAGGGCTCTCCCAGATGGTGTGGAGACAGCATCAGGGCAGCTGCACCTTGTTTGGCTAAATAGCCTATAGAAAGGGCAATGCCCAAAGCAAGATGATTTTTTTTTTTAAAAAAAAGGTAATGCCAGTGGATCTAGACTGAGGCATGAGGAAAAGGCTAACTTTAAACTTGGTAAAGAAAACTGGTAAGAGAAAGAGGGCCTGGGGGAAAATAAATGCACTAGAAGGGATGAGAAGAAAGCATGGTGTGCATGGCTCTTGGTCTGGAGGCCTTTAAGCCTCCAGAGGTGCCCTGTGCCCGGCTGCTTGGCCTGCAGGATTTTGGTGCAGAGGTATATCCAGGCACTGGCAATGGGCGACTGCGGCTCCTGCAGATGTGGTTTAGGGGGCAGCCTGGTGGCTGAGGCCTCCACCACGTTACTCTGCTTGGGTCTGCTCTGTGCTGTGCTGCTGCGCTTACAATGGGTGGCTCCTTCTAGGGCAATAGCACAGCATGTGAAAGGCACTAAAATGTTGCCATTTAAAGGTGATCTATGGTTTGTCCTTCTAGTTCTTTGCTTTTAAAGCTTCTCACTGCCAGGGACCCACCATAAAACACAAAAATGTAGCATGCTCTTCTTGGAGAGACTTGAGTTATTTTGACTCAGTGTCTCTAATCTCAAAAGCACATCAGAGAAATGTACAAAGGATGTAGTGTTTGCCCCAGAGATATGATCTAAGCATAGATAAAGCCTGACTAAAAAGATGACATAACAGGAGACTAGAGGGAAAGGCACTGAGGTGTTACATTGATGGGTACTGCAGCCTTTGCTAAGTTTATGAAGACTAGTGATGGTGATTCTGTGTGTAAGTGTCTATGCGTGTATGCACACACATACATATGTGTATATACAACCATCCCTTTAGCTCTAGTTGCCAAAAATTCATCCCATAAATAATTTGAAGTGAGAAAGTCTTTAGTGATGCTTGATGGTCAAAGGTGATGAAGAGGAAACGAGGACATAAGAGTTTTCCATGGCCACCTTGTTTCCCCTCTGAGCCCTCAAAATGCTGCTCAGCTGTGTATATTAAAATGACAGCTCACGCATATTCTTACATGTCTTCCATGAGCTTGAGTCCCTTTCTCTACCAGTCCATTACAGGACATTAGCTGCACTGATGGTAAAAATGATGCCTGGGACGTGTAAATCTTCGGCTTTCACGGTACCTGTGCTGAGGTTCATTAGCTCACAGCAAACCTTGGTAGCTCTTATAACCATCACTTGTTACAAAAATACTCTTTTTGTCTGGAGAATGGGGATAATACTTGGTTATCTTTCTGCCAGGAGTTCTGATAATTAATTATTTAATCTTTAAAAGCACTTAGATATTTGGATACATCTTGATAGAATCACATATCCCCTTAGCTGTCAAACCACAATAGCACCTTTTCAGCCCTACTGGCGATGCAGCGAAAGATAGTAAAACATCCCTACTGCCTGAACACACTGAGTGACTGGCTCTACCTTTATCAAAGCAAACCACAACAGGTTTCACTACTTGAATGAAATAAAGCCTGAAAGGAGATATGAAAAAGAGACAGTGAGGAGATTACTACTAGGCTTGATGGAAGACTTCCTGGCTGGCTGCTACTGTCCAGAAAGTCACTTAGAAAAGAGAATTAGTGGGGTTTATGCACACTTTGGCAGCATTGCTTCACCCGATGCTGCCCAGGTTCTGCCATGCTCTCTTCCCCTCCCACAGATTTGAATGCTTTGTGATCATGGTTATGTAGCCTGGGTTGCCCTTTCATTTGTGGCTGTGTGGATGGACTCATCTTCAGTATACTGCAGAGGTAGAGCAAGCTGGGGGAAGTGGACAATACTAAAATGTCACTGTCTGTCTGGATGGGTGTATGGCCGTGGGAAGGCTTATAGCCTGCATGGGAATCTGTGGTACTTGGAAATCCAGCTCAGTGGCAGAAAGGGACATCCCTGGGGGCACTGCTGCTGAGCATGCTTGGGCAGCCCGTCAGGCAGGAGGTCAGGCCAGGTGCTGAAGCAGCCAACTTGAGTCACTTGCTTGATAATCTCTAGTCCCTGTTGGCAAACGGTGACGATGGTCCTTGCTCCTGGCTGAAAGCGATGGCAGTACAGTGCCACCACAGGAGACCTCCACTTTGTCCTGCCGCATGGTACTTGGAGCAAGGCAGGCTAATGTGTCTCTTTAGAACAGGTGTGAAATTGCAGATCACTATTTTGAAGCAAAGTTGCATTTCAGTACAAGTCAGACTTCAGCCTACCTGAGTTTGATTTCGTATCTTAAATTCAGGGATGGATCTGTTCTGGACCTTATGATAGTTTCTGTTCCCCGTTTACTCTTTGGATGGATTAGATAAACTGAGATCATCTTGACTTTACCACTATAAAGAGGCACAAAATGTGAAGCTTTTCATCCAGACCATGCAGAACAGACCTTGATGTCTTCAGATATATTGAAACCCAGCTTTAATCTGTTTCTGGTTTTGCAGAATTATAGGCTAACTGAGCTTGCATAAACCCAATACCCAAACTCTTCATCTCATCTTGGTTTCCATTACCTACCTTAAAAGTGGGATTTTTTAAAGTCACATTAAAGCACAGCTTCAATTACATCCTGTTAATAACTAATCACTTAATTATGACTTTGTGCAAGATCCCACCCCACCAAAGATTGACATGTAAAGGATTATGCCTGCAGGGGTGAGGACAGTTCGGTTTCAGGGCTGTATCTCCTTGGTGTGACTGTTCCTGACGGATTGTGAACAAAATTGTATTGTGAAATACATGTCCTTATTGGAATTGCTGTTAACTTCATAATTGCTCTGTAATTACTAAAGAGAGAGTATCTTACACTTCTGACAGCCAGGTGCATGTATTGCTTAATCTGTCTCCATTATTGACTTGGCTCAGTTCCTGCGGGTGCATTCCTATTCTCTTTCAGTTGTGCAATACCAAAACTGACTAAACGGCGCATCTGCTGTTTTGTTCTTGCTTTGGAGATAACAACAGGAGCAAACAGAGGTGAACTTTGGAGAAGCTGAAGAGGCTGGCTGGCCTCAAGCTGGGAGCAGGGCATGCCACTCCTGCCGTGAGCTCCTTCCCTCGATAGGCAGCATCTCCAGGAGCTAAGCGGGCTACCGGGAGAGAGGTCAAGGGTCTTCTGGACATCTTCAAGCTGAAATCCGAGTTAAAAAAAGTTTCATCTCAAACTGTGATTAAGAGTTGGGACAGCAATGAGATAAACAGTGAGTTGTCAGCAGCTTCAGAAGTGATTCCTGCCCTGGGGGAAGTGCCATTCATCTGTTTTGCTGTATACTGGGTCAGAGCTTATGCTAAAATACTGCAGATTGTCAGCTTTGTCTGTGGCTTTGGGAATAGTTCAGTAGCCCACGCTGCATGCACTGGCATTCTAATAGAGCTTTATGAAAGCGCTTCTTTGGTGTAATCCATCAATAAATAAGCCTGGGGAGAAAGAGAAGGAGAATCCAGCACCTCTCCCAAGAGAGGCAGCAATGAAGATGCGTGCATTAAGCATCCTCCTCTCCCTTTGGTACACCCAGCATAGCAGGGCCTTTAAGGATCTCATCAAGCACAGTGCTAGCTGAATGGGTGTCCTGCCTGACAAAAGCTTTTCTTAATAACGTTTTCACTTGAAGAGAATAAAGTTCTTGTCTTGTCCCTTCCTGTATCTTTTTTTTTTTTTTCCCCCAGAAGAATAAATGTTTCTGGAGTACGTGACCAAGGAACAACAATCTCATGGGGGTATTGTCAATTTTTATTGACTTCCCAGTAGAGCAGAAATCGGTGGAACAGGCTGCTACAGACATAACTTGCTTGTTACGCATGTGACAGCCATGCAAAGCTCTGACCAGGCAATAATTTCTCCCAGGACTGATGTTACGCCTCCAAGGCCACCAGTGGTGTTCGGTTCCCATGCAGCAGGAGCCCAGGGTGGGCTGCAAAGCACCCCGGTCTGTCGGCAGCTCTCCTCCCTCTCTTCTGACCAGCCCATGTGCCTGCAGGACCCAGAGAGTGCTTACTACCATCCAGCTCGGAGCGGCTGCCGCTCAGGGGCTGTGTGTACCCAACGCCTTTGTTCCTTGCTGCCCGCGGCTGATTTTCTGGGCTCGTTACTGGAAACTCTTGCACCTCAGGCTGAAAAACTGGCTTCGCACTCTCCTCTGCCAGGGAGATGGAGGCCCCCTTGGGCTGCAGAGACAAAAATCGCCTCTTTTTGAAGATGTTTCAGTGTCATCTTTCTCTTCAGTTACTGTTTCAAGGTCAGATGGTGCCAGCGTGCTCCCTTGCCCTCAGTGGACTGAAAGCATATGAAGCATCTGGCTTCCCCTCCCTTTTTCTCAATTGCCTGCTTATCCACATAGAGTAGAGGAGACTCTTTCCATCTCTCCAAGAGCAAAAAGTATACTTTATATTATAATAGGTGAACTCTTCAGTTGCCACAGCTCCCCTTTTCCCATTTCCTCCCTTGTTAGTACCTGTTTTCTGCTGAGAAACTCCTTAGACATGAGTGACACAGCAGTATACTGATGTGTTTCAGGAGGTGCTGCAAAAGACCAGAATGGTGAATTTTTAATTTCAGAAAACAGTTATGTCTTCAAGGCCTCGCAGTCGGTGCAGTTCTAGGAACCGCTTTGAACTGGAGAATGATAGGAGATTTTTTTGAGTGACTCATGCTTTTTGTAGATTACCAGTTTCGCAGCCTTGGAGGCTGATAAGTCTGTCCACAGAGCAGGTGCAGCAAGCGCCCTGTGGAGGCCTTACTGTGCATGCAGGTAGTTTGCTTCAGCGTTGCTGCAGGGAGACGTGGCCGTGGGGATGCCCTTGACTTCTCAACCCCACTGTTGTGCTACCTGTAGGGTCTCCCAGGGCTTTAGGCTGGACATCTGTCTATATGGGCACGGGGGGGACCAGAGAGGACAGTTGCGTGCATCTTGGTGTAAAATTGCAGTCTTAGTGGGAATGGAGAAGAGAAAGCTGATGTGGGGAGGAGGGAGGCTGGAGGAGGGACCTGTGCAGGAGCAGCTGTGTGCTGTGGCGTGGGAAAATGAATGCCATGTGCCCACAGGTACATTGTGGCGGGGACCTGATTGTGCCCGGGGCAGCACTGAGCTCTGCCCCTCAGCACGCCAGTGTCTGAAGGGAAGCTTGAAAGTGCTTTACACACAGCCTGCTTTGTGCACAGCGTGTTGTTACGGCTGCTGTACCTTCCTTCCCTTCCAGCAAATGTATGGCTTCTCCTAAGACTTTTGCCAGTAAATGGAAGTGGAAGGGGTGGGAAGTTGAGAGGAGATGTAAATGCAGCATGACTGTGCTTTGTTAGATACCGTTACTAGATAGTTATTGGTTCAGCTTGGGGTTAATGCCTGAATCTAAGCGTGACTTTGCAGTAATTTGCAACGCACTAGTTTTTGGAGCTGCAGCACACTTTTTTTCTTTTCCTCCAGCCATGGCATGCTTCTAAATATTCTCCTCTCAAATACCACATCCAGGTGTTTTATAAACATATGCAGAGTAAATGTGAGGCCTGGTTCTTCTCCAGGAAAGTGGCTTGGACCTTTGGTTCTGTCATCGGCCAGATGAGAGTCGGCTCCTTTATGCCTTTTCCTATTCCCAGTCTCCTCCAGAGCACGTTTTCTCCCAGATGCTTGGTTCCTGCTGGAAATGAATTTCACATAGGAGCATTTTTTAATAGGGTCCTTACAAAATCTGGTCCCACAGCTGGGCTAAGTGGTGGCATGAGGCCTCCCTCTCCCTGGGTGCTGTGCTCCACGCCGTGTGGCTCCGTGAGGCATTGCTGGCTCAGCATCGCCTGGTGGTGATGCACCTCCCAGTATCGGGATGCACCTTGGCCTCGGAAAATATGAAAAGCCTTATCCCACAGACCTTTGCAGGCAACTGTTTCTTTATAACTTTCTTTATAATGTTTGGAGGCAGGGGTTTGTGTGGTGGCGGGAGGATGGCACCCATTTGCTGCTGCCTCTTGGTTACTTTGGGCCAAGTTAGCCAGGTTGTAGATTAACTGTGAACTAAAGCCCAGCAATTAGGGAGCCATTATAGATATGCCATTATGTACATGCTTATGTTTATGACTTCATTCTTTCCTAACGCCATTTCTCAAAGGCAAATACACTGAACACGCGGTGTTCTTGCGGTCGGGGCTGACGCGGGCTTTGTGGGACCTGCCTTTTTCCTGAACGGGACGAGCCCTCCTCCCTGCCTTGCCCGCTATCTGCCTGTCCACCCTGAGTCTTGGGAGGACGCCTAGGACTGAGAGACCTTGGGGACATGCCTGTCGGTGCTGCTGGGCACGGGCTGGGGTAGCAGAGGGCCTTGCCCATGCCGCCTGCAAGCACCGCGCATTTCAGTGCTCCCCGCAAGCTCAGTGGGGAGCTGCCCCTGCTGCCGAGCAGGGCAAACGCCGGCCAGTGATCACCGGGACTCTGCTCTGCTGGGGCTCGCCAAAACCAAAGCAGGGCTTGGTGTCAGGGAGGAGAGTGCAAGAGCAGACACTGTCTTGCGACTGCTGAGCACTGGTGGTAGAGTGAGTGGAGTAAACACTCCCCAGGCAGAGGGAGGGCAGGGTGGAGGCTGGTTCCTGTTGCTTAACGGTGACCGATGCTCCCTGCACAAAGGGCCGGCAGAGCGTGGTGCTCGGATTGGCAGGCATGCCGTGGAGGTATTTAATTTCCCCTTTGCCTGTGAGCTGGCAGCCCCTGCGCACTCGATACAAGTCAGGCTGTTAAGGGGAACAGCCACCTCTTCTCCCTGCTGTCTGGCTGGCGTGCCCACTGTGGCGAGGACAGGTTTGCTGTCTGTCTGGAGCAGGGGACCGGGATGTGCTGGTGCGTGGGGATGTGCCACTGGGCTGTCAAGGGAACCAGTGCACGTCCGCTTGCAGAGCTGGTCCCAGTGTCTTCTCATCAGCTGGCTGGTTTCTCTCTTCATGAACACGCTATATTGGCATGGCTGTCAAACGAATGCAGAAAGCATTGGGAAGTGCATGTTGATTTATAGACAGCTGGAGATTTAGCGCGGTTCACAAAAACACCCATCGCTGAGAAAGTATTCATAAAAAAAATCAGCCACTTGCACTAACTTAACACTTCCACTTCTGGCTGGGACAAGGAAGTGCAGGCTCCTCGGGGAAAGCAAGTGAGCAGGCTCGCTCAGGTGTATCTGAACCGTAGGAGGAATTTGGCTACAAACTGGTTCTGATTTAGCCTGAGGAACCTATTCCCTCAGCCTTCATGCTGGCTGCAAGCAGCCCAGGTCAAAACCCCCAGTGACAGCGGGCAAGGGACTTTTGGCAGGCTCGGGGGAGCGGGAAGGAGAAAAAGGGAAAGATAAATCCAGACCTGGATTTTGCAACCCTTTTCAAAACCCTCATCGAAACCTAGAGCCAAACATTGCTGAGCTGGGGGAACACCGTGAGTACAAAGTTTGCCTCTCAGGCCTGTCTCCCGTGCTTTTCTTTTTCTCCAAAGGTTTGCCGCTGAGCTTGCAAGCAGAAAATAAACTCGATGGCATGGACCCCAGCAATTGTCTGTGCACGTGGCAATGGCCCCCTGTGTGTATCAGCAGGACTGCAGTACTCAGGAAGAGCAGTTTTGGCACAGGCCGAGGCTGGAAGGCACAGCACTGGCTGTGCAGGGGAAGCACACTGGCTCTGCTTAGTGCCAAGCTCAAACCACTGCTGCCACTGGAGAGGTGGCCGGGGCAAGGCAAGGGGGGCTTCAGAGAGGCATAGCTCCTTGGGAAATCCTCCTTCCTTCTCCCTGGGGCTGTGCACTGCAGCGGGTGCAGGCTAGCAGGTGCTTCACTGATGGTAGCCTTCTTCCACGGTCTCAGATTCCCAAGTTCAGCCCTTCTTTCTCTCTTCTCCCCTTTGCAACTAAAAAAAAAATAAATCCATCCACTCCCTAATGTTTAGAGATTTTTGGGAGCTGAGGAGTTAACAAGGTGGATTTTGAAACAGACAGAGTGTAGTTTGAGTTTGAAAAAAGCAGAAAATACAGGACTGACCACTGAGTGCAGCCTTCCTGTGGCACATCCTCACCTGCATCAGGGCACCCTGCTCTCAGAAGGAAACACTCCCGCCCAAAGCATACACTGACACCCTCTCCCTTTGCAAGCAGAATTAATCATACTTATGTGCCATATTCCATTTTAATTTTTATTGCACAGTCCAAGATTAATGGTTAATGTAGTACGTCTCCCCATCTCCACTCCCATTACAATGGAGTGCTTTGAATAACTATTAACTTCGCGGTTAACTGAAAGAAAATTGTTAATCATCTACAAGCTTATGTTGCATAAAAATCATTCTCTGTAACCTTCTCCTGACTGTGGGAGAGCCCGTTCCTCAACGCTGACCTTCAACGACACCTGGTACCTGCAGCCTGCAAAACACTGGGGATCATACTACATGGGCTTATCTGCACGCCAAGGTCATAAACTACGTGAACCAGTGGAGCGCAAGTTATGTTTCTTGGTGTTGATGTTGATCCAACATCCAGTTCTCCTGCTAGCAAAGACACAGTTCTCTGGGTCCTCAGAAAGCACCTAATAAGATTTTGTTTGGTTATTTTTTTGGTTTGTTGTTTGTTTGTTGTTTTTTTTTTAATTCAGCAAGTTAAGGCTAATGTGTGGAGCACTAGGTGTTGCTGGGACACACGCTGGCAGCGCAGCCTGGCCTTCCCCCTGCACAAGACGTGCGCAGCCCAGCACATGTGTGTGTGTGTGTGTGTGTGTGTGTGCGCGCGCTGTGCTTCAGTGGCAGGGTTAGTGCTGCCTGCCCTAGGGACCGGCTGTCCACCGGGCATCCCAGACATGGGGCAGGGGAAGCACCTTGGGAATTAGGCATCCCCCTCGTGCAGAAGAGCCTGCTGGCACCGCCGGCAGCTTCTGCTGCTTTCTGCCTCCCTGTGCAGCTGCTGCAGGCGGCTGAGTCTGGCTGCAGAGGTGCAGGCTCCCTGTCAGGCCATTACATCCCGGAGGCTTGCATCCAGCCATTCAGGAAATAAATCACCCACTGTTTGTGAAGTAGGAGGGAAGCTCTTGGGACGGTGAAAGATTAGACTGTGAGCCGCGCAAAACTCCCCTTCTGGCTGTAAAGATGGACTGCGGATGTTGTGTTTTTCAGCTCTTTAAATGATTATTTCTGTGCCAGACTTATTAGGCAAGGTATTGTTGGGATCTTGGCAGCGAGATAAATGCGGCTGCAGGCTTTGCAGTCGTTCCTCTCCGCATCTGGTCACTGTCAGGCCTTCGGCTAATAGGCCGAGGACTGTGTGCTACAGTAAACAGCCTCTGCAGCTGCTAGGGGCTAAATGTAACTATATATTGCTCCAAATACAAACATTTCCACATTAGGCATTGCGTGTCCTCCCCCGGCACGGAGCTGCAGCCATTGACCTCGGGAGCCTGCACTGCATCAGCTTGCCCAGGCTTCTTCTTGGCCAGCAAATCCTGGCTTTTTTTAAGGTTGTGGCTCTTGAAAGCAAGAGCAACAACCCGAGCTCGGGTCAAGTGTGACATGGCCAAGCATTGTGCAACCTCCTGCATGCGATCTCCTTGCTGACCGGCCGGGAGCCATGGGGTGGCGGAGACGGGAGTATGGCGAGGAGAGACTTGCTGGGGACAGGGGGTGGTAAGCAAGGTGGGGAGAAATGGGTGGTCCGGGGCAGCAGGGAGCTGTGGCGGGAGGAGTTTTGGTGGTAGGCAGAGATAGCTTCAGGACCACCTAGGACTTTCTAGACATCTCTGGCAGGGCCCTCCCAAGCCCTGCAGAGAGGTGCAAGGGCTGAGAGCTGCTCTTGGCTCTTGCTTGGGCTTCAGGCAAGTTGCTTTGCATGCAAACATAAAGCCCAGTGCAGGTGTCCCAGTACTGTCCCCAGCTCCCTCAGGCAGCATGCTTCTTCCCCTCTTCTTCCTCCCCTGCCTTTTGCTTCTGTCTGTTGTCCAGGACTGGGAACAATTTGGTCAATACTGATTGCAAGGAGGTTTTTGCTAAACTTGTCTCATGAGAAAGACAAACATGTCTGGAGCCTTTGGCCACCACTATGATAAAAATAAAATCAACTTCCATCCAGCGTGTGCAGGGGCACTCACTCATGCCTGAGGGGAGTCTGTGAGTGGAGGGGGTTTGGCGTAGCTCTTTTCTGGTCTTGCCTGTTCCCCAGGCGCAGCGAAGGTCCATCCTCCTGTACCTGTTCAGGTTAACTGGGTGGATGACAGGGTTCAGGGGGGCTTGCACCCCGACACAGCAGCCGGCTGTCTGAGAGCAAGCTTCCCAGAAGGCTTTTCCAAGACCGCTCATCCAATGCTGCAGGTCTGTCACAGACACCAGCCCCCCGTTTGGAAAATCAGCGTGCCGTGCTGACCGGGCCCTGCTTAAATATGTTCTGATTAATTAAGTGTTAGCCCGTTTACATCAGCCCTCCAGCCTGCTTGTCCGCTCTGCAGCAAATGACCGCTCCGTGCTGCAGGAAAGAAAGATGCCTTTTGCTGTTTGGCTGACTCCGGGCTGGATCAGCTGGCCAGGTGCACAGCCAATTTCCATTGCTGCTTTGAAGCTGAGAAGTATTTTGAGAAGAATAGAGCCTTTAGCTCCGTAAGTAAAAGCCATTTATCTTAGGATGAAAAAGTGCTGGCATGGAAAAATTCCAATGCTGTGAAAGTCTCTTTTCCTGAATGTCTTGGATACTTGCTGGATTAGGTTCACTGGTAAGGAGCTCGTAGTTATGAATGTCTCTTTTACAGAAAAGGGCTGCAGAAGGAAAAGGCAAGCACTGGCATGCTTGTAAGTGGGACAGAGCGAGATTCCCCGTGGACTAGACATTTCTGAGATTGCTTTTAGAGGCACGGTCAGTATTGCTGCAGCGCGCCGAGGTGGTAGTAAATACCCTATCGTAACCATAGCTGTTACTGTTTCCCAAGGGTATAGTATCAGCAGAATACCTTATATAAACAAAAGCAAAGCTCTATTGGCTTTGCTCTGCATGGCTGTTTAATAACGCTTTGTGGTCCATGCCGAGAGTATGAGAGTGTTTTATAGACGCTAATGAAATTAGCCTCATGATGGTCTGGTGAGGTAAGGATGTGTTATTAGCCCTTTCCCCAGGCTGAGCACACGTGTGGTGCAGGACTCCCAGCTGCGTGGGGTGCGTGTGCCTGTGTTTTCCAGCAGGAGACACCCCAGTGGGACGGGACCTTCTGCAGCCCCTGGTCTGCTCCACCACCTCCTCCCTGGCTGGTTTCTGCCTCCTGGCACTGAGGGCGGGTGCGGGAGGAGGTGTTGGTGGCAGTGAACATGCTGCTGTGTCACGCCCGGCCCCCCTGAAAGACATAGGCTTTCTCCTGTGTCAGAGCAATTTTCCACCACCCAAGGTCTGATGAGCGGAAGCAGAAAACTCAGATTCTCCTCTCAGGTCACTCAGGGCATTTCTGCTGTATTTCAGGACTTTATGTCAGCTTGCAACGGTTGAGCTCCAGGACTTTTCCTACACAGCCAGTGTCTCCAAATAGCAGCCTGGATAGCAGGGATACTGGAACGGAGCTCTCTCACTTGCATTGTGCATGACTATGACCTCTTTGGGTGAAAGACGGGATGTTCGCTGCAGTTGTGCAATGATCCTGCCGTTCTCATGCACAGTAGCCCCAGTTTTGTCACAAACATCAGCATTGGCCCCGGAGTTGTTATTGGAGCTACCACTGATGCTTTGCTTTAAATAGATCCTAAGCAAACCTCTCTGTTTGTTTTTCTTGACGTGGTACTGACTGGTGCTTTCCAAGAAACAAGGAAAAAAAAAAGCTGGATTCACAGTGGTGACTTTGATTCCATCTGGCAAAAGCAAACTGATCTCCTAAATGAGAAAGGCACAGCCATGAAGAGGAAAAGTAAACGGGTCACTGTAAGAAGCAGCCTGTTCCTTTTGACCCAGTGGCTCCAAGTGACAAAATCTTGCTGGTGCTTGGTTAGAAGATCCCTCCATTTTGGGATTTGCTCTGGCACAAGAGTATCAAAGGGCTTTCCAGGTACACGAGATCTGCATATGGAGTTTCATAGCAGATTTCATAAAGTTCGCTGCACTTTACCCCAGTCTGCTAGGTAAATATTTTGCTTCCAAATCATCATTTGCCTTTCTGGGTCGCGTGGCCTGTGAAGCCAGTAGGCTTGTGCCCGTTGCAGGGATGAATTCCTGACAGAGTGGACTAGGGAGCAGGGGTGCTGGGGGAACAGAAGAAAGGTGCCCCCCCCTCCTGTCCTCCAGAGTGTGCTGCATTCCCCCTGTGGAGTCTGGAGGGTCGTGGTGGCCAAGGGAGCTTGAAGGAAGGGCTGAGACCTTTCTCCAAGTTGGGCACTGGCAAGGGCACTTGTTTTGGAGATCTCTGGTGGGAAGTCTGGACTTAGGTGATACCCTGGAGGTCCGCACCTTTTATACTGGACAGGGGAGCTACTGTGCATCCTGGGGGAAGAAAATCCTGGAATCTCCTCAGAGTCTTTCCTATCCTTCCCTTTGCTGTGTTACCATCTTCTGGCTGGAGGGTCAGCCAGCAGGAGTTGAGAAACTTCCCTGCGTTGTGCAGTACTAACATACAGGTCTTTGAAAACGGTCCCGGTGATTCAGAGCAGAGCAAAAATGCCGTGCTCGGGCTTGAGCCCCTGTTATTAAATGAAGGGACAAAAATAGCACTTTTTAGCATCGTCTCCATCATCTGACTCCTCTGCGTCCTCCTAAAGATTTGTTGGCTGGCATCTGCCTGCAGCGCTGCCTGCGTTCTGTGGGCCCACAGGGGTCTCTGCCTGGGTGCCCTTGGCTGGCGTTCAGCTGCCGGGGTACAGCTGCCAGAGTGCCAGGCAAATCCCAGCGCTCAGGGCTTCAGCCCCGGTGAGTCACCAGCGTTTGGCCAGCAGTGAGCTCAGGCTGCGGCGTTTGGGTAGACCTTTCTGAGCCTCTCCTTCCGACCACTCACGGGTGCTTGGAGATGCAGTCTGGTTTGTCTGGGAACGGGTGTTCCAACTGGGCTTTTCTACCAGTGGGAAACTAACTTGGGAAGGCTTCATGTGAACAGCCGTAATCTGCTCAGGTTTAGATCTGGGGCAGGAGGAGTCCTCCTGGGTTTTGCCACTGCTGGTTGCAGCCAAGCCAGGAGAGGCAACAGCACACACAAATGCAGTGGGGGCTCAAGGTGATGCTTCCCTCTTCCTCAGCTAGAGGTCTGAACTGGCCTCTCCATCCCTTTGTGAAGTGGCCACTCTGACTAGTCCACGTCTACATTCATGAACTTTGCTTAAGGAAGAGGTGGAAATGTAGTCTTGGGTAGAAAGCTGCGCTTCGGAGGTAATTATTTTCATGATGGGCAGAGCCAAACCCCGTATTGCAGCACAGGCTGAAACATGGATGTACTTGCAGGCTTCATCAGGTCTGGATCTAAATTTTGTGACTGTCTTAATGACTGGCTGGACCGCATGCTCCTGAAATCCAAACTGTCCACCTCCTAAAGCTCCACCTCTGGAGGGAAGTTGCCAACGTCATTATCTATACACAGCACATTGGGTGGGCTTTTCATTGTGGGGGTGGTGGTGGGGAAAAATGCATTTTAGTTTTATTTTCGGGCTACGTTCACACATCTTACTAAGCATACAAGAATTTCCAGGGAGAGCTCAGGCCAGGTTTTGTTGTCCGTGCCAGCCAGTGAGCTGTGGAGGGAGCATGAGGCCCCTGGACAGGATTTGCCCCATTGACCCTCCCCTTCCCTGCCTGCTGCTAATTAGAGCTTGGCTTAAGCTGAGAAAGTTAAGTTTGAGGGCCACTTCTACAAACTCTCTTGTTATCATGCCATGTAACATTGGCAACAGTAGGCAGTTTTGATGTGTAGGTAGAAATCCCATCCTCGTCTGAGCTGACTGCTGGCCTTTTGTAACACTGCTTAGAATTTGGGCTTTTTATCATCTGAACGATAAGGCTCTGGTACTTCCCGTTTGGGTTTTTTTCTCCTGCCTGTAGTGCCCGGAATGTGTGTTAACAGTCTATTGATGGAAATGATAATTAGGGGATTTGTCATGAGAAATGTGCATGAACTTTTCAAGCTGTCATTCAAAAAAGGATTTTTTTACAGTCAACTCTTGATTATCCGTGGGTGCAATATCTGAGCTGCAGATTAGATGTGCCATGTTTAAAAACCCCAGAACTCGTTCAGAGCTATTATAAACTATAATGCACACTGTTTTTTTCTTTTTACTTATGACCTCATACTGCATCTTGATCTTCTTTTTTCAAAGGTAAAGGTATTAAAGCACTACATTCCTAAGGCCTTATTTACATGTATTTTGTATTATTTGTTTTGCTTTTCTTTCTTTGCCCTCATTACCCTGGATACTGAGAGCTGAGCATATCGGATTATAGCATCTGTGGAGGAGGGTATGTGACACAGTAACCTTTCCCCAGCTGTTTTCTTTTCTTCTGGTGCTGCATAAGAGTTCCTGCAGTGTAATGTTGCACAGCCAGATGGGCTGGAGAGGAAGAGGGAGTGTTCTGGTGGGGGGGGGGGGGAAAAAAGGTCTGTACCTGAAGGAGCATGAGTGAGTGACAAACAGCTGAAAGAGAAGGGATGTCTTAGAAACCATTTGTCAGGCTGGAGAAGCAGCGGCTTGTTAAAAACATGCCTGTTCAGTTAAAAGGATGAATTGACAGATGAAGGCTCAGTGCAAATTCAGCTGCTGTCACTTCAAAAGCCCTCACAGCTGAATCAGCAAATTTCTGTTTCCATACATAATGGATGCAGCCAGCGTGCCATTACGATGCCCACAACAAGACTTGCGTTAAGCTCCTTAAATTAGCTGTTTATGATAGTCACACTCTATAGCTGTAGCTTGTTTTTTCCTGGGCCTCCTTCTCTTCTCACGCCTTTTGTTTTTGCAGCCCTGGGAACAGCGGCTGAAGCAAGGATTCTGGGGAGGGAGCAGTACTGCCTCAGTGCTACCCGTGCCGTGATTTTCAGCCGTGCCTTTCACTCTCTCTTCGGCTTGTGCGTCGCCTGCAAGTCCTGCTGAGCTGTGCCGGTGCTGCCTGTCCCCGCCGTTAGCCAGGGGCGGGGGTCTGGCAGCGCCGGTGGACCAACGTGCATGGCCCCGGTGTGCGGGAGGGCAGAGCCAGGGCGCTGGGTGCTTTCTCCCCACGCTTGTCCCTTGCTGTCCCCTCACCGCCTCTGCTGTCAGAAACACCTTCCCTCTGCCACCACCTGTTCCCAACAGTCCACACATCTCCCCAGCCCAGAGCAGATGCCCTGTTCTCCTCCTGGTGTGCTGTGGCTTGGGGCGTGTACTCCTCCTGCCTGGCTTAACTCCATCCCTGTGGGCGGTGGGTACAGCTAGTGCTAGAGAGGGACCCAAATCAACCCCACCCAGACTTTGGCAATGTTTGGGTCCAGATCCCTGGTTTGATTAAAAAGCTCTCAAAGAAGTGACACCTGGGTTTTTTTTAGTGTTGCTTGAAGAGTTTGAAATTAGCTCAGGATTTTCACAAAAACAAGTCATGCTGAGTGAAGTATTGTTGAATGGTTGTCAGCATTAATCCAAACTCTACTGCCCTATAATAGTTCTACTCTTTTTTTGAGCTGGAGGAATGTAGAAGGAATAAGAAACAGTAAAAAAAAAAAAAAAAAAAAGACTTTTTCTGTGAAACAGAAAAAAATAATACAGTTGGCACCTTTTTATTCCAACTATAAGGTTTTCTGAAAGCAACTTTTGGCTGAAATTTTCCTTAAAAAGTGTTGGCTGAGAAATGTCAACCAGCTCTAATATCTTATGAAAGATATTGCACTTAATAAAACTGCAGGCAGGCAGGCAGAAACAATATGCCCATTCATCTCTGTTTAGCCCCACGCTCCCTTTCCTTGCCGCCCCTCTCGCTCCTGCAGGCACGAGCCCTATCTGGTGACGTGACCCCTTCCCCTGGCTTTGGTGGGATTTCTGGGCTAAGAAGTCATGCTGTGAGCCACAGCTGCAGGGCAGCAGCCCCACAGCAGCTCAGGGAAGCACACATCCCTGCACCGGGGGATGCACGGCGTCTCTGCCACGGGGTGGTGGGAGCTGCGACACCTCCGGTGGATGTGCTACGTGGAGGCCAGTAAAACACAGCAGAGCAAGCAGCGGTGCCAGCTAATCCCCATTTCCTCAAACAGGCTTTTCCCCTCCTTCTCTTGACCCTGGGGATACGTGAAAGCTGGCTGTGCTGCGGGCGAAGCACGGCCCCAGAGAGCTGGAGGAGGCAGGAGGGAGCAGCCAGAGCTTTGCTGAGGTACAACACCTTTTGCAGGGGCGGCAGCTGATGCCGGGGACTTCCCCTGCTGCCCCACACCAGAGGTGGGACCGTGGGGATGGCGAAGCACTTATGGGCCCTGGGAGGCACAAGCGACGTTAGTGTTTGCTGTGCTATTTTGGGAAGATTTCATAAGGTAAAAACGGGCCCCTTCTTGATTCATTGAGGTCATTAGTAAACCGTAGGACGATATTTACATTGCTAAGGTATTCGCACAAGCTCTCTCCCAGACGGCAAGTTCACTGGGGAGGAGGTGACCTTCAGCGTTTCTTGTTTTGCCCTGTATCTGGCACGCGGGGGGCCTGCCTGTTTGACTGGAGCGCCTGGGTACTGTAATCAAAATAAATCATCCTTATCGTCGCTGGTGGTGATACTGCAATGGAAACAGCAACAGGCGCCTACTTTGCACTTTGCGAAAATGACATCATTGCGATGAGCAGGATGGGAGGTCAGAGGATGAACTCCAGGCGGCTGCTGCCACCGCCTTTCCTGAGCAGGGGTCTCCTGCTCCGGCTCAGCTGGGACATGGGCAAAGCACTCCGCATGGCTGGGGAGCTGGTCTGCTGTCCAAATTAAAGCAAATAACAACTAGGAAGCATTTCTAATGAGAGAAAAGGAGAGACCGTGGTGATGTTCTGGTTCAGACTATCCCATTTTTTGTAGCAAAATTGACAAAGGAACTACCCAAACCCTCTGTCTGGGCAAACCACAAAACACAACTTTTCATCTTTGTTGCCTCGTCTGTTTTGGAGGAAAAATGAGTTCAGTGAGCTGTGGAACTATTTAAGACTTTTTTTTTTTCCCATGGATTTATATGGTTCTCAGGGTGTGGAGGGCTGACTTTGACTGCATTCTCGTAATACTGAAGAAAATGAGCACTCAGAGAATCTACTCACACTAGGACTGCTATGGATACCATAATTATAGGAAAAAACTTTACAGTTTGCATGTATTAAAACCCAGCAACTCCATATAAGAGCAGGCCATGGGCTGATGACTGAATTCTCTGATGCCCAGTAAGGTGTAATAATTCTTTCCCTTTGAAGGAGGATTTGTAGAGACCCTGTCCAGCTGCATATTTTCATGAAGCTCGTAGCAGCAACTTCCTATCTCAGAGGCTGAAATGTTTCAAAGAGTATTTTCCGGTTGGTGTCAAGGAAAACAGATGTGGGAAAGGTGGGGAGATGTGCAAGCAAGAAAGGGCTTGTGCTTGAAGCAAAGCCAGGCGAAGCAGGTCCTGCTTCCGACCGTGAGCATGGCACACACACTGCCAGGCCTCGGCTGCCAGGCCGTAAGGCAGGGACGAGCACAAGTGACATTTGCACTCAGGCTGTTGGTCTCTTGGGTAGGAGATATCACTCCCTTGCCGCAGGCCCTTCAAACCCCAGGCCAAGGTGCTGGGTCTGCCACCGTCTTCCTTGGTCCCATCCCTTTCCTCCCTGGGGGAGGGTAATGATGGGCATCCCAGCTGCAGGGTAAGCCAGGGAAGGCTCCCCCCTTGGTGAGCCACCCCGTGCTCTCCGGTGGTGCTCTGCACCTTGACAGGACTAGGCAAAGGGCTTTAAGATGAGTTGCTTTAACACTTCCACGCTCCTCCTTTTCTTCCTGCCTCTAAGAGACAAACCTTAGCTTTGAAGTCTTTGAAACAACATCAAAGGATGAGATTTCCAGAGGAGTTTAGGGGAGTCGGGTGCACTCGTCCCCTTGGTGGTCAACAGGAGATGGGTGCTTAATCCCTGGAGGTGCTTTGAAAATCTTGTCCTACATGTACATCCTTGCTGGGGAGGAAGTGAGAAGTAGTTGACAGCTCCATGGCTTTGTAAAAGGCAGATCCTGCCTTTTTTTCTGAAGATAAAACATGATGAATTTGAAAATGATGTCCAAAACTCAGGGTTGCTGTGAAAACTGCCAGCTGCTTTTTAAAGGAGAAGCACTTAAAAACAGCCTGTGATTTTGCCCCATCCTAAAGATGGCAACCCATCTGATGGTAATTCAGGTGCTGCCACTTGCTCTCCCCTTGGCGACACTGCAGGCATAGTGTAACCTTGCTGGAAACCTAAAAGCCTCTCAACATGGAGGCTGTTACCCGTGGAGGCAGTACCACTTCTCTGCTTCTTTTTGTGTCATCTATCAGCAGTACTTTAGTACAGCCCGTGTTACTTTTTGACAGGGGTATCACTCCCCTTTTGCTTCTGCTGGTGAATATTAAACCTGGGCAGTATCACTCTACCACCCTGGAGGGGAGAATGCGGGGGCAGCGTGCACCATTGGGATCTTCTCACCACTGCCAGCACCGATGTCGGCCGGCTGCTACCAGCTGTCTCGGGACACTGAGGTGCAGCCAGGACTTGCTGGGAGATGTAAGTGCTGTTTCGGCCGAGCCTGCTCAGAGTGACGTGCCACCAGGCAAGCCTGTGAGACGTGGGGCTACCACTGGTGCCCGTCCTCGGGGCTGCCCCGGGCTGAGCCGGTGCTGGCTGTGGCGAAAGGAGGTGAGAGGGGGCTGCGGCTGCGGGCAGTCTGGTGGGGACTGTGGCCGAGGGCAGGTGTCGCTGGGGTCCCACAGAAAGGCAAAGGAAACTTGGCTGCAGCCTTGCTGTTGTGCTATTTTTGTTCAAGGTAATAACAGGAACTCCACTGTAAATAAAAATAGACAAGTGAAGAATTTCCCGAGTCTGTCTCTGCTCGTTTCTTTCCCGGTGAGGAATTATCCCACTCCAGAAGAGTAAATCCTTCTTGTCTGCTCCTTGGAAACTGGGACAATAACACTGGAAGGGAAAGAAGAGATTACGGAGTTGTCACGAGGGTGACAGCAACATATTGTACACTGGGTGCCAAAAATGCATCCTCTAAAGCAAATTAATAGCCGTGCTCTGCGGGGCTCATCCTGACAACGTGAGGGCAGGCAGAGCCAGTCTCGGCCGCTCTTCATGCCAGCCGCCCTGCCGAGGCTGCGCTGGGCCAGGGCCCTTATCGCTCGGCTGCCTGGCGGGGTCCTGCCGCTGGCACTCGGGTCGGCTCCGCCACATTGCTCCCCTCCTGCCTGTCACCCACATGTCAGCGGCACAGATCACTCCTGCCTCAGCTGATAACCAGACAAGGGGTGAGGGGGTGTGAGCTTCTTTCCCCAGTGATATCTAACGTCTTTGCACAAAAGACACCCTTTTGCTGCAAAGTCTGGATTTCTGGGGGTACTTTTTTCTTCCCATATGACCCAGGGAGCTGAGACTCCCCCACCCTTACCCACTGAATGTGTCTTTTGGTTAATAACTTCTGCTGTAATCAGAAAAGTGCATTAACTGCGCTGTTCCCATAGAGCCACGGGACTCTGCCAGGCACTGAATTAACTGACCATAACATCTTGTCACAGTCTGCCCGCCCCCCTGATGGTGCTAAAGGCGGCTTGCTTGCTCGATTTCAAGCATCCTTAGCACTTGAGGAAATCCCAAGTCACCAGGAAATGCAAAGACATTTTACCAGGAGCCCCAGCAGATGCTTTGAGGAACCTGCAGATGTGCTGCAGACCACAGTTAGAATGGGACGTGGGTGGCAGGGTCAGAGGGAGCCCCACACAAACCCAGCTGAAAACTTCTCCCTGCCAGACAGTTTTGTGTACGACGCATGCTCACGCTTCCCGCCCTGGCCGGGGGGTTTGCAGGGAGAGTTAGTGACTCACCAGGGGTGGGAGTCTTGTTAAAGCTGTCATACAGAGGTAGCATCAAAAGCTCACCCAGTTTCAGATGTTGATTTTTCCATTCTCAGCTATTCATGGCTACAATAACGAGATGGCTAAACCCACTATTATTGTCTGTGCAGAAAGTGAAGGACAAGTGACGTCTATTCTCAGAAGTAAATATGGAAATGTTGGGGGTTTTTTCCAAATTGTAAGAAGTAAGATAGTATTTCCAAACTCCTTATTTTTGAGAAGTTTAATTATGCTTTAACTGAAACCAGAATGTCAAAACATAGAAGGCAATATATCTTCTCTGAAAGTGCATTACCTGTTTTTAATAAAAAATAGTCATTGATATTGGAGGATAGATGCTTTGAAGAAAGAAGGGAAGGTAGGCTCTTGTTTCTGTCCCCAAATCCCTGCTACCCTATGTTCAAACTTCTGATCAAAGTTTACAAAGTTTGAAACTGCAGAGTAAAGAGAAATGCAAAGCAGCTTTTGAATGGAGAGGTGTGAAACTGAGGGTGTGAAACAGCAGATCTGATCTGTTGGGTCAGCTTTCTCTGTCTACTGAGATGTGACCCACAAAAGATCAGGAAACATACAACATTTGGACTTGAGAAAATTTTATAAAGGCCTGTATGAATGTAGTCACTGGCACCACGGGAGATGGATGCCCAGGCAAAGAGGCATTTGTGTGTGTATGAAACCTTGCCAGCAGAGATAACTAGGCCTGAGAAGTCCAAGTTCTGTCCTTTAGTTACGAATACAGCTTTTGTCGATGGCTGTGGATGTTTGAAGGATAAAGTGCATGGATGGTCTCACTCCCTTTCTGCCTCCTGCTGTCTGCACAACTGACAGAGCGGCTCTGGTGTTAAAGTTGTCTAAGCAAACATGAAGCTCCTCCATGCCTCTTACCTGGGTTGCCGTGCTGAGGAGCAGAAGAGGATTGAGACTGACAGTAAATGCTGCAGGATAAAAAGTGGGTGGTGGTTCTAATTTAGGGATGCTCTCTAATTTTACTCATGCTCTCTAATTTTACCTGTTTTCTCTCTAATTTAGGGGTTCAGTGCACATTGGTTAGCTAAAGCTTAATACAGACAACACAGACAGGTGCTGTGTTCATCCACTGCCTTGCTGAAGCCTGAATTTTCACAGCAGCCTGCTGCTACCACTGCTCAGGAGCAGGATCTTTACTGAGTATATTACTTTTATGCTTGTCAAGCACTTCCAGAAGAAAATTTTTCTATTCAAAGTTTTTTTCTGAAGTTTATGATCAAAAATATTCTCAGTTCAAAGCTTAGCCCTCTGATGTACTACCCTTTTTTTCATTATGGCATCAGCCTAGTCAAGCACTTAACATCCATGCTTAAGTTTAAGTGCATGCCTAATAGAGTTAAAAACAGCTTCAGGAGTGTCCCTTGCTGCCCTACTGAACGGGCATAGGCAATGTGTAAATGTAGTTGTCTTGCTGAATCAGAGCTAAGTGATAATATGCTCCCACTAGCTGAGATGGAGCAGTGAACTGCATGTGTTAACAAGGTGAGATTTCAGAGTGGAGGTGACGTTAGGGGACAGGGAAACCAGTTTTTAATAGCATTCACTGCATCTTGACATAGCTGCAAGTCTGAGCTGAAACGGCAGGATTTTGAGGCATAACTTGGAAGTGGTCTGGGCCTTTTGCATTTCTGTTGGCTTTCTGTGCAGGCATACGGTGGGGAGGGTTTCCTTCTGTTCTCATGTGTGCAGTCACACACCTTAGTTTCTCATGGTAGGACAAATAGGCCACCAAGAACAGTAAGTAGGACATTTGGCCTCTCTCCTCTATGGGAGGTGCAGTGCAGATTGGCTTCTGAGAACTAGGACAGTACCTCCAAAAGTAGAACAGCTGGTCACCCCGTTCGTGTGTGTGTTGCCTTACAAATGTATCCTCTAAAGCTCAAGATTTAAGACACG
Source organism: Ibidorhyncha struthersii (assembly GCA_013398815.1). NCBI lineage: Eukaryota > Metazoa > Chordata > Aves > Charadriiformes > Charadriidae > Ibidorhyncha > Ibidorhyncha struthersii. The sequence continues at coordinate 231,664 of VZSZ01004984.1, forward strand.
TTTTTGGCCTACTTAGGGAAATGTTTTCTGAAAATAGGGACAGATACACTGGAACAGACCAAAACCTCTGCTTTCCTTCTGGAGCACTGAGTGCAGGTAGCAATCGGAGGAGCCACGTGCTGGGCAAGTAAACCCAAGAGGTACTCTACATCACTTCTTGCATATTGAGCGATACCACAGTGACAAATCTGTCCCCCTTGGCCAGGAAGCATTTGCTTTTCAGCAGCAGAACGTGGACGGAAGATGTTGCACTGCAGCGTGAGGTGATGCTTCACTGCAGTGGAGAACTGTTACCAAATCAAACTTGTGTGTGCGCGCTATATATATATACATATATATATAATGACATATATTTGACCAGAAACAAAAATCTGACTTTCATTCAAGTAAAATACATAGAAAACGTCCACAGACAGTTTCATTGCCCTGCATTAAGGTCCTTCTCTAAGTGTAATTAGGTCCATAATGTCTACAATCCCACTAGCACTTGAGTGCTAATGATGCCAATGGGACAGCAGCACATTGTCCTGGTCAGTAGAACGTGCCTGGGGACCGTGCAGCAGCCTGTGTGGATAAACAGGAGCACAGAGTACAAACCAGGTCAGCTAGCATGGTTCTTGGAAAGACGCTGCTGTCCTCACTGGTCAAGGAAAACCCCTTCCCACCTCCCTTAACGATGGCCATTAATGTTTCCACCTGATTGCAGCTTGGACTAATCCCATGTGGGCTTCTCACCTTGAGCCAGAGGTTACTCAGAGTTCTGTGCTGCTCTGAAGTCTGGGTTCACTCTTTTGGAACTCATCATTAGTCAAGTCAGGTATGAGGCTGAATCTTAATAGTTAGAGAGGGAAGCCTTCCTTTTTTTTTTATCCAGTAAGTGTGCTATGGTAATGAGTTGGGAGCCTAGTGGCTCCAGTTGTAGTGGGAAGCTCACTGCCTTGAGAACAGGTCTTTAATCCACATGAAGAGGTGTTTCATAAGCCATATGTGATGCCCTGCTTTGAATATTAATACCCAGAGCGTTTATTCAGCTCACAGCCATTTCATGGAAATGCCGTGTCTCTGTGAGGCCAGACTGAGCCCTTGGGTGCTCTGATTTTTTTTTGCAGAGATGGTTTCGGGTTGTTCTGTACTCTTAATTCAAAATTCTTATTCAGCTTAGAGTCTCTGACGCCACTGCATGTATATTAGATAATATTAACTGATTTTAGATTTAATGAAAATGCGAAGGAGACTATAGGACAGCGGGCTTGGTCTACTTAGCCAAGTGCCCTGTTAGTTATATGAACTTCATGAAGTTACTTAATTTTCTACAGGGCAGCCCCTTCTAAAATAAAATAACACAAGGAGGCACTGACTGTTCTGGTGAGAGCTCGTGTTTTTAAAGCCCTTCAGCAAAAGCTGGAGAATGAATATTCAGTGTGAACCAAGATGCATTCTAGCTGTGTCAGCCGTGCAGCTTTTGTTTTTTACATTTATATCTGTGGGCAGAGCTGGGGAAATGACAGCGACAGAGCCTCTGTTGTAGTACTTGCTCCCACCAAGTGCCGTTCATCCAGAGCTGAGGGCATTGCGTCTATGGCACTGGCAGGCTCACAGTGAGGCGAAGGTCTTGGAAGTGGATGTGGACAACCTCGATTATTCGTAATATTAGAGTATGCCTGTGATAATGCCTGGGGAAGATGGTTTGGGCCGCTAATTCTGGGCCTTGGTCATACTCCAACCCAAGCAATGAGGAGCTGAGCCAAGCAAGCAGCCTCACGGGGGATCCTTCCCACAATGCCAGAAGTAGTGAACAATGAGTGAATTGTCACTTCTGCGTGGCGATTGTTACAGCTGGTTTGCTCTCCCGGTCCTGGAAATGGATGGAACAGGTATTGCTTTTCTCTCCAGATAGTTACTACATTTGCGTGTGCTCCCCATTAAAAAAGTAGTGTTGTTATTTGCTAGCTATGACTGAGAGGCGCTCTTGCTCTCTGGTGACCAGTGAGACATGGCACGTACTTGCAATGCAGGAATCCTGCTCTGAGGCAGGGCAGAGGCAAGGCAGGGTTCGATGTGCATGTAGCAGGGGTAGCTAATTTGTGTTACACACGGGTGCCTAGTGTTTGCATTACAAGTCCTTGTCTCTGCGTTTGTTTCTACACTTTTTGCTGTATCAAGGGAGCTGTTTGGAAGAGACAGTTACTCTGGATCTGAGCTTCTGGTCATATATAAAGTCCCGTCTGGTACAAAATTTAGGAGATGGCTCAATCCGGTGACAATTTATTGATATGAATGTCTCTGGGAGGCACAAGAAGTAGAAAGCCAAAGCTAAGAAAGGTGCACTAATATCTTTGAGAGATGTCTCTGAGTCCTCCAGTGTGATAAAACAGGCAGGCAACGAGTTGAAAGCGTTGCCCCGTATGCAGCAGGTTTCTGTTTTATTGTTTTGTTCTGCCACTTTCCACCCTTGTCTGCTCAGCCTTATGTTGCACCTTACCCTTAAACTCAGACTGTAACTCCTCTTCAGGGAACATTTTACACTGCTCGTACGAGGCCTGCCGCAGAGAGGACCTCAACCTAAGGTTAACTTAGAAACACTTAAAGATGTTTTGGCCTCTTATCCCCAGTGAAATCAATGGAAATTGGGTGCCTATGGATCTTCGTCACAATTTAAATTTCTCTGACAGTGTGTTCAAAGATGTGCTTCGAAGTCCTGGTCCCCTGGGTTTCCTCTCCGGCCTCCCCCAGCTTGGGAAACTGACTAGAGCATAGCGGCTCCGTTCTGGCCAGGAGAGTAGGAAGTCCCACCAGGGCACCAGAGCACGTCCCTGGCTTGCATAAACTAATCCTAGTCTTTGGACTGATTAAGAAAACAGTAAGATATCATTATGAAAGGAAACATTTGTGTGCAAAGCTCAAGCACACGGACCTCACAAACTGTCCTGCACGAGGCAAGAGGCTCACTTAATGCTTTGGACCAAATTCTTTCATATTTCCGTTGTGCAGCCTATGATAGAAGTGGTATTTGCAGGATCAAACAGAGCAGATGCCTTCCAGTGACTCTTGCAGGTGGCTGGGGAGGGCAGGGGACAGGGGACTGGAGCTCCTGCATGAATGACCACAGTGTTACTCTGCTGAGCCCAATGAGAAGAAGCCCCCCACTGGGGCAAGGACAGCAACATAAATAAGATAACGAGTGATAGGCAAGTAGCCGCAAGGTGTTTCTGCGTACACAACGTGGTGATGAGCTGTGCTGGGCTGCACGTGTCTCCTAAGCAAGATGAAGGTGTGATACGCAAAGGCCTCTGTGGGGTGAGAAAGCAGAAAATAAATAATGAAAACATCTACCAAAACCATAACTGTCTGCTGGTGAATTCAAGGAGCATCAACAACCGTCCTGAGTTTTGGTAGCATGTCAGGTCACCCAGCCTGAGTTTCAACAGATCAAGCCTCTCACAGCAAGGAGAGGAATGAAAACATCAGCTGTGCTGCAGGCGGGGGGAGTTTCAGTGCTCCCCCCCAATAGAGAGGCAGGTGGGAAAGTGGAGTGGGTGCACTCCTTTGGAAGACCCTCTCCCCTACCTGCCGCTGTGTTGAGCACGGGCCTGCTCCTCTACCCTAGCAAGCCCTTTCTCCTTGCCTTGTGGGTGCATTTTGTTTCTTTGGTGCTCAAGCTTGTCTGGGAGAGCGGCAGTGCTTTGGGGAGATTGGGAGGCTGTGCAGAGACAAAGAGAGGCCACGGGGGTGTGAGGGAGAAGGAACGGTGGTCAGGGAGAGTTGAAATGCTCCAGACCCCCTGTCTCTGACCTCCAGGGGCTGAGGACTGCTGGAAGCTGAACAGCTGTGTCCCTTCTGCCTCTTCATGTGCTATCGGCTTGAGAAAACAGGCAGGATTGTTTGTCTTATGAGTGTCCTTTGTCTGGAACTGCAGGGGAAGCTGTATCGGGTGAAATATATCTGCATCTGAAGCACCTCTCCTATGAAGACAGGCTGAGAGTTGAGGTTGCTCAGCCTGGAGAACAGAAGGCTCCAGGGAGACCTTTATAGCAGCCTTCCAGTACTTAAAGGGGGCCTAGAGGAAAGATGGGGAAGAACTCTTTATCAGGGAGTTTAGCAATAGGACAGGGGGTAACGGTATTAAACTGAAAGACAGTAGATCTAGATTGGATATTAGGAAGAAATTCTTTACTCTGAGGGTGGTGAGACACTAGAACAGGTTGCCCAGAGAAGTGGTGGATGTCCCATCTCTGGAAGTGTTCAAGGCCAGGCTGGATGGGGCTTTGAGCAACCTGGTCTAGTGGGAGGTGTTCCTGTCCATGGCAGGGGGTTGGAACTAGATGATATTTAAGGTCCCTTCCAACTCTAACCATTCTATGATTCTATGAAATGGAGACACTCCCCCACAGATAACCCCCCCTACCCTCAGCGGGGCTGGTGCCCTCATGGTTTTGCAGCACCACATGGGAGCCAGAAGCTGAGCCTGGGGCAGCTGCAGCGTCAGCAGGGTGGCCTCTCTTCTCTGTTACACCGGACATGCAAAATCTCTTCCCCATCTAGATCTGGGGGAGGCATATCTCTCTGTGAGCTTTTTCTGGGCTTCACAGGGTTTGGTCATTCTAGGTATAGGAAAGAAGTGGCTGAAGAGGCTGCTCCTGATGAGGAAGAAGAAAGCATGAGGTTCTGGAAGGACCAGTGAGCCAGGAGCTCGAGCTGAGTGTAACAAACAGATCCAGGATGGGGGAAGGATCCTCTCCTCAGGAAAAGCAGAATTTGTGGCTTGCGAACTTATTTAGAGGGCGTGGGCCTGGGGCAGAATGGCAGCAACCCCAGCCTCGAGGCTGGAGAGGAGAACGTAGGTCTTTCTCCCTTTGCTGCTCCAGTGGGACGTGTGCCACTCGTAGAGTAGAATGCATAGTGGGAGCATTGGGCAGGGGAGAGCCTGGCTGTCTCAGCGACTTGCCTCTGCCTCCATGAATGCGCTGATGGAGCTGCCAGGAAAGCAGAGGCTGTGCTCACAGTAGCTCGGTGGTGAACCAGGAAGCGGCAGGAGCTCATGAGAAACAACAAATCTGAGGAGAGGGATTCATTTTTCAACCTCGAAGTAGGCACAGAAAGTTGCACGAGGGTGATTTACATACTTAAGCAGGTTTTTGGCATTTATGCCCAGCCTTGTGGTTCATTTCCTCATTCACTCAAACGCATAAAGAGTGAACAAATGTTTGGTAAACAGGAACCTAAGGTTTCAGCGATGAAAAGCTTTAACTCTCACCCACAGAGCTGCTTGCAGCATTGACTTAGAAGTGTTTTTCAGAAGATGATTATTCGCCTCCTCCCCAATCTCATGCTTTGGTAGCTCCAGCCATCCCCCCCCCGCCCCGGTGTCCCCTCATGGGGAGCACCCACCCCGTGGCTGGCAGCTTGGCCGGTGGAGCTGCCCTGCTGCCAAGGGCTTGAATGAGCGAGGAAAGCACGCAGTGAGGTGGGGCCCTTCGGGTCGGCCTCAGTTGGTGCTAGTGAGGGCCAAGCTGGGAAACTTGCACAGCTGGTGCCTGGGCTCAGTTCGGTCTATGAATAACCGGAGAGCTTTCCATCACCAGGGCTGTCAGTTCAGGTATTTGCAAGCACTTTATTTGGTGGTTTCTTTTTAGTGTGGTTGCTGGACGGGGAGGACAGGATGGAGAGAGGAACCTTTCATGCTTCAGCCTTCTGCAGCATCCGGCGTTTTCATGAAACCACAAAGGACGTTAAAGAAAAAAGAACAAGCGCTCTGTTTATAGGGATTTAGACCGTCAAAACAGAGAGGGGGCTGTGTTGTTCAGTGATCGCTCGGAGTCAAGGAGCCTGAAGACGTAGGTTCACAGGAGACAGGCTTTCAGGCTGGAGCCCACCCTGCCTTCCCACCCTCCCTGGGCCACAGTTTGCTGCCCCTTGCTTGTGCTGCTACAAGGGTTGGCAGAGCTGGCTGGCACTGCGTACCCAGTGTGCTGCCCAGCACTACTGTGCATATTAAAAAGGCTCTCAGGAAGGCGACTCCAGCCTTCTGCAGCTGCCTGGGAATTCATCTTGTGCAGGGCTTTTCCACTCAGAGCCCCTTGCAAGACACATTGCAAGCAAAGGAGAAGTGTGCAGCACCCCAACTGAGAACTGCACGGGGATGGGAGTCGGGCAATCTGTAGTCCATACACCATCATCTGGTGCTGCACTGGTTGAGAGCAAATGTGCCTTTCCACCAAATATGTTCAGTGCAGATTTTTATGCAAGCATGATAGTGAGACATAGTGCAGAAACAGGTCTGATGGCGATAGCAGAAAGGCTGCTGCTCCCAAAGGTAGTCCCGATGCTTTTTTAGGAGCATTGCGCCAGAACAATGGCAGTGGGAGGGAAAGGGTGATGACAGCCTGTGATTCGTAATCGCTTGTGCTCATCTCTCCTCAGTGTCCAAGCTGACTGAAATTCAAAATGAAAGAAATTGTGCAGCATAAATCAGATGCTGGAAGTCATTTTTATGATCTAAACCCAGTGTCCCCGACTATGGCTCCTGGGCTCTGTGCTGAGGGGGACAGCAGAGTGTGAAGCTGCCCCAGCCCACCACTCACCACATTTAATCCCTTGGGGGAACAAGCTGCAAAACAAGAAACAGCCTGTAAACATCCCAGAGCCACCCAGTGCTTCTTGGTAGGTATTTGTGGAGGAAGGCATTTTGGAGGGATGCAGTACAAATGCTGCAGTGCCATTGCAGAAAAAAATCTGTCCAGCCGGTGCTGGGCTATAGTGGTGGCGGCAGGAGCCTGCTGTCTCCCTGCTCCCACACCTTGGTGGCTGGCACGATCTCCAGAAAGACAGGGGTAACGCCAGGGGAGAGTGTGGGAGAGGCACAGCTCCACACGGCTGTGGGTGCCCCACAACGAAGAGCAAGTGACCCGCAACACACACACCCTGCCTCCAGCTCGACAAATCGAAACTCTTCCATCTGATTAGAAGCTGCTCTGTTTTCCTAGATAAAGCCGCTCCTGGCCACTGCCGACATTCCTCGTTTCTCCTCACTGCTGGAGTGCTGGTATCTTTCAGGAGGAAGAACTGGAGGAGGCAGAATAAATAAATAGGTTTTCACTTGTATTTTTCAGTCACCCAGCAGCCATTGGACACCTCATTTAAGTATATTATTAGCAGCCCAGACATTCCAAACATAAACAGCAAGCAAAACTGTATGTGTATGCTGCCTCCAGACACGGCTGGTGCATGTTTCTGCTGCATGGGCTCTGTCCATCCCAAGAATGGCTCTCCCAAGCCTGCCATCACCGGCAGGCAGGGATAGCCAGGAGGGTGCCAGGCAAGACCCCTCCTTCGCTTTGCAGGGAGGGCGAGCACCCACTTCTGTGCTTCCTCAGGGCTCAGCCCCCTTCCAGGGTTCAGACCCTCCTGAGTTAAAAGGATTGGCAACATGCAGTGCTCTCTCTGAACTGTACTCTGTCCAAATCATCTCCTGTTAACTTGCAAGGAAAATATTGGTCTAAGAATATTTTAGAAACCTTTGAAAGGGCGAGGACTGAATCGAGTGCTAATGTTTTATTATCCAACTTTCCTTAACAAGCTTTCCATTCATGGAGCGCCAGTAAAATTTTGAAGTCATATTTTGGGTGTGGAAGAGACCTCATAAATTCTAGTACTTACAGAATCTGGGAAAATTATTTTCTCTTTAGGTTTGCGTAATAACATTCCCGGAGACAAGCATTTGGGTATTTTCTAGGGTAAAAGTGTGGAGGTACAGTCTAAGTAGTCTCAATGAATTTCATCATCTTGGTGGAGAAAAAGTCAAATGTTTTACAGTGATATTTTTTCCAAAAAAAGGCTTGATTAGGGGTCTCCACATTACATAAATGACTTAAAGCTTAAGATTCACGTGACTTAAACATATTTTTGCTGTGCCATGCTGTCCATGGTGTCTCAAACCAGGACAGTTTATTAATCTTGTCTATAGATTTTGTGACCCCCATGTAGAATCAGTCATTCTTGCCAGCTGATTTTAGCCATTTACATGTGAACTGTCTTCGACGTTGATTTTGTAAAAAGTTTAAATCTGCTCCTCGAGGTTTCTGTTGCCTCTTATGGACAGTCACGCTGGTCCACAGTACTTCTGCAGAACTAACAGGGTGCATGTGCAAGTGAGTTTTGGATGTGTATCCTACATAATTGTATCACCCGAGCATGTGACCTGGAAAACACACACAAATGCAGAATCCTTACTTGAGGTTCCCTTTTAGTTAAATTCCTGCAGCAAATGCCAGGTGTTCCTGTCCACCTGTAGCATGTACCAAATCATCAGCCAAAGGAATTCCTAAAGGGCTGTGGGATTGACCATGAGGTGGCTAGAAGATCAGTGTGGTCTCCCAGGTTAGCAGCAGCAGCATAGGAGTGGTAACTCCAAGTTCAGTAGCATCATTCCAGATTTACATGTTGGTGGGTCCCATCAAGCTAGCCAATGCTTCCATGTCTTGCCCAGCATGCAGTGAGTTTTGTGTGGGTTTTGGGACTGATCATTTTAGAGCTCCTGCCTATCTGAAAGCCCTGGTCAGAAAGTAGCTTAATTTTCCAGACCTTCCAGTCAAAATTTTTGATAGCTAAGTTTCTGTGGATCACATCTTTAGTGTTATCTTGAAATATATTTTGGTGTCATATAAGTTTATTATCACTCTGAGACAACACAAAGTGCTTCAGACACTAGGCAGAGAGCCAAAACCTGTCCTTGGATAATGTTTGCAGTTCCTCTTGACCCACTGGTATCTGAAGGTCAAGTCGGACCCAGAGTCTCCTGCAAAGCTGAAATGTTAAGTGTGCCACAGAAGTTTTAGGAGGGTAAAGGTAGTTATCAGCAGTTTGCAGTTGCTTTGTTTTGGTGACAGGGAGGTAAAATATGTGTAAGAGGAGGTAAAAGGAACATACTAAATGCATCTTGTAGGACTGTATGAGCCCTTGGTTTCTAGCTGTTTACTGGTAAGGTATTTTGCTGTCTTACCTTATAAGTCGCCCTGAGCCTTCCATAGCCTTTTTTGCTAACACTGAGCCTAACTGTGTCTTTGACTGAGTGCGTGTTTTTTTGCTTCTTTGACTGGCTCTTGGTCATGGTCCATTAGGTCCATCTTGCAAGCTGATGCTTCTGTGCAAGGAGAGGTGTGCTTGCAAGAGGCATTCAGCTGGGTCCACCTCCCCTCCCCCATTTTCAGGAAGACCTCTCCAAACACAGTCCTATGTGCAGACATCCGCGAGTCAGCAGTAGTAAATACTGACTGGGCTGTCAGAAAGCATTGAAGTTTTGGGGTTTGGGTATGTGCAGTAACATGACAGTGTGCTCCAGCGTTGTGTTTCTTGCATACAGAAAGACGAGGGAATTCCAAGGCATTTACTGGGAGAAACAACGACCTGAATGAGAAGCAGGCTCCACAAGAAAGCAGACTTTCCCCCCACCGTGCTTCTGTCCAAGATCTCCCTCCATGAATCCCTGTTCCTGCTGCTACTCTCAGCTTACCCAACCCTCTGTGCCTGGGCTCCTGTGAAAAACCTCCCGCAAACTGGAAACAAGTCTGGTATTTTCCTCTCTGTTGCTATGCTTTTGTGATCTCTAGCCTGCAGGTGTGGAAGGGCTTTGTGGTCCTCCTGGTCGGGTCAGAGCAGGCTGTCAGGCAAGAGGGGCAGACAACGGAGGAGTTGAGCAGCCCTCTGGGTGTTGCTGTTCCTGCTCCACCAGGGTCGCTGGCTCTAACAGCACACAGTTACCCTTTCTCTCTAAAATAAAAAAAAATGGAGGATTCGCACATTTATCTGCGGATCCCACCTTTCAAACTGCTGTCCTGCCTTAGACAGCCCCTTCTGCACCAGGCTGAGCTCAACGCAACCTGCAGCATGAGGGTGGAAAGGTGCAGCCTGAAGCACCAGGCACCAGCCCCTGCCAAAGGGCGGAGAGCAGTTTGGTTTTAGACTGAAGTTTGGAGTCAGCGTTGTGCCCTGGAAAGGGGCAGACCTGCAGCCTTGTCCTGAGGGAAGCTTCCCTGAGATTTCAACAGCAACAGGGCCAACAGCACTCAAAAGAAATTACTAGAAAGCCTACATATTTAATAAAATTTAGATGTTTTTTGTAGGATTTTTGCAGTAGCAATCATTTTCTGTTAAATTGGATGGAGTGATGTAAAATCCCTGTAGAAGGGGTTATTGTTCTCTGTTGAACTTCAGAAGGTTTCCCCACGAGGGCGGAGGCTGAAGTCATTCCAGGGGCACCACAGAGCGGCTGTGCCTGGAGCTGGGACTGCCCACAGTTCCCCTTGGTGCAAGATCCGGCTATGCACCTCTGCCCAGGGCTGTCACAGGGAAGCTCCCCGCTGCTTCTGTCCCCACTCATGGCTGGGCTGGCTCCCACCATTCCATGGCATGCTGGCTGGGGAGGGCTTTTCTCACCATGAAAATACCGCCCCACTGGGCGCTGGCCTGGGGCCACTGGCTTGTTCCACACTGGCCCCGAAGTTGCTTCCAAATGGCAATGATTCCTCCAAAGTCTCTGTTAAATGTATTTGCTCTTTACAGGCAACTGGTTCACTTTGGGTGCTACAATATTGCCTTGTGGTTGCTGATAACCTGGGCCAGAACTGAGCTGGCGATTTATAAGGGAAAGGCTTCGTATCTGCCTGCTTAAGTGCCTGCCTTCCCGCTTTGCCTCTCCCCCGATCTCTCTTCCGATCCCCCTGCCACTCACATTCTGGGTATTTCCAGCTACCTCTGAACAAGGCATTAATGTAGATAAATATTACTGCAAGGCAGTAATGGCCAAATACTCTCTACATCATCTATATGCATTGGTTGGGGAGCGATTTTTCATTTCATACATCATTTGCTATTTCAGCATGTGGCAATTCTGCAAAATGAGGAAGGAGAATTAGAGAGTTGAAGAGCCCACCCCTTGTTCCTGCCGTTCCCAGCACTTGTGAGCATGGGCACATGGCGATTGCTGTGCAGTTACTGGCCTGAGACGCATTTGGATGAGTTCATGTGAATCTCGTTCTGACCCTGTATTAGCCACCCTGCACACCTTCTTTCTTCCTCTCTTTCTGCCTCTGTCTTCCTTACTGGGCTTTAACACACCCACGCAGGTTTAATCTCCTTTTCCACCCACCCCCAAACCTCCACCTCGCTGTATTCTGTGTTTTTCAGTGTAATTGGTCCCAGCACATAACACACAACTACCAGCCCTTTCCCTGAACTCCAATAAGAGCTCATATGCCAGTGAAGTAATCTTTCCCACCTGGGCTGCTCCTGTGGTTTCATATCACTTAATCCTCCCCCGTGAGTTAAGGTAACATCTGCTCAGCTTTGTGTTGGTTGTGTTCATACAGAGGGTCCCATGGTTCCCATTGTCGAGCAAGGGAGAGGAACGGCTTTGCCAGATTCCCACATTTTCTGGGAGATAACCGACTCTGCCGGGCTCACCCTGCTATTAGAGGCCCCATTAAAATCAAGGACGTAGGTTCACTAAATTTACTCTTCCGGACTGCTGTGCTTATTCCGCCTGCCTATTTTTCCCTCGAGTTTCTTTGTGAATGCATTTTCCCCCGGCTCCCTCCCTGCCCCTGGTGGCACCGGGCTGCGAGGTAGGAGCTGAGCCGCCTTCCCCTTGGCGAGCCGCAGGCTCGGGCGCTCCCACACCTCGCTGTGGTCCCAGGGCTGGCAGCGTTGGCGTGCCAGCCTCGCTGCTGAGCCTCATTTGAAGTCTTCTGCTGGAAAGAGCTAGCAAATTTGCTGTATGGTGGCTTCTCCTCAAAGGCAAGGTGCACCCTCACACGGTGCCCTGCCAGCAACGCCCCCACTCTCTGAGAAAGCTGTGTGCGTCAGGCATCTCCTGCAAAGAGTTTCAGGTGCCTGCTGATCCTGGAGACATATCTGAAGGTCATCTCCTCCATCATGCTGCAAGTGGGGGCAGGGAGCAAAGGGGCGTATTTCTGAAGATCTCTTCTCTTCATAGTCTCACAGACCATGCAGAGCTCATTCATCTCCGCAGTGTGCTGCTGCATTCCTTGAAGTGAGCCATCATTTCATTTTTGGTGACTTCCTAATGTGTTTGTTCCTTTTTTTTTTCCCCAAGCAACAGCACAGGCATTGCTGCATTTGGCAAAAGAACAAAGCCTTATTGTTCAAAGCCTGTGTGCTCCAGTATCAGCTGGGACAAACACACCATTGCACTCCTAGACCTCAATCTCAAAAGCCATCTGGACAAAGAGTGAAAGGGCTCAAAATCACGAGTTAGAAAAAACCTTCACCTTTATCTTGACTCTAAAGGACCCTGTCAAGTACGGTTTTATATCTGTGCTTTCTTTTTGTCAGTAATACCTCTTCAGAAACCTGAAAATAGCATCTCTTTATTGATTTGTCCCCCTGAGAAGCACTGAGTTCTCCCCCTCCGATCAACACTGCTCGTCATGTCGATTTGCTTACGCAACTCTGTTATCAATGAATGTCAGCATGGCTCTGGTCACACAAAGTGAACCTGCTATCCATTTCTTTGCAACTGTGTGGCAACAACAGCGCTCCCTGGGAGTCTCCTCCACCAGTTGTACCTCCCAAGGCAGGTGCTGGGGTGATGCCTCAGCTCTTGCACAGCTCCATCCTAGCGTGGACCCCGGCAGCCAGCGATGGATGAGGCCCAGGAGGCCAGCGTATCAGTTTGAACCCGCTTTGTAGCCAACTGAAACATGCAATGCTAGTATAAGATATCTTATACCAATGCAATGCCCAATTTTTCTGTCATAATTATGCCTGGAAAAAAGGGCATCTTTTCTGATGTGCTTATCTACACTTCAGAAGCGTGGACCTGGTGTTACTTTGCCACGGGGTACTTATGTAATTCTTTCCCTATAAGCCAGTCTTCTCAGCCTTCAATTATTTTTGCTGGTTCCCCCTGCTCCCCCTCCAGCCTGGCGTCCACATTGGTCAGGAGGCATCCAGGAGGAAAGATTGCACAACAGCGATCAGGCAGTTGCTTATCTCTCTGCCCTGGGATATGTCATGCAGCCCAAAATTGTCCTGAGACTTTTTCTGTTGATGTGACAAATTGTAAAGTCCTGTCCAATTTCCTGTATGCTAACCCTGCAAAGTCTTTAACTGCATTTGGGTCTCCTCCTCCCATAGGGTGTCTTAATTTTGGACTGTTTCCTCCCTAGACATATTAGTCTGTGTGTCCTTCGAGCTAGGTCATTTTCTCCCCATGTCCCATATCTTTTTTTTGTCCTTTTGTGTTATATTCCACTCCTAGCTGGTGATTGCATCTCCTCCCCAGCATAGTATCAATTGCAGTTTTAATAAACAAGCTGTCTAATGCTTTTTCTAGATCATTAATGAAGATGGTAAATAAAACTGGAGCTAACACCAGTTTCTAGTAATAACCCTACTGGATGCCTCCCCGCAAACTGACAGTTTTGTCGTTGATCACTATTCATCACCGAGCCTGAACGTCAGTGTCCCCGTGTGAGGTAATTTATATTCATTTAACACCATTCATCACAGAATCAGAGAAAACCACGGCTAGAAGGGACCTCAAGAGGCTGATTTCAGAAATATTCCTGAAGTTTCCAGCCCGCTCTTAGCCAGTGGCAACAACATCCTTGCCGGGCAGGTAGGTTTAGTGCCCGTTAGCCTCCCCCTTTGCCAAGCACCTAACCTTAACCTCTCTTGCTGCAATGCAGGCCCGTCGCTTCTTGCCACGCTCGCAATAGATACAGAGAACTGTCTGGAGAACAGCTTATTCCCTCCTTCTCTGGAGATCTTTCACACACCCGAAAATTATTGCGTCTCCCTGATCTCCTTCTTGCTGGAGTAAACAACCCCTGTTGAATATGTGTTTCTTTGCAAGTCCTGTTTTCTAGACCTTTCATGCTGCTTCCTTCCAGACTCTCCTGAGCTCGATAAAGATCATAGCCGCACTGGATAAAGCAGAAGGATCAGCGGTGTATTTTACCGGCACAGCTTCTCTTTGAATGCCCTGGTATGGTGACTGCCTTGTGTGTGACAAAATGGCACTTTTTATTCATTTCAGGTTCCTGAGTTGCTGTACTGATCCACATCTGCCTAATGGGCCGTCTCTCATTTTGTCCCTGTGCAGCTGATTATACCTGCCTCTGTGCACAACTTTGCTTCTCTCCTTACTGAATTACATCCTATTTTTCAGACATTTTCTCTAACATGTCAGGATTATTTTTTATTCTAATCCTCTTCTCTCATGTCCTTGCAGCTCATCCTAACTTGGTGTCATCTGCATATCTGATAAGGATGCTCACTATTCCATCATCCAGTGGCTGGATCCCTGTTGAACCCTACCCAACCCTTCCTTGCATTTTGACAAAAGACACCTTCTTTCTGAGAACAGTTTTCCAACTGGCTTTGCACCCCTTCCTTAACGTAATCTGTCTAGGGCACATTTCGTTAGTTTACATCTGGTAACATGAAGTGAAATGGTACCAAAGGCCTTACCAAAGCCAAGATACAAGACGTCTCCTGCTTTGTCTCTACCCACAAGCCCTGTCGCAGGATGAAATTAGGTTGATTTGACATGATTTGCTTCTGGCAAATCAGCGCTGGCTGTTCCTCTTCTCTTGGTTGTTTCCTAGGTGCTGATGATTAGTTTGTTTAATTATTTGTTCCAGTGCATTTCCAGGAACCGAAATCAAGCTGACTAGCCATAGCTGCCTTGCTCCTCCTGTCTCCTCTCTCCGCAGCCAGGCAGGGTGCCGCTCTGTGAGGAGCCCCACTCCCCCACACTGCTCCCGAGGGCTCACGGAGGGTCCCAGCCTGGGCCAGACTCTGCTCGGGGCACCGCTGCGGTGGTGGCAGACCGATGCTTTCCTCAGCCTTCCTCTGACCACCAATCTATAGCCAGGATACTTCCCTGCTCACTTTCCTGTCCTGTGCTAGTTACGTCTCCTCTTTGTGTCTCTCTTGATTTTATCCCTTGTTATATGTACCAACCTTTGATGCCAACCCTTATCCATTTGCATGTATCACAGTTTTCTCTTTGCTCCCTCCTTCCCTGTGAGGCCCCTGAAGACTGACGGACTGAGCTGGTTGATCTTTCCCTACGTTTCTTAACCTTTCTTTGCATTGGCATGACTGCAATTGTTCCCATAGGCAACGCTGACGGTCCTCAGAGTCTTTGTCCTAGGACTTGTTTCCCTGAGTGCTTGCTTACCAGCACCCTGGATTGTCCGTGACTATCTGTGGTGCTCAGCAAAGCCTCTCGGTGGGAAAATGCAGAAACTCATCCTTTCAATGAAATTGTGGACTTCACCCACTTCCAACTGGACTTTCCCAACCTGCACAAGACTTCTTGTTTTCAGCAATCTCTTTGTCTCTTTGCAAAAGTAAGCACAGGGAGCCAAATTCTGACCTCATTTACACCAGTAATATCTGGGTCAGTGCCAGGAAACTGCTGAAGTTGTTTTGGGCTCACAGTGATGAGAATGAGAGCGGCATCTGCCTCATTAATTCCCCCCATCCACAGAAAGTAAATGATTCCAAGAGGAAATAGCTCCGCAGAAGGGAACCCTGGAAAGAATTAGAGACTGACTTAATGGGATTAAGGGGAAAAAAATGCTTTAGAGAATCCAAATCAATCCTCTCTTCAAAACATTCAAGGTGCCAAAATAAATACAAACACTGTTTTGGGAAGGAAAAGGTTAAAAAGCTATGAAAACAAAGTATCTCAGCCTCTTCTAATGATGTCCTGTAGCAGAATGAACACAACCCAGAAAGGGCTGCTGAGTCAGCAATATCGTATCTGTTGCTTGATGTTTATCCATGAGGCTCTAAGGATGGAAAGTCAAGCTTCCTACTTTATCTATGGAGCTCATTCTGCATTTTCAGGTTTGCTAAAAAAACTGTGGAAACCAGACAGCATTGCAAGTAGGGAGTGGTGAACAGGTCTGGCAAACAGAAACCTCTCTCAGATGCCTGGCCAGCCTGACGTCCAGCCCCTAGAGCCATTCCTCCAGTCATTGCTTTGGCTTTTTGTTCCACGGTTAATTACCATCTTTGCATGTCTCTTCACCCACTCCACACTGTGGATGGCACTAGGATCAGAAGTGCCAAAAATAAATAAATATGTGCAGAGCCTGCTCCTGAGGTGTTGCTGGGTATATTAGGAGCTGCACGCAGACGGCCTGTTTTGTGCAGTCAAGTGGAAGGGGGGGGATATTTTGAGCAACTGGCAAGAGCCAGCACCTTTCAGGTGGGCAGGTGCACCTGCGTGCTGGCAGGGAGGAGAGCGGGAAGGAGCACAAGGCTCACACTGTGCCTATCAGTAGTAGCTGGAGGCAAGCAGGAGCTGTGACCCACACATGCAAACTGCCTTCTTCCACCTCCCGCCAGCACAGCAAGGTGGCTGTCCCCATTCACCCAGCCACCAGCAGAGCTTGGGGCAAAATAATTAGGGGGTGGCCAGAGCTTTGAGTGGCATGGACATTTCTTCTCGTTTTATATACCAGAGCACACCATTGCTGAGGGCAGTCAAGTACTAAGGACACTGACTGTCTACTCTGATGGTCTGATGACCTTTAAGGAAGAACTGGGCTTTATGTGACGACCCCCACGCTCCAAGGTAAGCTTGGCTAAATGAAAGCATTCAGAGGGGAACCATGAAAATGTACAAGGGCCACAAAGCACTCCCTGTGGCGGGAGACTACAGGGGACTGATTTATTTCACGCAATTTAGAAATTATAAGTCAGCCTGATAACAGCATAGAAGTGCTGCAGTAGAGAAGAGATTTCTGACTGGGGACTTCCATTTAGGAAAAAAAAAAACAAACAGTGTGTGATCCAGTGGGTAGAAGCAGAGACAAGACAGATGCAGAGGAAAGAAAAAGGCACACTTGTTATATGAGGGTTACCAACCAAACAAGTGACTTTTCTGACATCCTGGTAAAGTGGTGACATTCTGACATTCGCCAGACCTTGCAGGCTTTGAGCCAAGACTAGGTGACGTTCTAACAAACAGATGCAAGGCAGCTCAAAAAGAAGCAGTGGGCCAGCATCAGAAATGACTGGGGGAGGTTCCCTGGATCTCTTATGCAATAGGATGCACTTGATGATCATAATGGTCTCTTCTGACCTTAAACAATGAATCCCTGACATTCAGCTGTGCTTAAGTGTGGCACTTTATTGTACAGCAGTTTTGGATTAAAAATAGCTGTTATCAGTGAATTAAACAGGAAAATTAACAACGTCATTGCTCCAGCACCCCTTGTGCTCTTTAATTTGATATTTCTTTATTTTATGTTGTCCTTAAATTTTTAGTGTGCTGCAGAACTGTGTATTGGATATGCAGAAGCACATTATAGGGGTAATTAGGAGGCAGCTGGAGGGTTTTGGCAGCTGGGAAGGGGACAACAAGCACTCTTGGCTCTTTGAGAGGCAGTGTGGATTTGTGGGAGAGGGACATTAGCTGAATGCTAAGATTGTCAGCAGGGAGAGTCAAAGGGGCTGACAATAGTATTTGCATCATCTTGAAGTTAACCACTTCCAGAAAAGAACAACAGCGTGCAGCAAAATAGGAGCTATTGTTCAGCCTGCAGGGTCAAGTCTTGCAGGGAAGGGTATTTTTCAATGCAGCTTGACTGGTTTAAACCCAAAGTATAGCTCCTATTTGCACTAATGGTGTTTACAGAGGCTTAAGGCCAAATGCTTGAGGAAAGCCCCACTGTCACAGGGAATGGCTCTTGGTGCTGCGTGTGCTGTAGAGTTTGCACTGGTCCAGAACCAGGTCCACATCCACAGTAGTGCATGGCTGAGATGATAGGCTTCGCTTCACTTGCTTCAGTTTGCCACAGTGAGTCTGGCTTGGGGTGTTTCTTCTCCTCTGCAAACCATAGAAACTGCTACTCTGCTCCCTTGTTGCCCGTGAAGGCTTAAACCTTGCAGCCAGAGAAGGGTGGTCCTCACGGGAACCTGGTTTTAAGGAGGGAGAGGAGTGAAGCTGGGGCTGGGGAGGCAGGACCAGGACGCATAAGGTCCCTCTCACTAGCATTTTAGTTTGGATGAAAGAAACAGATCTCCTGGTCCTGCCACATAACTGTGGTTTGATGATTGACACCGTGGAAGAGGATCGGGGCATACAAGCTGGGCTCCCCTCACGTGACACTGTGCTGGGAGAGAAGCTGCAGGTGTGCACCTGAGGTGCTCCAACTCGTGAGTGCTCAGGCCATGGCTCCAGGATGGAGCCAGTCACAAGTAAAATGGACTGACAGCACACCAGGGCTGCTCCTGTGCAGCTGTACTTGCTAAAACAGACATAGCCTTTACCCTCTGTGATTGTGTCACAGTCAAAACATTCTAATGTCAATTGTTTCCCAAGATCAGAAGTGATTAAGTGAATTTGTACTTCAGAAGGACCCATCAAAGCACTGTCTTGGTCATGCTGTGATTATCGGGAAGGCCTGAGTGTTAAGTCTCTACCCTGTGACTTTCTTAGGATGTGAGGTTGCCTTTCTGCTGAGAATCAACTCATTCCTGTCGTCTCAAGTTTTCCTACTTAATAACCCTGCCCTGAGCCAAGGCTGTGCTAATGGCCGAGGATTAACGTGGGGGAAATATAAAGCGGTGAGGTTAAACGACAGTCCTGGGCTTGGTTGTCAGAAACCACTATAACCCGTCACTCTCCCCTGCCACAGATGTGATTTCCAAGATAAGCCATGAACTTCCAGGATATCTGAAGCCTCAGTAGTAACCAAAAAGATCTGCAGTTCCTATGTATTGTGCTGCAGATCCTGTAATTACTTTATTTAGATCCATTTTGTTGAATTGTACTTTGGTTCCTCACTTTTAATTATCCTTTCCATCTTCCCTTGCCACTAGAGGTACTTTTCTTACAAGTACACTTGCAGCGATGGCCTAGCTACCCAGCATTATTTAAGATCCTAAAGCACTTTTCACATTATTAGGACCATTGGCTCCACTTATTTTAGCAAAATCCTCTCCAAGATGATCATACATTTTCTTCCCCAAACTTAAAATTTCCCTTTGATTTTATGTGGATAAGCTGTTGTTTGAGTTGCTGAATACCGTTGGAGGCTGACCCTTCCAATCCATGCCAATGATGGGCAAATTGAATCCTATCTTACATGTAATTTCTCAATCAGAGAACAAAATGCTTTGGCAGTCTGGATCAAAGGCACTATGTAAAGTCATGATTATTGTTGTTATAGTGAAATGAGCTCCTGGAAAAATGATGTTGACTTCTCCTTTGTGGGTTGCCTGCACAGTGGAGTTTTTGATGTCTAATGGCCTGGCACTGTATCTTGTGGCGGTATAGCCTATAAACAGAAATTTATCATGAATAAGTAAATTATTATTTCTTATTTTTAGGACCTCAGAACACAATTCTATATACAGGATGCAATGCATATACAGGGCCAAAAGCTGTTAGAAAGAGACTAATAGGTGGGGCCTTTTGTTTGATCCAGTGTGGCCATTTTCTACATACTCTCCATCCCATTTTAGATGGGTGTACAGTCAGCAAGACGAGGTGTTAGTTCTGACTCTATGCCTTCAAATTTTATGTTGTTGGCAATTCAAAGTGAACAAAAAGGATATTCTGTGTGAACTCCACAAAAGGGCGAGGGATGATGGGGCAGGGAGAGTCAGGGCTCCTTGAAACTCAGCTAGCTCTCAACGTTATTCTTCCAGGCCAGAAGAAATCTTATGTGTGCTGTGAAATTCCCTTACTTATATTCCTGAATCCCCCTCCATCTCTAAAAGACTTGGGGAAAAAACAGTTTAAAAATGGGTTGTCATTTGCAGTCACTCCTCCGTGCCCGGTCCCCACAACGGTGCTTCTGCCTCACTGAAGCAGCCACCACTCGTTAGGGGGCCGTGGTGACCTGCCACCAAAAGCCACGCTGTGTCTGGCTGGCTGTGGCTCCCAGAGGGGCAGAGCTGAAAACCTCTGAAACTTGCTTCACCTCCGGGGTTAGCCAGGCTCCCTGCCTTGTGGCTGTCACAGTGTGCCCTGTCCCCACATTTCTCCATGTTGTTTTCCTGAACCTCTGTCCTCCCCAAACTCCTCCGACAGGGATGAGCGTTTCCCCTTGGCAACCAAAACACAGAAGCTGGGCAGGGTTTGTTCCTCTGACCATCTCCAGCCTGTGTCTGTGGGAGCATCTCTGGCACTGGTGCAGGTAGCGGCTCAGGGAGGGGACACTTTTGGCGCTGAGTTTCTTAGCAGGAAGCAGAATGAGCAGTAGTAATGAGGCATCTCTCATTAACCCTCTGTCTTCTCCAGGCTGTAAAATAGATGGGAGGATAGGGTGAAGGCTTCTGCCTTTTCCCCCGTACATAGGTCAGGGTGGCACAGGTGCTGCATGCGGGACACAGAGGCTGAGGCCAGCCTCATGCCTGCCAGTGACACCAGGGTGCTGGCGGAAAACAGCATGAAGGAGAAAGCCAGCACCAGCATGGGGTGCTGGGAGGGAAAGCACGGGCTCCTGTGGGGCGGGCTCCTCAGTCCCAGGTGATGGGGTAGGTTGGATCTCACGGCTCATTTGCTTACAACATCAGAGGCTGTGAAAGGGGAATCCTCCAGTGCTCCTGGAAGCCTCTGAAGACTCTCCATCACCAAGGCTTTGCTAGGAGGTCGATATGCCTCCAAAGGACTAAAAGCCAGGTTTGGGATATGGCTGGACCCCCGCTTCAGGACCTGCCACCACCACGTGTATGCCCATCAGGAGAGGGGAGGTTAGCAGGGAAACATTGGGAAACTTCTGAAGGTGCTAATTAAGCAACTTTAAGCTATAAACATTTTTAATTGGACTCATTTTTGGTGTCACATACTCTCTCTTGATGAGATGAATCCTAAAATTAAAGCTGTTTTAATATCTCTCTCTCCTGCTCCTCCTCTCTCCCCTGCTTGTCTTTCTGGTTACAAAGTAGAAAAGAAATCACTGAGACTTCTTGGACTTTGCTGAACACTGCTATTTTTAAGGTGTTATATTTGATTTACTTTAAATCTGACCAAAACCTCCACCTTGGGACCAGACCTCCTTTATCAATATTGCAGCTAACTTTCAGCTTTTGCATGTAGATTTTTAAGGAGGAAAGACAAAAATTGGGCTTGTAAGAGATGGCAGCTCACCACCTTAATGATGATAGCACCATTCTTTAATGTAACCTTTGCCCAGGGATATTGCAGCATATCACTGTCTTCTTGTGATAAATGCTACATCATCATCTCTTTTTCTTTTTTTTTTTTTAATAAATGTTTCTTAAATGACAGAAATGGTTTTGTATTGAATTATGAGACCCAAACACCATCAGGTTTTCCTGTGTGCTCCTTAATCACTGTCACAGGCCAACTGAAACTCTCCAGGATTTAAGGGAATCGGGGCTGTGGTCCAGGCTGTGCAGG
Source organism: Ibidorhyncha struthersii (assembly GCA_013398815.1). Classification (NCBI taxonomy): domain Eukaryota; kingdom Metazoa; phylum Chordata; class Aves; order Charadriiformes; family Charadriidae; genus Ibidorhyncha; species Ibidorhyncha struthersii. Next base: position 253,076 of record VZSZ01004984.1, read on the forward strand.
TCATGCCCCTTTCTGCCCTGGGAATAGCTAAAGACATCAGGTTTCAGCCTTACCCTTATGAGCCGATTGCTACTTCATGTGTGCCTGCCTTCATAGCTATTGTGCAAGACCAATTTTCAACCCAAGGCCTCGAAATAAATGGCTTTCTGATAGCACAGCACCATGAAAGCCTTTCTCCAGGGGATGAGGGGGGGAAGACAGAGGTGGAAGGGGATGAAGGTTTCAGTCCCAGCCTCACCTTTTCTTCCCTCGTCCTGCAAGCGGTCCCTAATGCAGCGCTCTGCCCGAGGGCAGCGCTATTTTGGCCGATGTGCGTGCGTGCGTGCAGATGTCTGTGCGAATGCTAAGGAGCTGCCAGCCTTGTGGAGGCACAAGTTGAAGTGGAAGGGTTGGAAGGGTGCTTGAGTATGCCCGCCGGTAGCTGTAGATGCTGCTCAAGCTCTGCGCTCTCCGTCAGATGACCCTTTTTTTTGGGAATAAGGGCTGGAGCTCCCTTAGGACTGCCCCGCGCTCAGGCTCCAGCCCCGCAGCGCCGGGGGGGGAGGCAGCCATCTGGCTCGGGTTTGCTCCTTTTACCTCCCCGCCACTGAGGTCTGTATGTTAAATTTCAGGGGACTTATAACCTGCCCTGCCAAGAGGAGCTGGATCCTTTTGGAAGCGGCAAGACATGGTCCTGGCAGCTTCCTCAATTCAGTGCTAAGGCTGGGTATTTCACAGCTTGCATAACCCTAATTTGCTTCGGGATTTTTGCTGAGGGGGTATGATGCCAAGGGCTGCACTGTAGAGGTTTTATTTCACTTCCAGGAGGCTGCTTGCCATTTTTATATTATCTCACACGGTCATGGAGCACTGCAGGTAATAGAAACCTTTAGTTTTCATTGATTATTCATGGCACAGTTTGCTTTGCTAGGCATCCTCACAGGCCACAGAGCCTGCAGCTTCCCAACATACATAAGGGGACACATTTCCTCGCCACAGACAATTTGGCTCGAAAATTTCCTTGAAGCGTTCCAGCTCTGCAAGTAACAAACACTTGGGTGGTTTTGACTTACGTTCCCTCCTCACCAAGCAGCTATGCTACCCCTGGGTCCCCTGGATGCCCCTGGCCCAGCTGCTGCCCCTGGGCAGGTTTGGTGCCCCCTTTTTGCCAGGACACTGCTCCAAGATACCTCCCCTCCTTACATCCAGCCATGAACTCCATGTACTAACCCTGACCTCTGCCCTGCGGGGAACTGGCTTGGGTCCCTGCCAGCGTGAGCTGGGACCTCACAAGGCCTGCAAGGAAATGTTGAAACTCAGAGACCTCCATTTCACTTTAAATTTTGGGGGGAAATCCTGAAAAGCTCTTTATGGAGACTGTATTTTTGCAGCAGCCTGTTTCCTCCTTCCCTCTTCTTCTTTCCTTTCCCCACCTCTTTGTCTGCTAAATAAAACAACCTACATTTTTGACCTGAATTACTTTAAGTGTCCCTGAAGGCATGTGCAGCTCCTAGGACTGTAGGAGGGTTTTCTTCTTTGGTGCGGCTGGCTACCATCATTAGAGATGACAATCAAGCTGGATCCCCCCAGTCTGAACGCTGTATTTGTATTTTGGCGTACAAACAATAACCCCATGCATTTCTGTAGTGCCGGCCGTCAGGGAGTAGCTTGGGCTGCTTTACAAACAGGCAGGCATCAACCCTGCAGGCAAAATATCTCTTCATTTCTGCAGGTGAGACGCAGGGAAGTTAAATAATTGCCAGCATCGCACGGCAAGGACCAGCATATGCCTGCATCTATATTCACCTAAATCACAACTAGCTGCAATGCTTGTTAGCAGAGGAACCAGCAAGCAGCAGACCAAAACCAGGACCCCAGTTTGCAGGCGGCTCCCTCCATCCCTGCGGCATCCTCCCCTCCTGCCCCGCTAGTGGCTCTCCCTTTCCCCAGGACGGGGCGGGATGTCCTCTCCTCTGCCTTCACCTCTCTGCTGCCAGAGCTGAGGGGGCAGCTAAACCCCCCAGGGGAGGCTGTATGTCAGGCTTTAGCAAAGCCCTGCTCAAATCACACGTTCCAAGTGGTGGGTTTTTTGAAAGGACAATGAAATTGCTCGTTCTGGCCCGTTTTAACACTCTCTCCTATAACACGCATGGCAGACCTGGCTGAATTAAACCAGCCGTACTAATTTCTCTTGTTATAGCAGCCCTGTGTAACACACAAAATGCCTGGCTTTGGAAGATGATATTATAAAGAAGGACACTGTAATTTAGTGGCTCATTTAATGTGAACCAAGAGAAATATGAGGCATGCCAATGCCGCACTGGGGCTCTATTTATATCCTTTTTGGTGTATGGTATGATTTATAATAAAGAATCATTTTTATATTGTATTAGCACAGTAATGGAGCTTACAGGGTTACCATGTCTGAAGTTCGGAAATACTGTATTAGAAGTAGTTCTGCGAATGCCATGTAAGAATAGCCCTTTCTTCAGTATTAAATTGTGATTCCAGGCTTCCTAAAATAAACATTAATGCACTCTATTTGCCTAGGAATCTGGGCTTTTATTAATGCAGCAGGAGGATCTCCACCTCCGAGCTCAGAAGCTGTTGCGTGCAGCCTCACAGAGTTCACTTTGTGGCTCCCAGCCCCGCTGCTCAGCACCCTCCGGCAGCGGGAGCATCCTCCTCTGCGGGGAGCCCCAGAGGATGGCGAGAGGCAGAGAAAGCAGAAGAGCCGTGTTTTGCTGGGGAGTGTGGTATCACAGCTTACGGGAAGCCTTTCCTTCCTCCGTCCCCCAGAGCGTGAACCCCTGTGGCCCCCGCACCTCTCTCCCCTGCCCTGGGGTTGCCGGCAGGGAGGAGGAAGGACCGGGATTTACCCCCTCCGAGTTTTTCTGAAGGCCACACAGCGAGTAAGCGGTGGAGCCAGGATGAGAGTGGAGCGGCTCCTGGCACCTCGCCCTCTGCATGATTCAGAGCTTGTTTCTGAAGCGTGAGGACTGGGTAAAGTTTCATTTGTCTATCTAGAAAGCAGTGCGTTCTGCTTCCCATTTAAAGCTCGGGAGCCTCATGATGATTCAGAGCGCATGCAGGAATGCGCCTGCACGCTGATTTTAGTACCAGGCAGCGTAATGCCTGCCAGTGATTAGTTCTGCCATGCAGGTGGGTAAAGGAATTAAATCGGGTTTAGAAATAAGGGAGGGGAAAGTCAGCTGGAGGATGCCATGGAGAAGGAGAGCTTGCACAGGCGCAGCCTTTGCAAATGTCACTTCCGCCAACACTGAAGTGCGAGATGGTGAGGTGAGGAGGGTTTTCTTCAAAGCAGCTGGCTCCGCAGGGCACCGCAAGCTCGCTGCAGGGAGCTGGTGTTGCTCACCCCTTGAGGAAAGATGCTCGGCCCTTTCCCTGCTCCCTGCAGGCAGGGAGGAGCTGCTGGAGGCCGCAGTACCCCTGGTGCCATGCCCCAGTGTCAGAACACCTCCAATCTGTTTCCCAGCTGGGGCTTGGCTTTGGGGCATAAGGCGACAGTTTAATGCTTTTCAATGCTGATGGGGCTGGTGGCTACCCCAGCTGTCCTGGGCTGATCTGCAGGAAACACAGCCATGAGGACACCACCTTTGGTGCCATCCGAAGCATCACAAGCAGCCAGCAGCCTGCACAAGGACGTGCCGCCAGCCCAAGCCACCTCCTGGTCCATGCCGAGATGGATGCCACCCTGCAGTCCCCGGCACGTGCTGCCTTGCTGCAGGTGAGACCCCTGCTCCCCGCTCTCCCAGCCCCATGGGGACATGGCCACTGTCACCAGCCGGGAAGGTGACATGCAGAAGCTGACAAAGCCGGAGCTGACTCTGCTTCCCGCTGAGCCAACCTCAGGGAAATTACCCAGCCACTTTGAATAAAAATGAATTAAGTAGCCTGGCAGTAACTCAGACCATATTTTACTAACTTGGCCAGAGCAAGTAATGTTAATCCCCCTCCCTGATATTTCCTTTTTACAGCCAGGCTCTAATATATGAAAATGTGCTGGCAAAGTTTTGGTAGGTTATAACCCTCCGGTTAGTAACAACCAGGCAGCATGGGGTTATCGCTTGGATAGGGGCTGAGCCGGAGCGCAGAGCCCCACACAGCCCACCCGAGCACCGAGACAGCGGGCAATGGCTTCACTCGCCATGAGCCGTGCGCCCTTGGGGTGAGGGATGTTGGGGTGCCTGCGGGGCCCCGGCAGTCACCAGGTGAGGGCAGGAACCAGCCCCAGCCCATGGGGGTGGATCCTTCTGCAGAGGTGCCCCTCTCCCTCCCTCCCTCCCCCAGACCCTGGGGTAGGAGAACAACTTTTCTTGGCTCAGCAAACACTGAGCCTGAGTTTCTCTATGAAGTTGGGGGGGTCATCTGCTCAGACCACTAGATATGATGCCTCAATGACTGCCCTTGCTTTAGACATTGAGGTGCACACCAAGGAGGAATCTGGCACATAAAAAAAAGGCAAAAATCACCTTCTGGACAGGTTACCACCCCATGGCCACCCACTAAACTTGGTGGAAGTGAGGAAGGTGCTGCAGAGCAGGACTCTGCCCGCTCGTGGCCCAGAGCTCCTGCCACTGGCCCAGTGGGGGCTGCTGGGGGGCCAGTGCTCCCAGTAGGGTGTCCACCTGCTGGGACCCAGGGAGGGCTTCTCCCCATGTTTCACAGATGTGGCCTTTTAGCTTAGTGCCAGCGAGGGTGTCACCTTTTTAAGTCCTCGAAGAGGCTGGGGGGCAAATTAGCATCTTCCCCATCCTCCACGTTCTTGTGCCCTGCATAAGCCCTAGCAAGAAATAAAACTGCCTTGCCTTCTTTGTTTATCAGCAATAATAATCCTAATAATACTTCACACATCAGTAAGAGCTTCCATGTGAGGAAATGAAAGCACTTTACAGACATTAATGATTTAAGACATTTAGCCCATCTCTGAGATACCTAAGGAAAACCATCCTCTTTTTTACAAGTAGGAAGCTGAAGAAAACCGTAAGTGACTTATGGCCACGCGGGAAGGCAGCAGCGAGGCAGGGCGAGAGTTCAGTCCCCTTCACTACCGCTTGAGACCACAGCTCCCCTTTGCTGTTTTTCAGCCAACTTCGCCGTGCCTGTGTGGAGCCATTGGAGGAGTCGCCGCAGATGGTCAAACCCAACTCGCTCAGTGCACTCTTTGGGGGCTGTTTGCCTTCCCAGTGCCCTGTTGCTCGAGGCAGGCTGGTCCTTGGGTGCCTGCAGCTGCTCGCTACTGCTTGTGGGGTATGGGACTGGGTTTGCCCCTTGCAGTTCCTGCCTTTTGGGGGGTGTCCTCAGAGTGCGGTGACACCTGACACTCTGTAAGTGACCCTGGTCCTTGGGGCAGTTGGGGCAACCTGCGGGGGGGCGGTGTGTGTGTGTGTGAAGAGAAGAGCAGCCTGGGGACGGTTTGGGCATTGCATCCCATCTTGGGCAGCCTTATCTGTCCTTTCACTGCAACCTCGCCTGCAAACACGCCGTGGCCATATCGGCTGCCGGGCTGGCTGCGAACACGGCTGCTGTCGCCCAGTGGCTGTCCCATCGCCTGCAGGGTGGGTGTGAGGACAAGAAACCTGATTATAAATAGTCGGATGAACTCCAGCTCACTGGGCAGCAAACTTTTTGTATATAGCTGCTTTGTAAAATGAAACTAGCCTGTGCCTCTCTGGGTGGAAAAAGAAAGCGAGCGGGGACCACACCTCTTCTATTATGTGCGTAGATCTGCCCATCGGGGTCTGGCAGCGCTTGCTTAGTTAAATGAAATACTCGTTATAAACATGGGACTACCGGGTGGTTGGTTATTAACTCTTTAGGGCACAACTTGAAATAATACGATTTGGCCTGGACCACAGGCCGAAATGGGATTTTCCGCCTTGCAACGTGACCAGATCTGGGTTGGTCGCTTCCCTCCACTATGTGGAGCTTATAAATAACCCCCTTCTCATCCTCAGAACAGCTTCTTCTTTTTTTTTTTTAACATGAGAAGGAAAAAAATAAAAGGACAGGCAGGCAAGCAATAGTGAAAGTGCCACCATGTTGCTCTATTTTAAATCCCACTTGCCTGCAATTTTGTGTGCAGGCAGGGGAGGAGACCACTGGGTCAGCCCACCGCCGCCTGCCCGGCCGCTGCGGTGTGCGTGTGCCTCTGTGCACTTATTGTTTTATCCTCACGTCACCTTTCAGCCTGCGCCGCTCGCCCTTCCTCCGTCCCCGAAACCTTTGATTAATAGGTTTGCTTGCTTTTTATATCTGCACATGTGGCGCATCTGGAGCAAGGCGTGCCTCCGCTTTCTTGTTGTTGTTTTTTTATCTCCCTCTATCTATATGTGCGCATTATTTTATTTTTTTTTTACTTTACTTGCAACTGCCATGGCAACTGCTACATGTTTGGCAAAAAGCTTACGGAGAAGAAAAGGGGCTCAGAGCGCTCAGCTGGCAGATGTCCAGTGTAATCATGCCGCAGCGCCGAAATGAGGCCCTTGGCCGGCTGCCGAGCTAGGGAGAACAAAGATGTCAGTTCCCCGTGTTGGCGGCGGCGCTTGTTTGGCACCCTTATATGGTTTCCCAGAACTCCTCGCCTTGGCGGCTTTCCATTCCCTTTAGGGCAGCAAACAGGATTAGCACACACAGACTTGTTTTTCTCTTTTCTCCTCCAACTGTTCCAATGACATCATCCCTGCTGCATTCAGCTGCCAGCAGGGTGACTTTGGGGGTGGGTTTTTTTTTTTCTCTTAAAAAATCCACCACCGTGCACACACCAGCAAGCACAATGGTTTAGGTAATACTTGCACACCTTTCTTGTTAAATTAAAGCCCCTGAAGTGCAGCAAGCTCAGGCGAACCAAGCCAGACGTGCTGCATTTTTTTTTTTTTGCTTCTCATAATTGAATTCCTGCAAGATAAAAATCTCCTTTTCCTCAGTAGGCTGTAATCAGCGCTCGCAGAGCTGTGGTTTCCAACTGCCCTCGTCATGTGCTTCCTTATGAAACTCCATGGAGAAATCGCCTTGGCACAGGCTCCGATTTAAAGGGCCCAGGAGCGGGGAGCAGCCCCCACCAGCCCCCTGAAATGGAGGAGCTGGGAACGCCCAGCCTGGGGTGCAGGGGTGCGTGGGGGCCCATGGGGCTGCTACGGGGTGGCATGGGAGGGAAGCACCCTCTGTTAAGGAAGGACTTTGTTTAGGAGAAGCTTTAGTTGCTGCTGGCCCTGGAGGGCGGGGAGAAAGAAGTGCACGAGAAACCACTGGATTTTCTGCCTTTCCCCTCAAAGCCCAGACCAGTTTTCTGCTTCTGGACATCTTCTCCCCCGGGCATTTTCCTCTCTCCACTTGGTCTCTTTGTCCGCCAAATAACAGAGCCGTGCCTCGTTCCCAAGGGAGCCCCAAGGGGTATCAGCAGCTGAGCATCGCGCCCCGCAAGGAGGTGGGCAGCCCTTGGTGTGGAGGTTGGGGCCAGCCCTCGCTCCCTGAGCCTGCTTCCCTCACGGCAGCGCTCCTGTTTTCCTTGGCGCGGGCCGCAGGATGTGATTCTCGCTTCCTTCTGTCGCTGCAGACCCGGGGAAGGGGCCCAAAGGGGATGGTGGGCTTTGCATGAAGGGTTGTTCGGCAATGGAAAAGCTAAAAGCTCCCCAGCTGGGGGCTGGGTGCAGACCACTGGGTGTTTGTCAGCATGGGAAGAGCTGGCCGCCCCGGTTCCTCATCGGGTCGCTCAGTTTTTCCACCACACACACGGATGGACGGACAGATGGACGTAGACGACAAAGCAGGGTTGCTAGGAAAGCTTTATGTAAGCGGCACTCGGCCAGCGGCTGACAGTGCAGCAAGTGTTCAGCTCCCAGAGCTCCACATCAAACCTGGCAGCACATCAAAACCTCTGTTTCATAACCCACTAGAAATAGGATTTTCTAACAGCGCTGAGAGGACTCGCCTTGTTGTGTGGGGACCTGGGATTTCACCAGTTGTTAATGGTTATTTAGGCAATGGCCTAAAAAATTCGGTAGTGCCCTTCCCCATGACGAGTTACATGATTTTACCAGGCACCGTGCCTGGCAGCAGCCGTGCTATCATGGTCTACCTGCTAATAACACAACTTGGGAATTAATTAGCAATTAACAGCAACCAAATAATTACAGAATCAGCTGTCAGGAGAGAGGCTGTGATGCCATGAGCGGCTTTCCCAGGATGCCCTCCACTGGGAAGGGGGTGTGTGAGCGTGACCTGGGGCGGGAGCAGGGCTGGAGGAGGGCTTCCCTGAGGAAGCACAGTTTTCCAGAGGCACTGAAATTTCATGGGAAGAAGAGGGCACTGAGAAATGAGATTTGTGTACCCTGACGGCTTCACCCCTCTGCAGCAGCAGCCCTCACCTGCTCGCCCCAGCTGATGTGCCAAGAGGTTGGGCTGGTGCCTGGTCTCCTCTGGCTGTGCCGAGGGAGCAAAGCCATGCCCTCAGCTTTATAATGCACGTAAGGCACAGCTCGGAGGGTGCTTTGCAGAGCAGAGCAGTGGCTTTGGTCACCTCGCTGCGGGCTAGGGGCTTGCTGCAGGGCTGAAGGGCAGAGAAACCACTGCTGCTCCCACACGCTGCCTTGCCTGCAGGGCTGCCCCTCCGTGAGAGGCAGGCAAGAGCCGCTCACCTCCTCTGCTCATGGGCACCAAAGGGGATGGCATTGTGCTCCTCACCTGGGCCTCTGCCCACCCCGGTTCCAAGCTGAGATGTGCTGATGGCACAGGAAAGGCACTTACATCTTTTTTTCAGATGTTGAAAAAAGAGTGAGTGCATTAGACAGATTCACGGAGATGGAAAGGGCCCAGGTATTCATCTTATTCATCACTCTCTCCTTGCTGATGAAGACTTATCCCCTCTTGGACATTATCCAGTATTTTGCCCAGCCTTGTTTCCAGCAATTCAAGTGATGGGGCTTCCTTTGGGAAACTCCGTCACTGTCTAATGCACTTTGCTGTTAGGAAGTGCATCTTGCCCTGCATTTGGTTCAGCAGTTTGTCTCTAGGCTCTAGGACTTGCTTCCCAACGTGACGGCTGCCTGTGGGCTTCTGTCTGCTCCAGGCAAACTAGACGTGTTGAGCTCTTCTTGCTTTCTCCATCGATCAGTCTTAATCCTTTAATCATTTACTGCTTTCCTCCTGATTGCTGCTGTCTGCCCCGTATCGGCCCGGGTCTGCCTGACATGGGCCAAAGTATCTCTGGGTGGAGAGAGGCTCCCCGCTGTGGGGCTGAGGCTCTGTGGGCTGCGGCAGTGGTGTCTCTCCAACAGCTTTGTGCTTCTCCAGCTCTGGGCCAGTGAGCGTGAGCTCAGTGGCTGGCACGGGAGAGCGCAGCTGGAGGGATGCTCTATTTTACACCGACTACTAACGGCCTGGAAGGGCTGTTCTAGCCAAGTAGGACTGCTGAGGCATAGAAGCACCCTGGCCACACAGAGCCTTTTCCTTGGCCATGCTACCCGCAAAGGAGCAGACAAGAAGTTTGGGTGGGGGAACTTCTCTGTGCAAGTCCAAAAGGGCGAACTGCCAGGCCAGTGCGTGCAGGATAGTCTCGGTCCTGTCCCCTCTGGGAGCATCACCAGTGCAGTTGCACAGTGCCTTGTACCTGGGTGCCTCAGCTGGATGGTGCAAATACTTCCTGCACAGTCAAAATAACGGGGTTGGCCCAAGTTACATGCCTGAGGGCATCTCACGTACAGCAGCCTCCTTCACAGAATCACAGAATGGTCAGCGTTGGAAGACACCTCTGGAGATCATCTAGTCCAACCCCAACTTCCCTCCATCATCTTCACAAAAATGGTGTGAACAGCGCTGGCGCTGCATGGAAGCTATAGTCTGCAGCTGATTCTCAGCTGTGTGTTCTCCCCAGCACCCCTGCTTGGAGGTGCAGGGATGTCCCTGCTCCTCACCCACCAGATTGTCCCCAGAGGAAAATATTTCCGTGCTCATATTCCAAGTCCCTTCTTGTCCCCTCACCCCATTTCCATTCTTCCGTGTCCCTGTATGTGCAGCTCCTTGGTATGGAGCCAATGGGGCCGTGGGCACCTCCGCCCCATGCTCCCACCCACAGCAGAGGGGGTCCCAGCCCCTGGTCCCCCACTGCACGCAACCTCCCCTCTTTCTCTGGGCATTCGTCACAGCGCTCAGCACAGCTTGGCCAGGGTCAGATGCCTGCGTTCCTCCTCGCCGTGGGACTCAGCGCTCTGCCTCTCTTTTTGTTTCCTTTTGTTTATGGTCCTCGATCCAGCTTTCAGGCCATGCGCAAATGCTCTGCTCCCGGCCAACTTGAATCCGTTTCAAGGAAGATTGCACAAGAGTTCAGGGCTGGTGCTCGCAGCCAGGCCTGCTGGGCTGGCTGTTTTGTCCTCTCGGGCCCCGGTCCTGCCGGAGGACCTGCTGGCACAAACCCCCGCCAAAGCGGAGGAGTCAGCAGGATGCCGCACGGGCTGCCCGGCTGGGAGGAGCCAGAGCAGCAAAGTCCAGCGGAGGTCAGGGACAGGCTTTGCAAATTTAGTTAAAAAAAAAAAAAAAACAAAACAAAAGAGAGAGTGGGGGAGCAATAGATGTTTGTCTGGGGTGCTTTGCTCTCTGTTAAAGCCATGCAGATTGACGGTAACCCCAGTTTCCTCCGGGTATAAATAGCTTTTCTTCCAGTCTCAGACTGGGGCTGGGCAGTAAGAGCTCTGCTGCTGCTGGCCACGGCAGAGGAGCAATGCTCTGAGCAGTGAGGGAGGGGTTGGCAAGACAAAATAGCTCCCCTGAAGCCAAAGGGGAAGAGCTGGAGGGGTCCTGATGGCTTATACAGCTGTGGATGTGTCTGGGAGCCCGAACCACCCGCCCTCGGTGGCAGGGCTGAGACACCCCACAGAAGTGGCTCCCCAGGTTGCCGTTTGCAGCCTGGCTGGCCTTTAGCGAGAGAAAGCACTCACTACCCCTTGTGTCTCAAGCACAGCTTGTGGTATTTCCAGTGACATGAAAACCTTACTTCCCATACATAGGTTTAAAAATGCTACAGGCGAGTAAAACAACCCTCTTTTTTTTTTTTTAATGGTTCCTAACTTTTTTCGAAGGCAGGTTTGTTATGTTTGGTTGGTTGGTCTGTCTTTTCAGTGACCTTGTCAATGAAGATACCAGCAAAGAGCTGACAGGGGAATACTTGGAAAAATCAAACCTATCTGCACGAGCAGGCTGCGGTAGGGTGGACCCTGGGAGAGTTAGCTGACCTGCTGAGCCTCTGTCAATTATTTTTGAAAAATCATGGGGAACACGAAGCTTTGGGGTGCAGGAGGTTCCTCAGCAGCCGGGGGCTGAGATGTTGAAGTGCCTTGTGACACCCATTGCCATCACAGCTAAGAAATTGTGTTTACTTCTCTGACAAGGGAGCCTCCCTGCTTTGAAGGAATTCAGAGTGACTTAAATCCCTTGGGAAAGCCCTGTCTTTCTCAGAGGTAGGATTCTTCTCAGCTGACTGTGGGAGTTTGAAAGTCACACAACTATCCAGGCTAATCATCCTTGCTCTTCTCATAGGGCATGAGGAGGAACAGGCAGCTCACAAAACATGACTCGTTTATACATTCAGTGAGACAAATCACAGAATAATACAATGGTTTAGGTTGGAAGGGACATTGAAGATCACCTAGTTCCAACCCCCCTGCCATGGGCAGGGACACCTCCCACTAGACCAGGGTGCTCAAAGCCCCATCCACCCTGGCCTTGAACACTTCCAGGGATGGGGCATCTACAACTTCCCTGGGCAACCTGTTCCAGTGTCTCACCACCCTCATAGTGAAAATTTTCTTCTTAATATCTATTCTAAATCTACCCTTTTCCAGTTTGAAGCCATTCCCCTTGTCCTATCACTACATGCCCTTGTAAAAAGTCCCTCTCCAGCTTTCCTGTAGGTGCCCTTCAGATGCTGGAAAGCTGCTATAAGGTCTCCCCAGGGTCTTCTCTTGTCAATGCTGAACAATCCCGAACTCTCTCAGTTTGTCTTCATAGCACAGGTGTTCCAGCCCTCTGATCATTTTCATGGGTCTCCTCTGGACCTGCTCCAACAGGTCCACAACCTTCTCATGGTGAGGGCTCCAGAGCTGGACACAATATTCCATGTGGGGTCTCACGAGAGCGGAGTAGAGGGGCAGAATCACCTCCTTCAACCTGCTGGCCACGCTTCTTTTGATGCAGCCCAGAATACGTTTAAATCTCTTTCTGCAAGTGCCCACCTCTTCCACAGAGCATAGAGGGAGCCTCAGAGGTTTGGTTAGCCATGGCTGCCTACCTTAAAGAAGACAAGCACTGAATGATACGATCTACGCTGGAGAACAGATTAGCTTTTGCCCCCTTTGGACCCACAGAGCCTCCTCTGTAACTCCAAAAGTGCCCAATGACCTACGGTGGATATGAAATGGCGTATGATGGATACGCAAGAGCTTGCCCACTGTTCCCCCTCACTTCTCACAGTGTAGCCCATGGGGTGGGCATGGAGACAGACATTAAGGTGCAAGGGGCTGCTGTATTGCCTGTTCCTCTCTCCAATAGAGCCTTCATCCATTCACTTGCCCTCTTCAAGCCCAGGGTTTGTACCTGGATGCTACAAATTCTTCCTCTGACTCCCAGGTTCTAGTGTGGCTTCTTAGCTGCTGGCAATCTCATTAAAAACCCTGATGAATGCAATGATGCAGCCCCTGAATTATTCTCACTTCCACCGATTTCATTTGAGTACATGCTAATACTTTCCCCATACTTCTCAGTTTAACATAATGCTGATAAATGATATGACAACGATAAATTTTCATTTTATTTCAAGCTGTTTATCATCCATATCTATTATGGAAAGTCATCAATTATGCAAAAAGCGTGAATGTTTAAAGAGCCTCTAAAGTGTCTCTATTTATGGATTGCATGTTGTGTCTTCTTTACTCCTTCCTTGTGCACACACTGGAGAGGCTCCTCCATTAAGTATCGTTTTTGCACAAAGAGCCTGAAAAATGGAACTTGACAGGGGAATCTTAGATAAGCCAGAGGCTTGTCGCAAAATGTGGCTGAGCCATAAAAATTTCACTTTGTGGGAGAATCCCTCAGCCCTCAAAGCTGGGTCTAAACCAGAGGACCAGTAAATTAGATGGATGCAGTGTGCTTTGGGTCAAAAAGCCACACTCTACCACTCTCCTGAAGTCACCTTCCATAGCTTAGCCGGGGGCTCTCAGTAAAGGGGAAATAAATGAGCTCTCACTATAGGAGGGGTCCACACTGCTCACAGCCTGGCCATACTGGGATTTCTGCAGTCCCCCTGAAAAGCCACAGGAGCTGCTTCCCACTGATTGGGTCAGGTGTGGACCACACTGCAGAGATGCATGGCTTGCAGAGGGCTGCTCCTGCTCAGTGCTGCTCTGGAACAAGGGAACGAGATGTTTAAAATGTCTGAGATGATGTAAGTCAAGCAGCTATCGCTCATCTCCAAGCTTGCACAGCAACCTCTTTGCTACGGAGGGCCAGATTCTGCTCGCAGGGCAGTATCTTTGGAGCCACTTTGCATTAACACCAATGTAATTGGCAGCTTGTTTAGGCATGTGCATTAAATCACAGTAATGGGGAGATTTTACAGTAAGGAGTACAGCTCAGGGAGCGAACACTAAACCCTGTAAAGGAGTCAGAGACGTTGGCATCTTGGATTGCTTCTTTCTTTCCTTTCAAGATACTAGGGGGACAAAAAGAGCTAAAGAAAGGAAATTAGATCACAAAAAGCAAAATAACTAAACAGCACCATCCTGGCCCGATGCTGATCTCGCGCACTATGTGCCAGTAAATCCCGAGTAACCCAGCACACATCTGGGTGTTTCTGGGGCGGCTCTGTCTATTCAGGCCCGCCAGGGCATTGGAGGGGGCCCGCAGCTGCCATGGCTCTCTGGCAGCGTGCGACAGGAAAGGGAGAGCTTTCTCACACGTCCGACACAAGAGGTCGATTGTGGGGATTGCTGGCGGGTGACCTCCCCGTGCCGCCGGTGCCGGGGCTGCTGGCAGCACTGGGCTCTGCTGCCCGCCCGGCACTCACCCTGCAGAGGCTGCCCATGCTCCGGTCCCTGCTGCCTCCCCTCCCTCCTGTCTCCAGGAGAGGTGGCATTTCAAGCAAGGACCCTTGATCCCAGCTCTGGCCTCAGGGGTAGCACAAGTCCTAAATGTGGGGGTTCCCCCAGCACTGCCTGATGTGGGGGGTCCTCCGGCACGAGGCACCCCCCGGGAGACCTTCTGCTCTTGCATTACAACACCTGTAGCATTGGTAGGTGTCCTGTAGCTGCTGAAGATTTGGGTACTTAAACATCTCTCCAAAGTAATTAGTTGTGGTTTTAAATTACTTACAATTTATGTAGTGCTGTAGGGGATGTGTTGGGTCGTGACAACAAAGGGAGCGTGAAGCCCATGGAGTGGGAAGCGTGGTGGCATCTGCTATTTTTAAACGTGCCACACAACATCACCTCCACACTCTCCCAGCACGCAGCGCCAGTCTCTCCTGCCTGCCTGCCCTTCACAGCGCTCAGTGGTCTTTGCCATGAAATCCTTCATTTTCTTTCACTCTTCCTTTCCCCTTTTAGCCATCAGAAGACGTCCTTGACAGCACCATGCACCTTTAAGCCAAGTAAGCAATAACACAAGAGTGAATTTGCAGCCATCGTGCCTTTTATTGAGTGCATTAAAGGCCTGGGATGAACGGGTGGCTACTTCCAGCACTAGAAGAGTTGCTGTGGCACATTAGTACGATTTTTTTTCTACCTACCAGTTCAAACGGCTGTGCAAATTTTCCATTCAGCTTCTATTTTTTCCCTCGGCTCACGGGATGAGGAAGGATGTCCTCTGAATCCTGGCTTCTCCCATGGCAGATACTGCCTCTCTTTGCTCTTGTCCTGATCCGACCTGGCTGTCACGAAGCTCACTGTGGATCTTGTAACCAGTGCTCTAACTACTGGGCTGGTCCAGAACATCAGTGCTCTCTGCCAGAGAGAAACTTTTTGCATTACAGCCATGAGCAAATCTAGTTTCTCTCACGTCATACAGTTCCATTTTGGTAGCTCTCCCATACATGGTGAAGAAGGTCCTCATGGCCCTCAGCATCCCTGTACCTATCTGTGCACATCAGCATCTCTGTGTTTCACCTCCTCTGCTGGATGCACTCTCCAGCTCATCCTGGAATCAGGCTTGTCTTTCCATAACTGCATCCCACTGGTGCCCAAAATCATTAACTACCAGCATGCCCTTATCCCCTTCAGCCAGTTTCAGATGAGTTCCCAGTTCACAGCGTCAGTTCTTGCTGTTAATCCATAAACTATAACCTTTACATCGGGTACTGTTCAACGTAATTAGATTTCTACTACATGATGTTCTTTCCTGTGGTTAAATAAGACTTGCTTTACTTAAACAGCCAGCCTCAGGTGAGGTTTAATTGCAACCTTGGCGTTAAAGCTCTGTGCTAGCATGCTGCTCTCTTGAAGCCTCCAGTCCACCACACCATTGCCTGTACTTATCTTGACACGACACATTAGCAATCATCCGTAGCTCTCCGGCAGCAAGACCTAGCCTTGTCTTGCAGGATGTCAGCCCTCTTTCAAGGACCCACTCTTTCCATGAAGAGAAGAATAAAACCAGGATAGCTCCAAGTCAGGTCACCCTGACTGCAGTGTAAACATGGTACCTGCTCTGGTGCAACCAGGAGTGGAAAACAAAGGCACAATAGACCAAACAAAGTCATTACACACAATTTGATCTAATTATACATCTAAAACCAGGGCTCTTTGTGCAACGATTTTTATTTTGTGCTGAGAGGGAGGGAAAGCAGCCTTACACGTAATGGAATAGCGCTGGGTACTGAAATGCATCTCCTCTCACACAGAGCAGCAGTATTGCCTCCTAAATCCACCTGTACATGGGCTGAGCGTTCATTTACCCCATTCTTGCTGCTGCCATTCCCTGCAGTTAAAAAATGTTGGTATGCAGGAAAAGTTTCCTCCGGCAGCGCTGGGGCTGCAGCCGGCCCCCTCCCCGAGCCCACTGGCTGCTTTGATGCTACAAGAGCATGACAGTAAGAGAAATGCCTGGGGAAGTGAATCAATAGCAGCAGGCCGGCCAGCTGCAGGGTGAGGATGGGGTAAATCACTGCAAGAAACTTTCCCAGCCACCGGAGGAGTTGGGAGAACAATGCGGAGAAGAGGATGTGAGGCACTTCCCGCCGCTGGCCAGCCCCACGCCACGGAGTGCCACAGCCTCCAGCACTATCTTTGTACCCTGTCATCGTCTGGAGGCGGCTTTTGCCATTTGCTGTGGGTTTCTATACTCGTCGTTTCTTTTAGTTCTGTCTCAGAGCTCTAATCGTCGCTGCAAAAAAAAGGGGGCTGTGTCCCGCAGCCCTTCTGGCTGACATCTACCCAGCCCATCTGAGGCAGTCTCTGGGCCGGTCAGAGTGTGCTGGATCCTCTCCAGGATCTGGCTGGTAGAGCAGTGCCAATGCTTTGTTTTTCTTTTCTCATCCCTCTTTCCCTCCTCCCATCCCTGAGAAATGGAGATAGTGGATTTCTTGTTTGTTCTGCATTCCCATAACCTCTGTCTATTACCAGCCACTCGAATCTCTCTGTCTAGATCTTGCAGAGCTGCTTCTCTATAATATTCAAGTGCCTTTTGCAAGTGATAAAAAAAACCCAAACAACCCAGCCCTGTGATTTTCCTCCCTGCTATCAGGAAACAGGTTTGTTTGTTTTTTAATGAATGCAAAAGAATGCAGATAGCGGTGAGGAAAAGCTTGAGCAATGAGTTCAGCACTTCTTTATTTAGGCTCCTCCATGTATATCAGCTGAGCCCAGCAGGCGGCAA
Source organism: Ibidorhyncha struthersii (assembly GCA_013398815.1). NCBI lineage: Eukaryota > Metazoa > Chordata > Aves > Charadriiformes > Charadriidae > Ibidorhyncha > Ibidorhyncha struthersii. The sequence goes on from VZSZ01004984.1 coordinate 269,933, forward strand.
AGCAAGAGCTGGATGTTATTTCAGGAAAAGCCTGGTCTTTCATGCTTGAGACAGAGTAGTGTCCCCAGAGGGGAACTCTCAGCTCCTGTCCTGCATGGGTGATTTGGGCGGAAAAAGGACGAGGAATTCCAGCAATGCTGCTTTTCTTCTCTGTCTTCCAGGTTTTGCATAGCAGGTGTCCCCAGGGCTGCCCACTGCCACTGAGAGGTCGGAGGGGATTCACACTGGCAGCTCTGCCTGGGCTGGTGTTTCCCACCGCTCTGGTGCCAGGCACTTTCGGCTGCAGAGGGCTGGAGACAGAACAGGCATGTCCATGGCATGGTGTGGGAGATGGACGGTGCGTGGCGGTGCTGGGGGCTCTGCCACTTAGGCCATGGGGGCAAGGCAGCCGTGCTGGGTGGCGTGGGCTGAACGCTAATTGCAGGTTCATTCCAGCTGCATGCTTGCTGGAAACAATGGGCTGAAATCACAGTCACACTGACGTCAACACCAAAAAGGTAAAAAAACCCCAAAGTAATGTCGTGGATAAAGCACATCATTTCCCTTGACTTACTGCTCAGCACTTCATGGTAGTTTTAGGTGTTTTTACCTTACTGAAAGTCAAATTTCAGTCTTGGAGCATCAATTGAGCATGAAAAGTAGAAGTGCATCACACAGAGCAAGCTGCTTAGACTTTTAATTCTACTCAAACAGCAAATATATATTTTGGCCATTACTCTTTGCTGAATTCAGCACAAATTCAGGTTTGGTCAGCCTGAAACTGCATTTTTCAGTGCATAAAATATTCATCACACTTTTTTACCTAGCTCTAGCCATGATACTGTGTGAACCACTTCTTCGCTATACCTCAGTAGTTAGTGCACATCTGTTCTTTGAGATCCAAGCAGCTCTGAGATAGGTCACCTCTAGTTCCAAACCCAATATTAATTTGCCTGTTGTGAGCATATTTCTTCCTCAGTCATACAGGATTTTTGCTTCTTTCAAAGTATGTCTTTTGTAGCAGATTTTTATGCAGATTTTTATGCAAGAACATATTACTAGGTTGTTTTCTATTGATGCAGAGAAATTTTTCATGCAATTTGCATCCCATTAACAGCTTCATAAGAGACGATCCTGATTCTAATGGCTCTGCACAATAAGCCAATAAAGCCAAATATGGAAGGGATTATGGAATGCGTTGCTGTTATACCCGCAAAATAGCTTGTACGTTCAAAAGAGAAGCATCGACTCCTCTGACACCGAAGGTTAGTCCTAAGAGTTACTACTACTGAAAATTTTCAGCAGCGCTTTGATTGTCTTTTATCTCCTGTTGGTTGCCCTCTCCATTTTCTTGCACTGGCAGCAGAAACCAAAGAGGAGTCCCAGCCTGCAGGGACCGCTGCCTCGCAGGTGAGTGTCCTACACAGCCTGCTGGGTGGAAAATGCTGCTGGATTCCAGCATTGCAACAAAACCGGTGCTGTTACATCATTTCTGTAGCGCTGGAATAACAACAGAGGCAGCCTTGGGGCAGGTATAGGCGCTGGCCAGTGTCTCTGCCACCGATACCTTCCTGTAGGCATATTTACACCCTATGCTTTCCCTGTAGGAAAGGCCAGGTGTCTGCGCTGAGCCTTTCAGATCTGCTGCCCATCTTTGATGCCGCTGGCGCAGCGCAGGCTGGTGGGCAGACGTACCAGCCGCGGAGGATGAATAACTCTCTCCCCTGTGTCAGAGTTTCAATCCTTAGCCTCGGGGGTTTCTTATTGAGTTTCGTAAACAGGGAAGTGAAGGGCAGACGTCAGAAGCCGGCCTCCCCCCAGCCAGGGACCCTACAGCTCTGAAGAGGAATGCAAGAGGGTGCCCGTGTGGGGAAAGAGCACTGAGCAGTGGGGAGGTTTCTGCTGCCGTCCCTCAGGGAACACATTTGTACACTGTTTCTTACCGAGGTTAGAAAACTACAGCTGTGATGGGTGAGGTGGCAGAGGAATGAGGCTGGTGGGAAGCTGGCTCAGAGGAGAGAGGGAGCATGGTGGGAGAGGGAAAAGCAGCAGTCCAGAGTATGGTGGGACCTGCTTACAGCTGACTTTTCCCTCCCTCCACCAGATCCTTCCTTGTCTGCTCCTGCTTCATCTGGGAACAGCAGTCACGGGTCAGCTCAGCCATCTGGCTCCCTTGTGCCCTCTCTTTTCCTGCAGGACACAGCCTGAAGTTCTCATACAAATTGAAGTAATTGTCCAGGCTCCTGGGAAATACATGAAAGGGCACTCTCTTGAACTGTGGCAATGCCCAGACCACACTCCCTCCCAGCGCACATGTAATGCTCTGCATGTTGTTAACTAGCTTAAGGTTTTCACATGCTCAATTGCCTAATAGAGATAGAGTTTCTTCCGTCTGCAACAAACAGCACTCAAAAAAGTTTTTTACCTTCTTTGGTCACATTCATAAATGCTCTTCTTCTGTTTCAATTGCTCAGCCATTATGGAGCTTCAGCACACTTGAACCGTTTGCTTGTTGTGGCCTGAATTTTCGGCTTCACAGTTATCAATGTCTTTATGGCTCCATTTGATTTAGAGGTGACTTGTAAATGCAATACACCAGTAGACCCAACCACACAAGCAGCTGCTGAGAACACTGTGGGAAGGGTTCAGAAACGCAGCGATGATGAGCTGGTCATAGTCCCAAACGAGCTCAGTGTAACCTTCCCCAGCACAGGGGTCCCCTGTCCACTGCCCCTGGATGGCTGGTGATGCTGCCCCTGGGTGCCAGCCACCCCCTGCCCCTTGGGGCGGCGGGTTGAGGTGCTCAGGCACATGTGTGCAGTGCGCTCGTCCTCTTGGGCTGCTCTAGATAGAGCAAATCTAGTGTTGCCAGGCCATGGATGGCTCTGGCACTGCAAGACTCATGGGGTGTGTGTGCCAGAGCTGGAGGTGACCGCTGGGGGGGCTCACAGAAGCCCACACAGTATAAGTGACCTGCCTGGTCTTCCATGTGCGTGTGCTGCACGGGGAACTGGACGTCTTGCAGCCCTTTCTGGTAGCGGGAGGTCAGCAAGCAGCATTTAAAACTTCCTCTGGGCATATCCATGTGCACACACATACCTGTGAAACACTTTTTTTTGCAGTCAAAATTGAGCACTGATGCCTTTTTTTTCAGCAGCATTTTGAGAGTCATGGCATATTCACACAAAGTCTGTTTTCCTTTAACTTCATTAAACGGCTGTTGTTGCTGCTACCAGCCTTTGAGACAGCAGCACCATGAGCAGACGACCTGAGGATTTTTTCCATTTGTTCCAAAGCCCTGATCAGGCATCATTCCCCTTCCTGAGACCCACAGGGTGCACTGACTGAGCTTGACAGTGGCAGGGGCTGGATCCTGTCTTCAGATCTGCATTAGGGACTGAGTCGGCACAGCTGTGATGTCTTGTGATTCATGGTCTGATGTCATCTGGTCTCATGTCTCCACATGGCATGGCTTTAAGCTGAACACATGCCTCTCATGGGTGCACCGCTGGCTGCCTTGGGGCAGGCCTGGGCTTGGGAGGGTGGTTGGCTATGGAGATGGTCTCAGTCACCTCACAGGGTGTAGGATATCTGGGAACCGCGTCTGCTCCCCTCAAAATGTAATGTTCATTGCCACAGGATTTCGCTCCAACCCAAGCTTTTGTGCTTGTTAAATTTCTAGCATCTGTAGGGTGTAACTTTATCAAACACTAAAAAAGACAGTTCAGCCAGCTTCAATATGTCCCTCCCTTGTTTTCTTTTCCCTTTCTCTCAGACTTTGAATTTTCCTTTCCTCTGGACTGTATATCTGTTTTATCCTTTACCTTTTTCTCCTGCAACTCTATTAGGGTGATGCCTAGCAAAGACCAGGGACCTTATTAGGCGCCGCCAATAAAAACGGTCTCCAAAGAGCTTGACTTTCAGTTATCTCTGTCACCACTTTTTGCTCCATCCTTTTTCTAGGTTTCTCCTTCCTTCCTTCCTTCCTTCCTTCCTTCCTTCCTTCCTTCCTTCCTTCCTTCCTTCCTTCTCTGTCTTCTTTTATTCCCCTGTCTTTTCTCTCATTCTCTGGAGCTTTTTGGCTTTCCCCCCATTCCTCAGCCCTAATTTTCCTTAATTTTCCATGTTCTATCATCTCCTCAGTAGCCTCTAAAACCATCTCTTGTCCATCGGCTTCTGTCTCAGACATTTGCACCGCCTTGCGGGCTCCACTGGCATCTCAGTGCCCCAGTGGCACTCAGAAGGGAGGGCGAACCTTAGTGGTCCCTTCTCCTTCAGTCTTACAGAAGAGGTAAGGCACATTTTCCTTTCCTTCCCAAAGGCAGAGGTACGAAAGCCCACTGGGATCTCCTGTCCCTGCGCACTGGAGTAGATGGCCGTGGGAATTGCTCCCAACTTCTTCTGCAGGCTGGTGAACAACATGTCAAGATTTCCTCCGCCCCAGGAGTGTGGGACTAAGGAGCTGGGAGAAGCAGCATCACTGAAATTTTTCTCTTTTTTTCCCTCTCTACTCCTCTGTTAGCAGACGGAGAGGAACACAAAAGCCTGCCCCAGAAAGGTTTCAGCAGAGCAGCCAGTGAGTTGAAGGGCTGGCTGATCTAGCTCTCTGATGGGAGATGGAGATGCCCGAGCAAGGCTGCAATGCAGAAAGAGACCTATACAGGGGGCCTTACATGTCTCACAGCCCAAGATCTCCTGCATGCTGCTCCTCCACCGAATCTGGCCCAGCTGTGCCCCCTGCAAGGTCAGTGTGGAGGGCAGGCATGCACAGGGCTGTGTGGTGGCCCCCTTTCCCCCTGGGAGGGTTAGCCACCTCGAACACCAAGTTAGTGGGTATGGAGCCAGCATTCATCCTTAGAAGTCCTTCCAGCGCTGGGCCTGCATCCACGGATTTTGCCTTAATCAACGCATGTCTTTGAGGGTTGCCCTTGGTAAAGAATACTTTAGAAAAATTATTATTTTCATTACAATTAGCATACAGTTTTCCAAACACTTGGTACTGTTTGGGTTTACGCTTCAGACCACAACACTTATAAGTCAAATGTTGTGTTCCTTGGTATAACTTCCTTTAGCTCTGATTTTATTTCTTCTGGGGGCTTCTGCTAGTCCTCTCTAACATTTTCCACCACGGCATTGCAATGCCTGCACTAGCACTGAAGGCTTTTTCATTTCAAATGCACAGTCCTGCTGGCTGCATTTAGGGCTGACATGTACTCATAGACAGGGTTGGAGCTTTTGGGGTGTCTTTCTTGGGGTTTTTCAGGCAGGTAATGCAGCTTTTACCATTTAGGACACTGGTTGCGCACAGATGCCTGCAGGCTTTGGGGAGCAGAGAGCTATGGGACTGCTCTTGGTTGAAAGACAAGCTGTTGGGCCCAAACGTATAGCTGTGGCCTTGACAGGTTACATTTCTGTTTGCAGTGTCACTTCCTACCACGCTTGCAACCGAGGTAGCTGTTTGCACTGTCATAACACTTCTGCTGGAGCTTCCTGGCGGGGGACGCTGCAGCAGTTCCTGCAGGGCACATCACCCTGATCCTCAGGCACTTGCTAGAGGCGACCCACCGGTGCTTCCCTTTCACTCTCCAGGCGCTGGCAGCACCTACGCCATGCCATCCACAGAGGCTGTGGGTCCCCCCTGCTCTCAGAGCTGGTTCCCCGTTGTCTGCCCTGGCTTTCCTGCCCTTGGTGCCCAAGGGACTGCCAGCTCCAGAGGTGGCCATCACCACAGACCCTCCCACAATCACCTGGGGTGGGCCAATGAACAGATCCCTCTAGCACACGTCCAAACCCAGCTCTTTCTGTGAAGCCCTGAAAATGTATGAAAGCTTAACAGCTTTAGGATAGTCGTGAATAAAAGCTTAATAGCTTTAGGATAGTCGTGAATAAAATTGCAAGACGTGCCTCATTTTAGATTTCAAATTAAACTGTGAGGAACAAGTACAGACATCTGGCTGGACAGTGCCCATGATGATGACGGAAATTTTGTCTCTTCTTGCAGGAAGAGCAAGGCTTCTTGATGCTGGTGAGATTATACTGCCCACAATTCATAGATGGAATCATTGGTACTACTGATTTCTTTTATTAATACTGAAAAGAAAAATTGAGCATTTCTTGTGTACAATATGTAACGTTCTGCTCATCTGTGTGATCTGTAGCTAGTGTCCATCTGTGCCATCTCAGCAGCTGTTTCTCTGCTTTGTCATTTCCATCGTAATATTCACAGAATTCGGTGTTGTGTATTTTGCTCACAAGATCATGTCAGGCAGGTCTAGTTTGAAATACTTGTCCTGAGGTCTCACATTTGCCTGTGAGATTTCCCCCAAGGTGATTGTTTCTAGTAGTTGCTCTTGGCTTTTAAGTCCTTTTTGGAAGGGTAATTGGGAGAGATGGAAGGAAAGGTGAGAGGTCCTTTGCCTGTGGTTAGAGACAAGTGTCACGCACACCACGCAGAGACCAGATCAGCCCTCAGCTTTGCATACATCTGCTCTGAGCTGCAACTCGCACCCACCTCTGCCTCCATGAACACAGAGGTGCGGAGGGGAATCCCAGTTGCCATATAATAAATTGGGTCCTAATTTCCTTCTGGGGACCAGCCTTAAGAGAGGCTCCTTACCCATTCCTGCACACGCTCCTCATCCATGCCCTGGCATACCTGCTGATCCAGCCCCTCAGCTGCTCACTGCCAGCGTGGTCCCCCAATGGCACAAGCAAACACAGCCCGGGGGACAGATGAGCCCACACAGGAATACACCCCCCACACCTAATTTGTGCTTACCCTTAACCATGCCAACAAGTGTGGGGGGGGTGTGAATTCTCATCTAATAAAAATATGGCTAGGCAACGTTTTATATATATGACATATGTAACTACCTAGCAATGACAGTGCATTGATCAACCGAGTGTCAAATCAGCACACAGAGCTAACACAAACCCAACAAATGGTAAAACAAGTGAACATACCCAAGCCTACATGTTTTACACAGTGCATGGTTGCATCCAAGGCAGAATTTCAAGGGATCAAGCCTGCAGCATTTATTTAAAAACGTGATGTTCTTTTACCTGTGCCACAAGCCCCTATCCTTAGTTAACCTTCGGGTGCTTAAGGTCAGGGGGCACTATTTTGGCCATCTATTCTGCCATACAAGTAGGAGGCTGGGTCATGAGAATAGAGAAATTAATTAATCTGGTGAAGGGAGAAAGGAAATGTCTCTGGACAAGAGACAGGATTCAAATGGGATTGCTGAGGAGAACCAGAGCTGCTGCTTTGCATTTGACTTCAGGTGAGAGGGAGGTTTCCCTTTCATAGAATCACAGAATCATAGAATGGTTAGAGTTGGAAGGGACCTTAAAGATCATCTAGTATGATGTGTCGAGTGCTAGGCTTTGTGGGCAAGCACGCAATTGTCCAACACAGATTTCATGTGTTGAAGTGTGGAAGTCTAAGGTGGCAAATGGAGATTCCTGGGAAGAGACCAAGGCTAGAGGGGAAGAGGTTAATAAGCAAAGGCGGCTACAAAACTGCATGATAGAAAAGCCTGGAGGACTTTAAGGGGAGGGCTAACATTAATTGGAAGGCAACAGAAATGCATTTCTAAACACGTAAGGGATGGCAGGGAACTGTGAGTGTTGGGGATATTACAGCCAAGAGAGGCATTTGAGGCATTTGGGGCAAGGATTTCTACTAAAGACAGCAAACAGGCAGCATTTGCCATACGAGGACAGTCCCTAAAAGAGACTAGAGAGGAGGTTACCATCAAGGCAAAAGAGGAGAAAGAGTGAGAGTGAGGATATTTTTTCAGAGCCATGGTGTTGCTCTGTAAGCTGCAAGAGGAAACCTGTAGCAGCAGATTCCCAAAGGATTGCAACAACGTGCCACTTTTGTCAGTGGGACAACACCAAGTAGGCTGCAAGGACATTCTAACATCACGCCATTGTATTAATCTGACTAGATCCAGGCTGGTTTTATGTCTTCCTGTTGCCCTCTTTCTTCTAAGCAAAGCTATTTCATTAGATAAAGATACAATTATTCTGCTTGGTTCAGTTGTCCTTACTAAGAAATGGCCTCCAGTGTTTGAGATGTTCAGATGCAGGCAGTGAGTTGAATTCCAAAGCCTATCCAGTCCTGGTAATTGTTAGAGGTAGGGCTGGCAGGATCACCGGCTGGCCCGGCTGCTCCTCCCTGAGCCCCAGGTGGGATCAACTGACTTTGTATTAGTGCTCAAAAACCTCTAACACTGAGTATTTGTCAGCTCTCTGGGCAACCTACTCAGGCGCTTACCTGTCCTTGGTCTTGGAAGGGTTTTTAGCATAGCTCCTTTGCTCTCATTTAAGACTGTTACTCTAGTACCCCAAATGGACTTAGAAATAAGATTATTCCATTCCTAGTTTATATATTAGATAACCACTACCATGTATTTCTTGCCCCCACACTTTGGTACAGACAATCTCATCAATACTTTTTTTTTTTTGTAGTTTTAGATTATTCATCCTTTCCCACTTGACACCTTTCCTGGACCATTGCCATTGTTCTCCTTTGCACTTTCTGCAATTAGCTCAGTCTCCCTGAAATGCAGTGGCCAAAACTGTGCAGACAACACTTCAAATGAAGCCTTGACAGCATAAGCAACAGGGGAAGAATGGTTTCCTGTTTGTCACAGGCTGCACTTCTGTTTGTATGCCTCATTAGAGCACTTTCATTTTTTACTGCAGCATGACCGTGCTCATTCATGTTGAGCTGTCATCTCTAGATCTTCTTCTGCAGAACTGCTGCTGTGCTGGTTGTTCCCCAGTTGATCTTGTAGTCCTTGATGACGCCTACACAAATGCAGAGCTCTGCTTTGTCCCTACTGAATGGCGCTTCTCTTCCCGTCCCCCTCTCCCATTTGTCAAGATTGTTTTGCATTCTCCTTCTGTTCTCCAAAGTGCTTGTTCTTCATGGTGTCCTGTGCTAATTTAATAAGTGTTCCCTAGTCTTGTTTTTTTTTTTCCAAAGATATTAATGAAAATACTGTATGCTGCCAGACATAAAACAGATGGCTTCAGACTTCATTTGATACATACTGCCAGTTTGACAGTGAAGCATTTATAACTGCTCTTAGTCTGGTTTTCCAACCAGCTGTACACTCCTCTAATAGCAGTTTCTTTAGGCTGTGTTTCTTTACTTGGTTTATGAAAGTGTCAGGTGAGACAATGGCAAAAGCCTTATTAAAATAAAGATCTAAGGCCTACTGTAGAAGGAAATTAGGTTGATTTGATGTGATTTGTTCTTGTCAAATCAGTGCTCACTGTTCTTCATCTTGTCTTCTAGGTGTTGGAAAATAGTTTATCCAATTACCACTTCCAGTACTTTTCCAGAACTTGAAATTAATCTGCCTGGTCTCTGATTCCTGGCTTCTCCTGCCCCCCGCCTCTCCCTTTCATGGTNAGAAGGCTTTCAGGACTTGTCAGTTGGAATATATCTGACTTATTTAGGCACCATCTGACCTCCTCGTTCTTTCTTTCTTTCTATTTTTACCCTCGGACTGTTCATGCTGGTTGTGTTAAACAGGGCACCTTTGAGCAAAGACTGAGGGAAAAAAGTATCAAACGCTTTTGCATGTTTGGCATCGTCACTCAGTATCTCCTTCTCCTCATGCAACCCTGCTCTCTCTTTGGCCCTCCTGTTGCTACTAGTGCATACACTTCACGCCCACTGCTTGTTGCATCACTTACACCTTTTTCATGTTGTTCCTCCATGCTTATGCTGTTCTTTTATACTTAGTAACATGACCTAGTTCCACTTTCTGTGTGCTTCCTCTGCACTTCTGAAACTAATGAAGAGCTCGTGATTTAGCTGGTTGATAGCTTAGTAGCCTCCTTTAGTACTTGTGCTAAGCTGCCCCAGTACTGAGCAGCTCACAAGTGGTTCTGCACCCTTATCTTTTGTGACTGTGCTTTTCATACAACTTCCTTAGAGCACTGCCAACTCTCCAGACGTCCTTTCTACCTTGCATTTCTACCTCTGGGATTGCGTGTACTAACACTGTGAGTTAGCTGAAGTCTCTCTCCTCGAAGTCCACTGTTTTGTCTTGGTTATTTTTCCCCTGCCTCCTTTCCTAGAAATCATGACCGCTGCCACTCCAAGGTCACTCTCCCCCCAGTTGCTTTTCACCTTCACCTGCAAAACCAGTTCCAGTATGTTAGTTAGAATAAAATTTTGCAGAGTAGCTACCCAGGAAGAAGCTAAAGAGATGGCAGCTGCAGTCAGTTCAGGGAAGGGCACAGACAGAGTACCAGAATAGAGCTAAACAGAGAAGCCCCTGCATATTTAGCACTTAGTTGTGTCAGGAAAAATTAGTATTACCTTCCACAGTTATCTGCCCCTGCCTATGAACTTGTCATTAGTTTCCAGGAGATGTGGCTAACAGTGGTGGAAATATTTGTATTATTTGTGTAAAACATGAACAGTACAAGCATGTCATTAAAATGCTTATCAGTTCTGTCTATCTGTCTGTCTTGGGACTTTTTTATGGTCTCTGTACAATGAGAGGTCTTACACCTTACAAACATTCAGAAACTCTATGTGTAATAAGCATATAGTTAGTTAGAGTCTTCTTTATTCAGTTATGCACTGGCATTAAAGTGTGTTTTTAAACATGGAGACTCAGGCCAAGCAGAGCTGTTTTGTCATCATTGCTGCAGCACTGAGGAGTCATCATGATGAGCCAGAGCCTCCAGCTTCTCAACGGCCAACCAAGACGCATCTGGCCTTCAAGACCAGATTAATCTTTTCCAGCCAGCTTTTCCCAGTGCACAGTGTGCACTGTTCCTGGTAGCACCTCGCTCTAGCTGCTTTAGTACCAGAAGAGCTTTCCTGTGCAAAACTCCCAGCAAAAAACTTGCTTTTGGGAGCTGCTTATCCTCTCTTCTTCGCTGCCATCCCACCTGCGCCGACCTTCTTCCAGCCCGGAGCTGGGCCTGGGCGTGTGTCTCTGTGCTGTTCTGGAAAAGCTCACCTGAGCGGGGCAAAGGAAAGTTGGCTTTTGGCTATCATCCATGGCTCTGGCGTGTTCCTGCAAACGTCCCTTTAGGTACTGAGCTATTTGCCTGTGAGTGTTGTTAGCAGGGTAGCCGGTAAGTCAGCTGCAAGTTATTTTAATAACATTATTGATTTCATTACTTCACTTTAGTTTTGCTTCCCTACATCAAGCCTTGGCGTTAGGGCGAAGCGGCAGCTAATTAATTCAGTATAAATGATGTTTCTTTATGGGGCACTCAGAACCAAAGAGAGCTCCTGAAGCTCTCATGGATGTCTGCCCAGAGGCTGGGGTGCTTTCTAAAGGAGCTGTTGACTCTATTTTAACACCCCAAACAACCATATCAGTACAACTTTTTAACTGACTCCTCTCTTGATATAATTGTATAAAAAGAAAACACTCTTCCACTGTTATAGAAGAGCTACGATGATACATCGATAGCTGGTATCCTTGCAGGCAGTCTGATTTCTGTTCTTTGTCTAGCAGTTGTTGATCTGATGCATCCTCCGATGGTTGCTCTTTGAGTCATAGGAAGCTCCTTGGGAAAGTGTGGAGACCTTCAGACCTCAAGGAGAATAAACTAATCACAACTGGTTGACAGGGCAAGCCATGGTGCTAAGTGCTGCATATTGTCCTACTCAGATGGGTCTCAGAAAGCTGATTTCTCATTAAAAATAAAAAACAAATCTACAAAGTGCTGTGACAGTGCATCCTTCTTTTATGGTCTAATTCAGAATCGATTGTCATCAGTTGGAGAACACTCCTGGTCATGCTCTTGGACTTTGGATCAGACTTTACAATGCTCAAAAAAGGTGGGAAGGTTCGAAAGGCTTCCACGTAAAGACACGGATGGGTAATGTATTTATTTTCTAAACGCATACCTAGAGGCTTAGACAACTGGCATGTTTACATTAACCAAATGGTATTCTGGTTAAAACAAATCACCCTGCTGGCAAGCAGAGAACCCCCTGAATGGATAGCTCATCTTCCCTGAAGTAAAATCAAAAGTAGCAGTGCCAGCTCATCGTTTCAAGCTTCCTAAAACAAAACATCTATTAAAAGTAACTCACCTCAGGCAAAAACATGTTGTAACAAACAGGCTTTCCACTGCTCCTCTGAGAATACCCCGTTGCTCAAAACCCTGCACCTAGGCCCCACTGCTCAAATCTCCCGCTGACTTCACCAAGAGAGGACCGAAAGCCGCACGTCCGTCCCAGAACTCGATATGCTCTTAGCGTTTTTGCAGAAGTAGCTGAAAGGACAATTTACCCTAACTCTTCCCTACTGAGTTTTTTATTCCAAGAATTCAGTTCTCGTTCTTGCTGAAGAGTTCACCGAAGAGCTGACCTTGTAGGAGACTGAAGCGTGCTGGAGAGAAAATAATTCCTAGCTAATAAATATATAAACAAACAAACAAGCAGTTCCTGCTCCTCAGTAATGTGTGATATGAGTTCCAAATTTACATTTAAAACCTTTCAAAACTAAGCCATGAAGGGGAGGTCTGACTTTGCTGACACTGTTTAGAATGAAAAGCCAACATGGAAAAAGCTAACTGAAAACGCGTTTGAAAATGCTTTCTTAAAAAGAAGCACCATAAAAAGCAAACTGGAATATAAACCAAATTTTGCAATAGTACTTTGCAAATTGTCTTGATTTTGGAAGGATGCAGAGCGCATGCTAAGATCAGCTGCGTGTATAGTATTTTATAACAAATAGCATTGCATTTTTTCATCCCCAGCAAAATCTCCAGCCATACAGTACTTTTTATTTATTACCAGAGTGTTCGGCAGCAATGAGAGCTGACGTGAGGAAGGAAACGGCTGCAAGAACATGGCAAGAATCCCATAAAGTTAAGGGAGTGGAATGGGGAAAGGTACTTTAAAAGTACAGGTGTAAATTATTGAACATTTGAAATGTTTTCCCTTGGTAATTTTAATCACATTGTGAAATCAGTCACTCATGCTTTTGTGAAACACTTGATTTATCGGAAGCTTTACGCTAGTAGAGGCAGCTCAGGAGCCAGCCCTGCACTCAGCGCTGTGGGCAGGGCACACCAGGCACAGCAGCATGCCGAGGCTGGCTCAGAGCCACGCTGCCAAACACCCACCGCTGTAAAATTAGCAGTGGTCGTCTAAAATGGGATGCTGATGCCCAGAAGCACTGCAGTTGACCCGTGCATCCTATGCGGACACCAGAAAGTATCCTCAGAACCCACCCTTGCCTCCAAGGGGGACGCGCTCACATGCAGAGTTGTGCTGGGCTGAAGGCTGCGGGTTGGTGGTTGGGTCTCCTTTGCTTCGCGCAGGAAATGAGCTGAGCATGTCTCAGCATGAAGCATCTCTGACTTTTCAGAGATGCCTGCTGGGGGCTTGCCACCTCCTGGGTGCGTTGCTCCAGGGCCAGGCCCACGGAGGTGCTCCTTCATCCTCCAAGGGCACGGGGACCACAGGGAGATGGCCCAGTAACGAAGCTGGTTTTGAAGTATCCCAGGGAAATTGTGCCTACAGAGAGCTGGGAGGGCATCTCAGGGTGCTTTGTGCAAGATGGGTACTGTCAGACACACAACGGTGCTTCACAGATTTGGTCACATTTCTGTCCACACTGATTCCACTTATTGCTTATTTTTCCACTGTATTTGGAGATTTCTCTTGTCATCTTCTAAGCATAACTCATTTATTTTGGTTGATGCCCTTTCTTAGCAAAAGAAGACTTGTGGGCTTAACGCTTGTACTGCTAGCAAATGCTATCAAATCTCACCCACAGTGTATGAGTGAATGCAAAAGTGATTTAGACAAACAAGGGTTAGGATAAGCAGGTGATATTTCAGTGCATTTAATGCATGAACATATCTAATGCCCATCAAATGACTGGACCTCATTTCTGATAAGCAAGCTTTTAATAAACAAGTTTTGGCTGCAGAGATGTTGCGCAATGGTCTTCATAAGGACTTTGCGCAGACGGACACCCTCTCTGTGGCTGTACAGCACTTTGCACGATGGGGTGTTGGATGTGATACTAAGTGATGACATGGTTTCATGTCTGCCTAAAAGCAAGGGAGTGCTGGATCTCTGTTCTACCTGGGCAGCCTCGCTGCTGCCAGCTGCCATAGCTGATGGCAAAATTTTCCTCATCCATTTGTTTTCTTTTTTTCCTTTTTTTTTTCCCCCCCTCTTCATTGACTTAGTTGGACTTCCAGAAACTAGGGGGCAGATCTTTTGCTGGGAGAGTTTTGTCTTTGGCATTAATGAAGCAGGATCTGGTCTTTAATGTTCTGTATTTGGACCACTCAGACTGCCTTAATCCTAATTCAGCTGTTAACACGGGTTTGTAGCAGGCAGAAGCACAGTGGGCTAGTTGGGGCAGCTTTTGCCTTTTTCCTGGAACAGATTTGGCAGATCCATAGAGTGAAGGATTTCTCTTTTTCCCTGTCATCATCCTATGTACAGGGAAATCCTTCCCTTCCCTTGGACTGCCCAGCGAGGTCCGCGCTCTCCTCTCAAGTCCCGGAGGGACAGGGTTGACACTAAGGTGATGAAAAAGGCAGCACGACCGGGCACATCTCTCACCCAGTCTATCTCCTCCCTACACACCCAGTTCCCCTTGTTGGCAGTTAGCGCAATTTACCGTAACACAAGGACTGTCCCAAATGCCATTAAAAATGCAAATGATGCCCATCGAGCTTGAGGAGCGGGGAATAAGCGGTTCCTTTGCAGCCCACTTCCTCCTGGCCCCAGCACGTGTTGCGCAGATGATGCTCTGCTGTGCCACGTTTCTGAGCTCTCAAAGTTGCATCTTTTTTTTTTTTAATCTTAGCAACGTAACTGCAGACTTAAAACATAACAGACATTTAGAAACTGTATGACTTTCCCTAACTGTCTGTAACAGTTTCAAGATAAGTCATTTTAAAAAGAATTACTTTAAACGGAGACTGCTTTAAACCAGACCTTTGTACTTCTTGTTTTTGCTTTTATCTTGGCACAGATGCTTACCCTCTCGCTAGCTCCTTTGTAGAGTTCATTATGCAAAGGCAAAGAAGCTACACTAACGTTGTAATTTTGTTTGGCAAGGTGAGCCGCAAAACATATGCTGTGTCATGCCTTTTTATTACTGTGCAAGAATTGCCAAAGCAGCCTAAAGGAGGAATCAAGGACATGATCGTTGCAAGGAAAAGAGGAAACGGTCCAGTTTTACAACACTCAGGCTTGTAACCACTTGTGGTAGATAGTTTCAGAACTGTTTTAATTTTAAATTATTTTCTCACCAACTGACACCGGCTTCGAAGTGACTTGTGTTTAATCCCGCCGCTTTCTGATCCACATTGAGCCGTTTTTCAGGGCCCTGGTGACCAAAGCCCTACCTGTGCAGTGGGCACTGCGCGGACAGGGGCTGCCCCGTCCTCTCCCCACACGGGGAGGTGGCAGAGGTAAAGCCAGCCTGAGCCGAAAGAGCAAGCCTCCTTGAGTGGGCACCGACATCCCTTTTCCACTACGTGGAGGGCAGCATGTCGCACCTTATTCTGCTCATGCTCCAAGAGCAAAACCTGTACTTCTCAGTCTAGACAACCTGTAATCAGGCAAGGGAAGAGCAGGCGAAGGGAGCAATTAGTGGGTGTGATCTCAGCCTCCCGCAGCCTGCCCTAAAAACCTCCGAGGACTGGCTTTCTGCGTGGGCACCCATGGGAGCAGAGATGAGACACCCCCCCCGCAAGACCCACTCCTCCTCTGGGACCGCCCATGCTGTGGGTGCCCTGCTCCTGCTCCCTCCCCACGCTGCGCTTTCATTTGAAGGGGATCAAGGGAATGATTTGGCTTACAAATAACCCAAAAGAGAAATTACTTTTAAGTTGGTCCCAGATGTAAGCCACCGCGTGGCCCCAAGACAGGAGTGGGCATGAGTGAGAGGTTTGAGAGGGGCAGAAAAAAGGCGGTTTTCGCTATATAACAAAATGCCCTGTTGTGACATCTCCCTGGTGCTTGGGCTGCAACGCCTCTGAGCCTTCCCGAAACTTCAGAAACGGCTTGAGAGAAGCATCTGTGTGGAAGGAGGCCTGGCATCCCCAGGGGAAGCAAACCGCAGCACGGCCAGTGGCTGCCCACCCCACTGCTGCTGCCCGCACCCTGCCGAGGGCGGTGGGGGGGCGGGAAGGAGGAGGGGGCTGCACTGCAGCGGTGGCGGTGGCGAAGGGCACAGCTCCCTTCACTGCTCGTTGCCAGATTTGGTAAACCTTTGGAGGGGGCAGGGAGGAGAAGAGGAAGGGACATTCATCTTACAGTGTAAAAAAGAGGTAATGAAAGCGTGGTGATGCCGGTTGCTCACTGCACGTTGCAGAAACAGAGGGGCAGCGTCACCGTTTTCGTTAAAGCCAGGGTGTTTTGTTGTGTTGTGCGGAGCGGTGACCACCCCAGCAGCCAGTGTCCCCCCCCCGCCGCCTCCAGGGACACCTCATGGCAGAGGCTGGGGGCACCTCTGGAGGCAGATGCGATGAGGGATGTCTCTGGAGGTCATCACTGATCTGTCGCCACAGGCTGTCTCAGGCACAAAGAGGCACTTCTATGAGCTGGGAAAACACCCAAAAAGGAGAACTGGAAATGTTTCCTTCTCCAGACAGTTTGCTCTCCATTAGCATTTTCATACCTTCCCTGTTCTAAGTAAACGCACTTTCTGTATGTCAGACTTCAAAGCAGCGATAACCAGCTTGGCACGAATGCCTGCAGGAATGGGACAAGGCAAGAACGCCCTGAGAAATGCCCCAGCCCCAGGTTTGCTCCCACCCACCTGAAGGCACAGCCGGGGAAGGCAGGGGCTGGTTACAGGTAATGATGCCCAAAGCGCAGAGATGCAGGGAGCGATGGAGAGGTTTGCAAGTCGGGGCTCTGAGAGGGAGAGCAGCGTCAGTGCGCTGGCAATGAGAGGCAGGTTTCCTTAAAGACACAAACTAAAACTCGCTGTCCCACTTCGCGCTGCTTTCAGCCCCGTGGCTGACAGGTATCCGAAGCAAGGCCATGACACTAAACAGGTCCTTTCAAAGGTCGAAACGCAGAAGAAACTCTCCAACTATCACCTTTCCATAACACGGACGAAACGCCTGAGATGCCGCTGCAGCGGGCCTGCCCTCCTCCTCCTGGGGGAGGATGTGGGGGGATGCCGGCCCCGTGGGGCAGCACTGCAGGCAGGACGTGGGACACACCAAGCGCCCACTCCCAGCGCATTCCCTCTGGCAGCTGTCATGGTGTCCATGGATTTTGGAAAAAAGCGACCACTGCGGAGACCTGTCACTTAATAATATCCTGTTGTCTGTGATGATGCAGTCCTTTTGGGAAACTCAGTCCTGGCGGTTAAAAATAAAGCAGCAGTGTGGGAACAGCGAGACAAACAGCTCTGCCCCATGCCTCTGAGCTGGCACACCTGGTGTCCTCGAAGTCCAGTCGCACTCAGCCCAGATCCACTCAGTTCCTCACGGGAAAGCTGTGCTGAAACCACTTGTAAGTGCGTCCCAGCAGAACGGTATCATCCACAGCATTTACCTGAGGTTGATGTGGAGTTACAGTGACATGAGACTTTCCTAGGGCCGCAGCAGGCCATTTTAAATTTGAGGCAGGCATAAGACATGAGACAGTACATGTTGTTCATGTAGCGAAACTCCTTTATTAATATTCGAGCCTTGGGGCTGGCCTAAGGTAGAGAGTTTTTTGGAGCAGTGTGCTGCAAGCAACACATTTAAAATGCAGGCTTGCCTTTTAATGCCCGAAATGTTGGTGCACCTAAAATCATTGGTGCACCTAAAATCAGGCCTTCACAGGAACCCCATTTCCTCTGAGTGCTTTGTAACCAACAGACTTGCCGTGTATGGGTGGAAATATTCTTGAACTCCAGTGATCAAAGGCTGATCTCTTTCAGAGAGAAAGAAAAAGCAAAACCTCAAGAAGCTGCAGGACGTGTGCGGCTTAATTTTTACTGTATAAATACTTATTTGAACCAACCCCATGATATTAAAAAAGCAGGTTTCCATCCTCCTTTTGCCCGGGAAACACAGTTCGGAGGATTCAGAGGACATGTGGGTCTCAGGGCCACACTGTGAGTCACTCACAAGGGGTCAGACACTGAAGCCACACGTGCCCCCCCGCAGCCCGCATTGCTGCTGGAGCTCCCGGCCGAGGCTGGAGGGCTGGGGTGCCCCCGGACTGCAGCAGGTTGTTCCCCTGCGAGCGCAGCTGGCCACCGGTGGGCCTCGGCAAGGGCCGATGCCGAAGCGGCGTGGTGCCAAAGCAGCGCACCGGCTGTGCAGCTTGTGCCCCGGCGGTACGGGCAGGGCGGGCTGCTGGGGCAGGAGCTGCGTCCCCCTCACGCCAAGTTGTGTCTGCGGCTGAATCACGGCCCTGACTCATGAAGCTGGTGTGGATTAAGCTGCAATTTGAAGATGCTGCCGCCTACGTCTGTCCGCGCTGCTCCTCTTCTGGAGGTGGCAGAAGCGAACACATGCTCCTTCATCTGAAATATTCGGCCAGACAGGCTAGTTCAAACGCCAGGTGAGGGTAGGTTAGGGTGAGTGTGCAGGCGAGCACACACCTTGCCGTAAGAAACCTGGGGGAGGAGGTTTCCACACCACCTCGGCGGCTGGAAGATGCCGGCCGCTGCCGTCTGACCGGTCCCTGCCCGAAGCCCTCGCCTGGCCCCAGCACCCCAGGGAAGGTCCCCGCTCACCCCGCCGGCCCTCTGGCACCTAAGACCAGGGCCGGTGTTTGCCAAAGGAATGTGTCAGCACCCTAAGGCTCACAGGCACCACTCCTCTTGGCATCTGCATTGCCCTGGAAAATTAGTTATATTGGGGCTAAAGAGCTAGAAACATTTGCACAGAGGTATATTTAACTGGAATAGCCAATTAAAGGAAAATAGCTTTGCTTTAAGTGAAAATTAGACAAGTGGCAGTAGCCAGGATAATTGATCAGGATTATTTGTGAACTCCCAGTCACATTTCTGTTGGAAGAGGCAAAATTATGTGCCATGTGCTTATTCTGGCTCTCAATTTTTTTTCTTTTTGCTGGCATTAAACCACCTGTTGGAAGACAGACCGTGCCTTATCCAGCATACAGGCAGCCAGCACAGCATTGACTCGTCAACAATTTCTGAACAAATGGAAGCACGCATTTGTACAGGATCAGCACTTTGCACCAGGAAGGCACTGTGTTTGTGATACTTCACTGGAAGCCATAAAGCCAGTTCGTTGTTTTTTTTTTTTTTCCTTCTATCAGCAGCCCACGTGCGCAATGCTTTAACTAAAATGGTTTAACCTCGGCCCTTTGATTACAGCAGCACAACCCCTTCCATAGGCCGGTTCTTAGCTTTGGGTTAGTCATTGCTGTCGGTTTACACTTAGGAATTTTTTTTTGATGCAGGAGCAGATAAGCGATGCATCTGCTCTGTCATATTTCCCCAGCGTCTCTCCCTTTGTTCTTTTTGCCTTTTATCCGCTGGGTTGTCTCTGCAGAGATCCCTGCCCTCGCCCGGCCGCTTTCCCCTTCTTTTCTAAGCCTGCCTCTGCCCACCGCTGCTTCTGCAGGGGGGGCAGACCAGCCACTAGCATTTAGCAATGCCCTTACTATTTACTGATGTTAATTCCCTCGCTCAGAATTAATTTCCCCTTTGTTTGCCTGTGCTGGAAAGGGCTGTGAAATTTGCAACGGTTTCACCCCAAACGAGAAAAGGGAAGAAAGAAACCCTGCAGCTGCGCATGTGGCATCCCATCCCATCCCACCCCGCTGCCCGCCCGCCTCCCAGCTCTCCCGCATTCGAGGCAGGGGTGTGCGTGCTGAGTCACCACCGCCAGCCTCGCAGCAGCAAACACCCATTAGTGGAACAAAAGCGATGTTGACAGTTAGCAGTGCATAGCTAACTCTGATTAAAGGCCAGCTCCTGTCTTTGGGGAAGAGCGATGGAGGAAGGTGTGGAGGAGCCATGGAGCAGCCCAGGGCAGCCTCAGGACTCTTCTGGCTGACTCAGCCAGAATTGCCCCCGCAGGTGGTGGGGGGCAGCCCCTGCCCCACACGGACTGGGGGCCAGCCCTTCCTAGGGGTGCACGGCAGCTCCCCGGGCCCTGCGGCAGCCCTGCGGCAGGTAGGTCTGGCACCTCCAGGAGCGGCCCCGGGCTGGGTCTGAGCCGGGCAGGATGGGGCAGGCAGGGGACGAGATGCTCCTGCCCACGCCGCGCAGTGCAAGCCTCCCAGCTGGGACAGACGCTCGCTCGCTGGGGTAGCGCGCTTGCAAAAGAAGCTGCTACAGGCATGAATATTTACATTTCCTTCCAATGGATATCAAGCCAAATTCCACATCCCGGTTCCAGGGTGAATCAGGACGGTCAGACACAGAGGTTCAGAGAACAGAAACGTAGAGGAAAGGCCAAACGCTAATGCCTTCCTCCAGAGGCGATGGGATGGAGTGCCTGGCTGCTGTGCAGCTGTGCTGCCTTTCTAGCAATTAATTCAGCAGAACAGGAGGGAGGGAGGATTTGTAGCCCTGCAGGCTACTGGTTTTTTTCTAATCTTTGCTTGGAGGGCTCACCTGGCAAAGCTGTTCCCCGAGGTCAGCAAGTCTAGAGAACAGTGCCTGGTGAACAGACACCCTGTAACTCTTTTGCAAAGCTCCTCTGCTGGGGAAATGTGACTTGTCTCTGTGAAATAATGCTATTCCCCTGGGAATATGTGCTCTGAGCATGGGGAAGGAAGGAAAGAGGCAGCCAGACCTTCCCACTTTCTGGCATCTGCTTAAAAAAGGGCAGGGAGGGGTGTTTAAATTCCCTTTTCTTTTCCTTTTGGTTGGCAAGACTTGTCCTGGGCGCTAGCTGGATGGCACCAGCCAGACTGCATGTCTGGGTAGTGCATCCTGGGATAAGGGACACTATATCCCAGTGTGGTCCTCCAGCATTGCCCGGCACATCCAACCCGACTACTGCACTGCCACAGTTGGTCTGTTAAGGTACATCAGCACCAGCGCTGGCTTTCCAGAGCAGCCTGCCCCACACTGCAGTTTGCTCTGGTTTTGCCCAAGCTGGGCAGCCCCTGCAGCAGGGGAAGCGCAGCCGTCCCCGACACCAGATCTGATGCCTGGAGAAAAGTGTCCTAATCCTCCCAGGTTTGCTCCTTAATGGCACCCATGTGAGCTAATCCTTCCTGGTGCATACCAAACCCTCCCTTTTCCTTCCCTGGGAAAGCCGGCAGCCTTCTTGCCCAGCAGCATTGTCACTGGGTGGCTGAGCTGGCGCCCATGGGGAGACTGGGACAGCCACCACCGCCCCGAGCTGGGCTTTAGGGCTGCAAGGGCAAGCCGGCATCGGGGGCTGCCCTGGCTCACACCTCGGTGGCTTCCTCTGCAAACCTAACAGATGCTCGCAGCAAAGAAACAGAAACCAAACCAGAAAAATGAGGCAGCGCAGGAAAGCATATCAGTGGCCTGCTGTGGGGTACTGCCGACTCCGCTGGGGATCCCGATCGCGTCAGGATCTACCTTTACTGCTGTTGGTAGCCTCCTCAGGCTACCTCTCCAGCATGAAAAAAAAAAAAGCAGTGATTGCTGGGCATGTTACTGAACGATGGGAAAAGTAGCTAAAATAGCGGCTGGGCGTGATGCTGAAGAAGTCGTCTTCCTACGGTGTCCTTAACACAAATACTCTTACGGAAAATGAATCAGCCCTCTACGGGCTTTTTTCCAGAGGCCCCTCTGACTAATTCTGCCCAAAACAGCCAGGCTGACCCTGCGCAGCGGCGTGACGGTGGCAGACAGGACTTGTTCACGTTTGGGTGGAGGCAGGGAAAAACTGTTTTGCAGGCCTGCCCTGAAAAAAAAATCCTCAGGCTGACTCTGCCAAAAACCACACCAAACATATGGTAAATGAAATCGCTGGCAGGGAGCTGGCTTGGACGGCAGGAGTGTTTCAGCACTGTGGACTGCTCGTTAGCTGGCCTGAATTGTATTTACCCTGCTTTAAGCATCTCCATATTTAAGGAAGAGAAGGCAAAGGAGAGGGCAATGCCATTTTTTTGGGGGTGTGCTTTTGATGCTTCTCCGTGCACGTTGTTTTTATGATGATGTTAGCATAGTCCCAACGCTTGTTCCATCCCGCGGTTAAGAGCAGCAACAGCATCGCAGAAGGTTTCACCTCCTCGTATGGCAACAGATTCCTGCGGAAAAGCAGACAGAAGGGTTTTCTCTATCAGAACAGGAGCTCTGCCTATTTCACCATATGAATGTCCTGTACATTTCGTGGAGCTGATGAAATCATGTACAGATGGGATCCATCTTAACAAAGGCTTTTATTCGCAGGGCAAGTTTCTCTGCCACGTATCTTGCACCACATTCCAGCTTGCATAGCCGTATCAGCCAAACACATCCACAGAGCCAGACAAATTTTCAAGCAGATACCAGATGAAGAGACGCTCTGCCCCTGCTGCTGTGAGCAGAGTGACTTCCTTGGGCAGCACTGTGGCCGCCCTGGAAATCTGAGACTTGGAGTCATGGCAATAAACATGCCTTTCCTCACACGGCATTCTTCACAAGGATTCGAGTACCTGATACCATTTCCAGGGCGCTGCCTGGTGCTGTGGAGAAAGCATGCCAGAGCAGCAAGATCCTAAGAAAGAGCATCCAGAGTTGCCTGATGTCTTCAGTGATTTGGCAGGCAGCCATAGGAATAGCTGTGGTGGTTACAGCTACAGAAGTAGGATGAAAATAAAGCAGCCAAACAGCGGTGCCTTTTCTTGATTTTGGGGTGTCATTTTTCCTCCTGGAGCTGTTGTGGTGGAGTGCCAGGGGGAGAGCTCACCTCCGTGTCCATGGGCAGCTTTCCACCACCCTTTGCATGCTGCAGCTTGGAGCTCGACTCTTCTCCAGCCCTACCCCATCTCCTAGCTTCTCCCATTCGTCCGTAGGCCGTGGCATCCTGACCCTACACTGCACTGGCAAGGGGCTTTTGTAAGAGAAGGCAGGGAGGCAGATACATCAGCGCCGCTGCCCTGCTGCTGCCGCAGCCTCTGACTCCCTGCGCACACCTTCCCGGGGCTGAGCGATGGCCTAAGCAGCAGGATGACCAAACCCCAGATAATCTGTTTGTTCAACAACCTGATCTGGACAAGGAAAATGGAAGAGAGATCGAAGTTGCAGAGCAAACTTTTGGGCAGAATCCAGCAACATGCATTAATAAACTCTGCCCCCTGCTTTTCTCTTTTGCCGTAGGTTCTGCGCTCAGTCAGTTGTGCCTTAGAAACATCTCACTAGCTGCCCACGCTCAAAAGGAGAGCAGCAACAACAACAAAAGGAAATATATAGAGGGATGACTTAAGTGAGTTTGGAAATCGCTTCTCCTATGAAACACTCCTTTAGTCACAGGCACAAAAAAGCATCAAAATTCCCTGCCTCTGATGTAAACAGCAGAAAGAAAAAGTCATCTGGAAGGACAGGATGATTCACGCTGAGGACCTGACTTGTAATATTCATCAGTGTTGAAATTGCCTCTGCAAGATGACTACATGTGAAAGCAGCACCAGCGAAATCCCAGCTTCTGCCACGAGAAGTATCATTAACGGCAAAGCGGTGAGACTCCAGTGCCACAACCCTTGCTTGGGTGAGTAATCGTAAGTCATCCAACCAGTCCCAGCTAAAACAGCAGCGTCATTCAGGTAAGACAGCTTTACATAAGGGCAGCAGCAGCAGACCAGAGCACACTCAGGCTTTGCAGCTCTCTTCAATAGCAAACTAGGGTTTTTTTCAGTCTTGCAAAAAACCCTTCCGAGGGTTTCCTCACAAAGATGCTGCCCAATTTCAGCGCTTGAAGAAGCCTGGAAAATCTGGCCAGTCTTTCCTTTTATGTTAATTGCCCTGACCCAAGCGGTAACAGGGCACAAAAGGCCATGCTGACTTTATGCATTGTTAGGAGATACTTTCCCCTGCATATTTGAATCCGTTTACTTAATCTTCCAGGCCTTTACCCATGAATATTAAATTCCTTGATCACTATGCATTAGGAGTCATCTTTGCACCATCTGTTTGTATTTGTCATCTAACCCTTGTAAATAATAAAATGTACTTTGTTCTCAGGTTCATGGATCCTAGCAGGAGAGCAATTACCATGGAGGAAAAGTACTGTGTGAAACTATTGGCAGCGGCAGGACTCTGCTTTAGCTCCCCATCTTGCCACTATACAGTAATTAAATGAAAGCCAGAACCTGCCCCAACGAGCGATGCTTAGCCGCCGTGGCTTCCTTGAAGTCCCAGAAGAGATGATGGAGGGGTCCACATCCCTGAAAGCGATGCGGGCGACCTCGCCTAAAAGAAGGCAACGGCGGAAGAGCAGGCAGGCTGCACTTCTGAACGCCAGGCATGCCAATGGGAGCTAGCCGCCCTGCTCAGGCTAAAATCTAGCCGGGCTCGGCTGCAAGGGCTGTGGCCGTTTAACAGGGTAGCCCGGGCAAACTCTCTAAGTGGTACTGGCAGGGAAGAAACAACTGTGGAAAAAATGGGTAAATGAGCAGATACACAAAGTTGCTCTCACACCTGGGATTGCCATTAAAGGAGCGAAATAGTCACCCAGCAGCTGAGAGGTAAAATTCAGGGAAGGCTAGGCAAACAGCAAGGGAAACATTGATAAAGTGCAGTTGGTACGATGTAAGATTAATCCTTAGAGAGAGCTCTGCCTGAAAATTTTGTTACATCATGCAATGAGGACAGCCCTGCCACATATTACTGAGGTTCAATTTCAACTTTATCAATGCAGACAAATGCACGCTTTCCCTAGGAAAGCGGTCCCGTGAGTAACAAGAAACATGCTCTGTGGCTGAAGACCTCTGTGGACAACAGAAGCCGGCTGGCGAGCACACCTCACAGGCACGGTACCTTGCCAGAGCCGGTCAGAGACATACCTTGCAGCAGACTCATGATGATTTACATCGCCTGAGGATTTGCCTCTCTGTGCTCTTACAAATTAACCTATATGCCAGGCAACTATCAATAAGCGCTGAAATTGTTGCCATCCAGTTAAAACACAATGTAGTTGGTTAAAGAAGGGATCGTTTAGGAGATCAAATGGAATCACATTATTTCTGTCCGACGTGTTGGTAGCAACAAATTTAGGCAAGAAAATGGTTGCCAAATATTTGTTTAACTGGAAGAGTTATCTGGGCTTGGACAAGATACCACTCGCCACTCTGCTCGGCCTTGCAAACATCCCACACTAGGAGGTTACCTATTAAGTGATAGACAATATATCTTGTTAATTGTTAGAGCATGATGACCTTAGACTTTGCCCAGGTATTTAATAACACCATCTGCCGTCTAGGTCTGCAATACTATTATTTTTACATGAGGATTACTCTTCTTGCTTCACAAACAAGGCTGTAATAACAGTGCTAAAGGAAAGCAGAGCAGTGTGGTATTTAAACCCGACTGTCCAAGTAAAACACACAGGAGATGCAGCTCACCCAAAAAATCCCAGACGCATTGTCTTGAATCTGGAAATCCTGATGGGCTGAAGGCTGAGGGGCTGTGATTCAGCCTTGCGGACTGCACTTGGGAAAAACTCTTGTGTCTCGCCTGAGAAAGGGCCCGGAGCAAAATCCGTCCTCATGCAGGCTGCCAAACGCTTCGCTCCTTCTGTTGCCGTTGCTGCTTCCTTCCCCAAAGCAACAGCAATGGTCCAAAGGCCACCATTTAGGAATTGCTGTGCCTTCAGATCTTTTTCTCATCAATAACGTGCTTTTAAAGCACACGCATTTAGTGCCAAGTAATCACATTTACCTGTTTTTATATCTATATCTATAAAGGGTCCAATCCTGTTCTTGCTGACAGTGACATGATTTTTGGCTTCGGCTTCTTAAAAGAATTTAGGGGAGGGAAGAAAACAGTGAATTTCTCTGCACAGCTGGTGTCTTCTGATTAGTGTTTCCACCGCCTTGTGCAGCCCGGGGTTTCATGTAAAGCAACTCCTGGTACACCGGGAACCTGAGCCTGCTGGATTCAGTGACAAAAGTCCTATCAACTCAGATGAGTCAGTTTCTCACTCTGGAATGATGCAATTTTTGTGCAAATAGTCTGTTCTTCCTAATAAAGAGAAGCTGAAACCTGCTAGCTGGTGAGCTGCCAGATTTTGGAGGAAGCATTAGAGGTGTGAACACCAAAGTGCTCCAAAAAACAAGGCAAAGAGAAAGAGCCCAGATCATACTTTAAATTAAAAAGTGCACATTCGCACTGTGGATTTTTTACATGTTCTTATTTTGTTGTTCTGCTTATTGGTGCCCGTCACTCTAGTGTGTGGATGAGGGATACAACGATCATGAATCCTCCACATTCTCCAGCTCAATTCCTGCAGGAGGAGTGCTTTACTTGGCGCTCTGTTGCAAATGAGAGGTCAAATATGAAACCAAACATATGAATGTAATTAGGAGGGTATGCAAAATATGGGGGCTGGATGTCTTAACAGTGTCCGAAGCAGGCATGTCTTGACATGCCGTTGGTTAAAAAGGATTTTAAGTATTTCAGTCTGTCGGACGGTGTATCTGGTTACATCTGAAAAGAGTTTCTTCATCTTTTGCTCATATGATTTTTCTCAGATTTCAGGTGTAGAAGGTTGCTTCTGAAACCCCAGCGTGCAGAAACATTCACCTCTCTTTGAAGTACATGAAACAATATCTTTTTGTTACCAGCACTACTTTTGGAAGAAGATGTGAAAAAGTCCAGATTCTTCCCATACTTGCCCTGTGCCAAGTCTGAGGCAAAGACAATTTTATGGATATTTATACATGCCATCTGGAGGTGCATATAGCAGGTTGCAATGGGTTTTTTACCATTTTTAAAGACAGAAACCGGTATTTTCATATTGTATATAGTTGAGTGGGGGTTCCTTCTGCTGTTTCACAAATGGCAAGGGAATGGCTAAAACCTGTGCCAAATGTATTTACCAAAACCTACCTCTGCCCTTTGCCTACAATTTGCATTTTCTTTTAAACCTTTGCAAGTGAAGCGGTAGGCAAAACCCCCGGCAACTAGAAGCCTGTGCAAGGATGCAGAAAGCTTTAGAATACATTTCCACACCCTGCTGACCTATTCATCAAAAAGTCTGCCAAAACACATAACTCTTGGTATAACATAAAATTCAGAAGAAAGAACCTTGCTTGCATTAACCTACTTCTTTCCAGGTTGCGTGCCACCGTGGGCTCTCCCAATGGAAAGGGAGCTGAGCCCTTTATGTGACTTTTCTGTCATCCCTAGGAGGTTTCCCAGCTCCTCAGCAGGGGGGAAGCACTGGTGGGAGTGACTCTCCTTCAGCGCCAGCAGTGGGTTGGACTGGGACTCTGAGCAGAGCAGACACAATGGTCCTCTGGATGATGTGGTGGTGACCTGTCAGCTGCATAGCCGCCTGGCCTCACGTTTAAACGGTGCTGCACATGATCACCTTGGGCCAAATGACGCCCTGATGCAAATTCAGTTACTTAGCGGAGCTGCCCTGGGGGGATCGGTGCCAGCTGTATTCATTGGTTTCCTGAGGTCAGTTGTGGTGAGCATATTAGGTTTAGATGTGCCTGACTCCTTCTTTTCCCAGCCCTCTCTCCATTTGAAACACCACCCTGCTTCAGGAGCATTGTGCAAACTCAGGCTAAGGTTCCCACGATCCCAGAAAGTGTTCGTGGAGCCATACATTTGACAGCAATGGCCTCAAATGAAACGTAGTCCCCCGAACTGAAGTAGACATGGGAGTATCTTCCTTACCTCATACCTGCATCCCATGTGCTAATTTTCCAGATTTAATACAAACCCCCATTTTATATTCTGTGGGCACACACGTAAATGTACACGCACACACACACACAGCATGTTTTGTACCAGTTAAAAGCCAGGCCCGATAAGAACAACAAAGCGAAAATCATGCTGGTCGTGAAACACTTTTATAGCAGCACTGAGCCATAAGGACATCCCTCTGCAGTGAAGAGGAGGAGCCCTGTGCAGAGGTTTCCCCACATTATCCTTATTGGCGACGGAGGCAGGGTTGCCATCCCGCTCTGCCGGAGATGGAGCCTAGTTCTTAAGCTCCTCAGTGCCTCATAGGAAATTGGACCCATCTCCAGAGTGGCCTGGTGTCCCTAGGAATCCCTGATGGCCCATGTGTCCCTCCCTCCTCACTGGTGTGCCCTCGGGCAGCTCAGGGAGGGGTGGCACAGCCGGTGGTGGGCAATGGGACAGGTGCGGGTGCAGCCTGAGGGTCTCCTGTGGCAGCTGCAAACCAATGCTGCTGCTGAGGTCCCTCCCTGACCACCCATCCCGACCTGCTCCCTTTTGCCCCAGGAGTACCCCCAGCGCAGCAGGATGGGGGCACTGGGGCAGGTTTAGCTGTGCTGCAGCTGTTGGCACTGCCAGGTTTGCTCCAGAGGGCAGCGCCGGGCAGAACCAAGCAGCCGTGGTGGGGGAGAGTGGGACCACTCCTGGTGGCAGTGTGTGCCCACCAAGGCAGAGCCACAGGCGTACTGCATGCTCTCCTCTGGAAGCTCACCCACGTCCAAGGCCATCTGGATCAAAGACAGGATGAGATGGTGCCCAGGAGACCAGGGCCAAGCTCCTCTCTTCAGCGTGGTGCTCTGGGGCGGTGATTTGGCCTGCTGTTATGTCAGATTTAACAAAAGCTGTATAACAAAGCTATTTTAAGTAAGAATGTTAATTGAAGGCTGAGTCAGGCTGCAGCTAGCACAGAGATGTTTTTGAGAGGCACATACCCTTTTTCATTTGGTCTGTATTTTTTCCACTTAATTACAATGTGTGTGGAACAGCAGTTTGCAGTAATAGTAACTGGCAGAGGGAAAATGGATGATGGAGGCGATTGTCCTCTTGCCTCTGGATCAGCCACTGAAACCCATCCTAGGTCTGTGATATCCAGAAGTCATTCAACCCTGAGGCTGCGCAGGGCATATGGGAAGTGAAGCAGAGGACCTTCATCTGTCGCTTGGGCCACGTCTCCACTGTGGCGAGGGAGACAACTGGAGGGGCTCTGGTCAGCACTAGGTAACTAGTCCTTGCTGAAGTCTACACTGGTGTGGGGTTTCCCTGCCTCTGCTCTCCCCGGGGGTGTTAAAGGAGGTGTGGACATGGCTGTCCATGCCTCAGCAAGCTGCCATGGGGTGCCATGGGGTCCGACACAAAACAACAGCGGTGTCCTCCATGCCAGCTGACGGTGGTATAGCCTCCAAAGGACTGTCCAAGCAGACCATGGAGCAAAGAGGCAGCTGCTCGGTGCTCCTGATCATGATGGACTGCATGGTGAAACTGCGGTGAGACGTGTTAGGGAGAGGGTTGTTGAGGGATGCCTGTGTGGCACCTTCCAAGCGCATGTGCAGGACCCCTGAACCAGCAGCAAGTGGCAGCTGTGCAAGCAGCCTCTGCCACCGCCCCCGCGAGCTCACCGGCACAGCCAGTCCTCGGGCACGACATGAGGACCTCGGCAGGTCCCATTATGAAGATGACTGGTCCTCAGTCCCTCATCCAGTCTCATTCGGGAGACTAAGTGATATGCAAGTCCCAGCCTTTGGCAAGTTCCTTTAATGAATGAAATTCAGAGAAGGCTGAGTTTAATTGCCAGTTCCAGCACAGGTGTGCTGGTTATTAATGTTGCTGGTGTTCTTTTTATCAAATATGAACTCATCTGTACTTCCTAGCAGTCACTTCTTTCAGGAACTCAACATGAGCAGGAGGGATGTAGGTGCCTGGAAAAGGGATGTGCATGATTTTTTTGCCTGAGAGTACCAAGTGGACAGGATGAGGCATTGCAATACATCTCTGATGTTTAAGTTTACAAATGCATCACTAATGCCTAAACTTGTAAGTATTGCTCCTCAGCGCTGCTACACAGTAGTATAGTAGGCATATGACAGAATGTATGAAAAGATAAAAATACCCTCTTTTACTTCTTTTTACTTAGCGTATTAGACAGCAGTGAGCAAAAAGGTAAGGCTAGAGGCTGAAGAACAGGAAAGAGCATTTCCCCCGGCTCTGACTGCCCAGAGGGGCTCCTGCAGAGGAGGGGCACTGCCTGGGCACCGGGAGGAGAGCAAGGGAGAAAACGAGAGGCAGTGACAGGGCAGCCAGAAACAAATTTTATTTGCATTTTGTGTTTTCTCAGATTTGGGCACACTTCTGTTAACTCTTGTTACGTTGCAAAATTGAAATAATATAGCGGCAATGACTACTAGAAATGCGAGCACCCCAATCGTATCTCAACGTGCCTGGAGCACACCAGGGCTGCAGCCTACCGCGCTAGCTCGCAGCCTTTGCATGCCAATGCCCGAAATTCCTGCAGAAGGAAGAGTGGTCTGTTCAAGAGACTCCCCTGTAGCAGCTGCAGGTCGCTCCGTATGTTGCGGCATTTCCCCTAAAGAGCAGCCCCCCTGCGGTGGGGGGACAGGGGAGCACGGGCAGGAAGGGCACCAGCACGGTGCATCTCGCTACCCAGTGAGGTGGGCGCCAGCATTTGGTAAGTATAAAACGCTTGCAACCCCCAGGTAATCGGAGAGGGAATCCATCTCCCCTTTCTTCTCCCTCTTTGAGTCTCTCTGAACTAGCAGAGCTGTGCAGAGGCCAAACCCATCAGCACCTGCCCCCCCCGGAGCCCCCAGTCCCTCCAGGCCCCTGTGACCCGCAGGGAGGACAAGGCAACCCCCGGGGTGAGCAGAAAAGCGGGACTGCAACACCACCAGTGACAGCAGGAAACCTTGAGGTCAGCAGCAGCAAAGGCTACCTCCAGCTGGGCTACGTCCCCCACCAGCAGTGGTCCTGTCCTGTCCCAAACCGTGGGGCTTGTGGCCAGCGAGGCAGGGAGGCCTTTAGGGACAGCCAGCTCTCCTGGCGGGCCCGGGAGATGACTTGCCAGCTGGAGCTGTCAGCAAGAGCCAGTTTGCTGCTTCGGGGGGACGTTTTGGTAATGCAGGAACTCCCACGCTGGAAACGGCTCTAATGGCTCTGGCCCAGGCTTCGAGAAGGTCTGGGCCTCGGTTTTGACTTTTATTTCATGCGAGGACCTCTCCGCCAGCTCCCCCAAAGAGGGAAGAAGCGTTTCCCAGCCCGAACTCCCCAGCCCAACCGAGAAACCCCTTGGCACACCCTCCCTGGGGCTCCTCTTCTTGCTCTGCTCAGGCACACCAGCCCTTCAACACACGCAGAAAGGGTTGCTCTGACCCTTCCTTGCAGCTGGTCAGTGCTTTGCACGCTGCCTTGCCGTGGGCTCTGGGGGACAAAGCACTGGTGAGGAATACGACTATCTGGGGGCTTAAATAGAAGGAGTTTTAAAGCCCTCCATAATTTTTTCAACAGATGATCTGTTTCTGCTCCTATTTTGTAATGTTTCCTGTGAAGTCCTCGCTCCTCATCCCATTTTTTGGAGGGTACTTGGAAGCCTGTCGACTCCCGCGCAGAAGGCAGGGAGCAGAGCCGGCACAGTGTCGCGCAGGGGTCACAGCTTTCCGGGCTTCCTGTTTATTTTGGGAAGGGGTCACCCGGCCAGCCGGCCGCTCTGCCCGTGCCCTGGGAAGCCCCCGGCCACCGCATTCCTGCCCCCCTCGCCCGTGGCCGCAGACAATTGCCGACTGTGGCTCGCAATGCAGAGCGCCAAGGCGGGGTGTAAATGGGATAACCCGACATGCCTATTTACCCAGCCTGGGGATAAGGGGCGGAAGCTTTTCCACATCAATTGCCCTTTCTTCTGGCATCTGGAATTATCTCTCTGAAGTTTTTATTTCTCTTCGGAGGGTAGTAACCTCTGAATTTCTCAAGTATTTCCATGATCTTTTCCTCGCTGCTTTTTTTCTACCGCTACTTGAAAAGAGGGCGTGAAGTCAACTGCTCAGTTAAACCCAGAATTGTTTCCTTTTTTAAAGAAAGCATGCAATTTTTGCTCCAAACAGCCTAGGGTAGAGCCCACCAGCGGAGCAGAAGCTGCAGCACCCAGACTCTTGCTTGCACTGTGACCCCCTGGTAACTAGCCCTACCCAAACTTTCTATAGCGAAAAATCATAGCAGAATAGCAGCGTACGTAGCATCTCCACATTTCGGGAGATATCTGTGAACTAATGGCACAGCAGTGTCCTGCTGCTGCCTCTAGGCAGGCTCTGCTTAGGTGATGCCTCACAGATCTTCAGAAGTTAACATCAAACTGCGTTGATCAGCACAACCGTCTTCAAAGGGTTAATAAAAAGCCGCCCTGTATGGCAAAAGGCAGGCACCCAGTAGCTGCTCCGAGTCCTTCTCAATCTCTGCCTCGAAGGGAGCTAGTGCTGTGACCTCTCTCCGGTCTCGGCCTCGGCAGAGTATTTTTCTGCCAGTGGCTCTGTCAGCTCCTGCCACCAGCAGTCAGCTCCAGCCTGCAGGGCAGGGCAGCCCTCAGCACGCCGCTGATGAGCGGCTCCCAGGGAAGCGCGCTCCCGTCCTGCCAGCACATACGTGGCTTTACATTCATAGTGATGCTCCTGTGAATAAAGTTGTAAGTGGCTGGAAACATCTGCAGGATCAGTGGCTCACCATGAGCCTGTCCAAAGCCTATTTCTGTCAACAGGCTGCACCTGACGATACTCTCGTTTGCCTCAGTATCTCTTTTTTTTTCCTATGGCACTAAAGAAAACACTGTTGGATGGGTTTTTTCTTTTTCTCTAAGATTTTTCTCTTTTCAGTGTGCCATGAGGCTGGCTTTGGGACCAGCATCAATGTGAAAGCAAGACATCACCTGAACTGCTGCTTGAATTGTACATCTTAAAATCCACACCTAAAATGTGGGTGGGGGGATTAATTTTCAAAATGATGGATCGTTTTAAATGAAAAGCAAAACTTTCAGTGTTTCTGAAATGGCTACCAGTAGCTCACTCTTGCAGGCAAACATGAGCGGCTGTCTACAAGCAAGATCTGGCAGTTGCTTTAGGGGCTTTTGAACTGTTTGGCAAAAATCACATAATCCTCACCTAGGAGAGAAGCCCACTGAAACTTGGGTTCTTTCAGCTTTCTGGAACATCCTCTGGAGCAACCTGCCATCTCCAGTAGGAATGAAAACGGCAGAGATGCCATAAAATCAGGAGGCAACTCGGAATGGAGGCAAACCTCCACTCTTCCTACCTGATCTCTCCTCTCAGCAGAGACTCCACAAACATCATAACAAATATTTAATGACTGAACTCCTGGCCGTGCACCGGCGGAGGCTGTAATCTGCTGTCAGGTTTCTGCAGGCTGAGCTGGCAGACCTTGCTTTCAGCCACCATGGCACTGCTTCAGTGGGCTCCTTGGCCCAGAATTAGCTGCATCTGACCAAATCCAAAGCTTCAAGGACAATTCCTAATCCCTCCGCTCCCAGTTCTGGGAGAGTAGCCTCCATAATTCATTATGGATCAAATAAGGAGAGATGGTAGCACCCTCCAGCCAGGTCTCCCCACCCTGGCTCTGGCCATTTTGGTCCCTGCAGGACCTCTGCCCCAACAGAAGGGTGGAAGTAAGACTCACGGAGGACGCGACACATATTGCGGGATCAGAAGGATGCGGAGCAGCCCTCAATGGGAGGGGAAGGGGAATGCTGAGGGCAGAGGGGAGCAGGTTAGGAGCACTGGTTTGGACACAGAAGGATGGGTGGGCCCCATGGAGAGTGGGTAGGTGGGTGAAGCACAGGCTGGGGGCACAGCTCAAAGGGGCAGGGGGACACGGGGCTGTGTGTGATTGCTGCCACCAGCACGGAAGAAAGGCAGGAAGGGGAATGGGACCCTGTGGGGAGGGAGGAGTGGAGAAACACAGCAAGACCTCAGTGTGGCCCAGTGAAAAATGCCAAAAAAACACTCGGTGGGAAGGGGCTCGCCATGGCGTTGATGTGGGGGTGGTGGACAGAGTTCATCAGCAGCTGCCCTGCTCCGACCTGTCCCCTCCCTTCCTTCCCTCAACCATGACATCGTGTGCAACCAGGACAAGGCAAAGGCCTCCCGCACCGTGCTGGGCCCCCATCCATGCCAACATGGTGCTCCCCAGACAGGCACTGCCCCGGCCCTGTGTGGCCTCTAAGCCCCATCAGGTGTCCTCCAGCACTCGCTGCTCCTGTCTATAGCGCTGGCGTGTCATAGCAAGGGGCGTTTTGCAGACAACGGTCACAAAAGGATGGCTTCCGTTTCCAAAAAAAAAAAAAAAANAAAAAAAAGGAACAACGTGAAACAAATGCATTATCTGTTAGATTCCTGTGCAGTTACTGCTGTAACAGTCAGCAGCTTTGAGGACTTTTTTTTTTTGTGATTTGATACATAACCCACATTTCCTATGTAGCACTGCCACTATTTTTTTATCAGCTTTTTGACATTGAGCTCGGTAACATTTTTTTTTTTTTTTGCCTTTTCCACCAGAATGAATTCAAAGGCAGCAAATGCGGCAAAAAATGAATACCGCTCATCTCGACTTTTCCAAGCAGCTAGTTTTCATTAGACATAAAGGAAAATAAATACAGATCACATTTTCTGTCCTGCAGTTAAAAGCCTGCCACAGCTGAAAGCTTTGCTTTCTTCTTCCCCTGCAGCCTCCCTCAGCTAGCACTCCAGCTCTGCTCATGAGCTGAAATGTGCAAACACACTGTTTCTTGGCTTTCCACCAGTATATATAAATATATGTAATTTTTTCCTTCGGAGAACCTGGAGGCTAAAGCAAGAGGGCAAAGGAGTACGTGACTAAAACATCCAAACTTCCTCTTTCATAAGCCATCACATGATGAAGTGCAATTACAATTCCTGCCTTGTCCCTGCCAATTGCAGGCGCATTGCCTCACCCGAGAAACCCGGCTTCTTCCCCCGTGTGTGTGTGAGTGTGGGGGGGGTGTGTGCGTGTGTGACTCGGTGTGTGTGTGTGGAGGCAGCAATCGCTGCAGCCGGCTTGGCGAGGCTCCAGCTTCGGGCTGGAGAAAGAGGGCAGTGGGTGGAAGACGAAAACAAAGATCTGTTTACTTAGCATGCATGGATAAAGCGCCTTTCCAGCCGGGGAGGGGAGGAGGGAAGAGAAACAGCTTTAAAGGACTTTGATGCAATGTGAAAGGAGGGCTGCTCGGGAAAAGCGAGCGCGTGTTAACCCTTGGCTCTCCGGGGGCACGTCGGGGCCACGCCGCGGCCGGGCTGTCCCCATCCCCTTCC
>VZSZ01004985.1:2276-25556 GCA_013398815.1 Ibidorhyncha struthersii
AAAATATTTCTTGAAAAACGGGCATAGTTTGCCAAAGGTTTAGTTGCCTGGTGGATTTCCAGATTAAAATTTTAAGTTGCAGATGTATTCAGCGTGGTGCAGGTCTGATGTTCTGCCTCCCAGTACCACTGGGGAGGAGAGCAGACCCAGGTGCTGCTGCCGCCGAGCTCCTCCTCCTCTCCAGCCTGGCTTTGAGAAGCACCAGCACAACGGCGGGGGTTGGGGATGCTTCCCTTCCCATCGCGATCCAGCCTGGCTCCGATTAATTAACGGAGTCCGCCGAAATCCCAGCCTTCGCTACTCCGGCTGCTCTCGAGCTACAGCGAGCTGCACAGCTGCCTTCCACTCACACTTGAGAGACTTTGTATTTACCAAGTATTAATTAGATGAATGTGAAGCACCATTTTCTAGGCAGGGGGAATTATCCGCGCCCTCTCTCTGCTCTGTAACAAGCCCATATTGGGAGAAGCCTGAAAAGGGAGCAGGTAGAAGTGGTTCCTTTTTGCTCTGCACAGCTGCCACTTTTCATATTTCACTGCTTTTCCCGTCACCGTTGATGAGCACTTCACTCCTGCTAGACCTGAAAAGGCAACATTTTGTGGAAGGAGGAGCTGGAGTCCCTCTCCCTTTGCGTATAGCCACCAGAGCCGGTCCCTGAGACTGTCTCGACAGTCAGACCCACCAAGTGGAAAGGGCTGCCGTCTCAGAGGGCTCCTCCAAGTGCTAGGAGCTGCTGAACATGTGACTCGGCCAGTGGAGCGCAGGTAATGAACCTCCCCCTCCAGAAGCCCTCAAGACCAGGCCGGGCAGATGTTTGTCAGGACCAACCACAGATAACCCTGCCCAAAAGGAGAGAAGGGGATGGGGTGTCCACCCTAAGATCTCTCCTACGCCTGAAGTGCTACCGTGTAATGGAAAACACACACAGCACAACTGGTGGTGGCAACATCTGCACCATTAATAACACAGCAGTTGACACCCATAACTGCAGCACAAAGGGCTTCAAGGAAATACCCATCTGGGAAAAAAAACCCACCTCATCAGGCCCCAACATTCTTTTGCATCTGGAGCTGAAGAAACGTCACAGAAGGCTGAAGGCTGTGACAGAGGGCAAGCAGCAAGAGTAAACAATTGATCAGCTAAATTTAAGAAGGCAGATCGGGAGCTCTCCATGACCAGTTGGGTGTCTTCGGTTCAGACCACTGTGTCAGCTGAATACATTTAGCTGTGACGGCGATGGGCTTTATAGAGAGCTCCAAGATAAATGAAGGGAAAAGGTTACCTAATAATTACAGTCACTGTATCACATCCAGCTGCATCCACAGCTCAGCTTTGACCTTTGGGGAACAATGAATAATGCACCATTGTGGTGAATAGTCACCCTTCCTTGATAGACCATCGGCACGCTGGTGGCCTCTCCTGTTTGTCCTTTGCTCACTGCTAGGCTCAATTTCTTCATGTAAGAGGACCGGGAAAGTCAGAAAAACGTACCTGTTCCAAAATAATTGCCACTGAAATTTCACATCACTAAACTCCACAAACCATTGGTGCTCCAACATCTGCTGCAGGGACTGCAGCGGAGCAAAGCTGGGATGAAACACTGGGGTCAAGCTGTGATCTCTGTCTTGGGCCACCAAAAGGTAACCAGTCCCCAGCGCAAGTGGCTCAAGCTGCTGATCTCAGACATCCAGAGACAGAACGAACAAAGCCAGGCAGAGCTGGACCTGGATCCTGCTTCCAGCTTGGCCATTTTTTCGGCCACTGTGCATGGAAGCTGCACTTTCGCCCCCTGCAAAACACGGCAACAGCGATTCAAGGCTGGAAACGGAGCAGGGAGTTGCAAGGGGTTCTTGGGGGCAATGCTGCATTGTGGTAAACAGCTACTGAGCTCTGCAGCTGGTCATGAAGAGCCAAGAAATGAGCAAAGAGAGGGCTTTTCGGGGAGATCTTCGGGGATGGTAAGGGAACACAAGACCATGCACGGGGATGCAGTGGTTTTCCAAGCTGTAAAAGCAATCGCAATCTCAGGTCCTCATCGAAAACTCAGAGTCTTTTGGTGGACTTCCACCAGCTTCAGATCAGGTCGTACCAAAGCTTGCCCTGCAGGCACCAAGCCCTGCGACCAGCTCTCGACCCAGCTCACAGCGTAGGGGCTCAGTGCAACGGGGGAGCAGAGACTCAGGGCAGGAGGGTGCAGCACCATGGGCGAGAAACACCGAACGCTCTGCAGCAGGAGGAGGGGGAGCTGGAGCCCACTGTACGGAGGGGCTCATTGCTGACATACAGGTTTGGGAATCTGCCAGAAAGCTGTTTCGGTCACTGGCTACTAACAAGGGGATCATTCCGGCAAAATTCAAAGCAAACCTCTGCACCTGACCTGCTAAAAACCACGGACAAAGATCAAAAGATCTATTCAAAATCAGGACAGTAGATGGACAGTCTCACCAACAGCTCTCCCCTAGCACTTGCTCGTGTTCACACGTTACGATATGAATGATAAATGGCTGGAGGTCACGGAGAGTTTGTGCTTTCCCCCAGCTTGCCCAGGAGATGCGTGACTAGTTTCTGCAGGGCTTCAGCCCGGACCACCGAGACGCGCAGCACTTCCTCATGGTTGGCTTTCTCTTGACTGTTGTAGCTCGCCACCACTTTGTTGGTGATGAGGGAGATCCCAAGGACTCGGAGGCCACAATGCCTGGCTACAATTACTTCTGGGACGGTGCTCATGCCTACGGTAGGAGGGGAAATGACCAGGATGAGTCAGGATTTACACCAAAACGAGATCTCTCCAAGGCTGCAAGCCACGATCCTGCCTTCCGTGCATGCTCATCTCATTTCCCCACAGTTCTCTATTTCTCAGCTACGTAACAGTTAAAGGCTGTGATACTCGGAAGGCTGTAATAGTTGTAGCACTCTGGTTACAACCCTGCTCGGCACAATAACCCACCCACATTTGATTCCTACGTCTCTCTCCTCAAGATGTGTCGGACTGCTTGCAGCTCTGCTAAGAGAAGTACTGATGTGCTGTGTCATTTGGCTCTTCTCTTCTTCAGCTAAAAAAGCCATTGCAAAGAAAAATAGCTTTGTGGGAACTGAGCTCCTTTCCTCACACGCAATGAATCTGCAGATATTAATGAACAGATTTCTGTGAGCTGCTTCAGTGACCTGGGGTCAAGCTGGAGGAACGATATGGACGATAACGCTTACCTTTCCTTGTATGCAGTTGGGAAAGGAGCCATAATTACCATCCTTAAACAACCAAGACTCATATAGAGGGCTGCTTTGTAGGGAAGAGGCAGAGTAAAAATCCTTGCAGTGCCAGAATTTAAAAAAAAAAAAAAAAAAAAAAAAAGGACTTTAGTTCTGATGGGGGCCCAACTCAGTCCTGCTGAAGTCAAGCCATCAGAGCATGGGAGATGCGTTTGGGAAATAAACACAACATTGTACTGGGATCCCTGTCCTGGGCAGCCTTAAGCAGAGAGACCTTCTGCAGATCCATCCTAGGAGCTGCGCTAAGGAACTGCAGAACTAAGCAGGAATACACAGAGCTCATTTCTCCAGGCTCAGGAGACTTAAAGAGTCACAGACTGAAGAAAGCCAGACTTGAGCAGAATTAACTGTTTAATCTACGTGTCTAACCAACCCTACCAGCCCAGCCCGTGCAGCTTACCTACAGCGTCCGCTCCCAGCGCCTGCAGCACACGGCACTCGGCAATGGTTTCATAGGAGGGACCAGTCAGCAGACAGTACACTCCTTCTCGGATGAAGCTCAGAAAGCCCAGCTCCTGTGCACTCTCCATCGCCAGGCTGAGCAGATCTTGTTCATAAGCATCTGACATGCAGGGAAACCTCACTCCAAACCTGCAAGGCAGTAAAAGGGAAGAGACATGCTGATATTGCTACTGCTACCTGCCCTCCATCAGAGTTCAGCGATGCTCGCCCTCTGGAGAAAGGGGAAATGTTAAGGGCAGACACGCCACTGATGCAATCTCTCCCATCCCAGCCTCATCATCAGATACTTCTGCCATCATGACATTCCTGCTAGATCTAATCACCTGAGACCCTCAGCACACAGAGGTCATGGCTGTTGGAAGGTCCGGCACTGCCTTCCTGCCACACAAAGCCTTCAGGAACGGTCCTTCCAAGGACTCCTGTCTCCAGGGAGCACTGATGGCCAACCCTCTCCCCAATAACTGCCCACCATGACTTTTAAATATTGTCCATTAGAGAGCTGCTGCCTTTTGCTTCTCCTGCACAATGGCTTGCAAACAGGCCCTCATTGTCACCAAATCCCAAAGGTCATCCCAGTGAGACAGTTTGAGCAGGGCTGGATGGAGCATTGGTCACTACTTTTAAGACTCACCACAGCAGGCAGCTACTAAACGAGGCTCACAGCCAGGGATGCCCCATACCACAACAGCAGGGGCTGTCCTGTCCCCACATTAACACCCAAATGCTTGAAAAACAGAGTTGGATGCGCTGGACAAGTCACATGAGGTTTGAGTCCTTCCCCTTTATTGTCGACATAAGGCCAGTTTGGAGGGCCTCAAGGAATGACTTTCTTTGGAAGGCAGATGAACAAAGCTCGCTAGTCAGAAAATACATCCCGGGAAAGAGCATCTAGTTCTGCATTTGGTTCCTGGCACAGCAAGATCACACCATGCACAAGCTTGGAGACTCTTCTAGGACAGAAGTGAAATCCACCCGTGCGTTTGAGATGCTCCAGTAAGTTCTGTTTGCCTCTCAGCTGCCCATCTAGAACATGCACAAATCCTGTAGGTCTTATATTCCACCTCCCAGCCCCAGAGAATGAGTATTGGATACTCAGCAGAGTGTCAGATGGTACTAAATGTCTATGTTCAGGCAATGGCATCCCATTCCAGGTGTCCTTTGCAGGAAAATAGGGAGAGCAGCACATGTTGGAGCTCCGGGGCCATATTTTAGGTAGCCTTCATCCTGTGCTTCAAGGCTGGGTCTCTTGCTTGCTTTGGATCTTAAGATCATAAAAACATAGAATGGTTTAAGTTGGAAGGAACCATGAAGACCATCCAGTCCCACCCCCCTGCCCTGGGCAGGGACACCTCCCCCCAGCCCAGGTTGCTCCAAGCCCCGTCCAACCTGGCCTTGAACACCTCCAGGGATGGGGCAGCCACAGCTTCTCTGGGCAACCTGGACCACTGCCTCACCACCCTCACAGTCAAGAATTTCATCCTCATATCTCATCTAAATCTACCTTCTTCCAGTTTGAAGCCATTCCCCCTCATCCTATCATGACATGCCCTTGTAAAAAGTCCCTCCCCAGCTCTCCTGTAGGGACCCCTTTAGGGACTGGTAAGGGGCTACGAGGTCTCCCCGGAGCCTTCTCTTCTCCAGGCTGAACGACCCCAACTCTCTCAGCCTGTCCTCATAGGAGAGGTGCTCCAGCCCTCTGATCACCTTCGTGGCCTCCTCTGGCCCCACTCCAACAGGTCCGTATCTTTCCTGTGTCAGGTGCCCCAGAGCTGAACAGCTCTGGATATCAGCTCAATCCTGTTCCTGACTGACCAATTCCCACTATTGACTCAAGGAGAACAGAAATAGATGGCCAAGACTGGTGTGCTGCTGCTGTGGAAGTCTGAAAAACAAACTCGCAGCCATGTTCACCACCTGAGTTCAGCAGGAGTGGACCATGTTCCTCATCTAAGCTATTAAAACTCCTGCTTGTTTTCATGTTCTTCCAGGTGCACACTTAGTGCATTAGGTGGCTTATTTTACATTTATAAACAGTAATATGTTATATAACTAAAACCCAAACTTTCCCATCTAGTCTAAGGTAATAAGTATTCATCACCACGAAAATTGCTTCTCTTTCCTGAAGGATGGCCAGCAATGCGGAAGCCAATCTCCAACTTATTAAATTCAGCCCTCAGATTCTTGCAGTATATTCCCTTTTCACATCACTTCATTGCCTCTAGTTTTACTCTGCTGTGCTTAGATAAATCCTTCCCGGTAGCCGAGCTGGACTGGATTTTAGGAGGAAGTTGCTCAGCTAAAGCTCTGCAATACTTTGGAAGCTGATTCATAAAGACCTTTGGCCCATTTTGATGCCTTGGTCAGCAGTACAAAAGTCACCTCTCCCAGAGCACTGCAGCCTTCACCAGGAACCTGCTCCTGGGAGGGAATGAGACAGCTACACTGCCTTTGAATGCTGTCCAGATGCAATTATTGTTTGGTTGGCGTTTCTCCTCCTGTTCCTGAGCAATTATGCAAGTCCAGAGAGCTTTAAACACTCCTCCATGTGCCTTCTGCACTTTTGATCTTTCTTTCCTCCAGCCCACACCAATACCTATGAAGATGCAAAGATGTTCCACTTCAGATGGGTACTCTCCTCTCGCCATTTGAATCGCAGAACAGCATTTATTTCTCCTGAGGTTGTTGCTAGCACTTTTCGGATTTCTTCAGAAGTATCAGCCAGGTCTGGCATTACATCAGGGAGGAAACAACTTTAACTGGAAGCCAGGCTGACCACCTTATTATCAGAGCCAGAACTTTCTTTTTGGAAAGATTCCAGGA
Organism: Ibidorhyncha struthersii; assembly: GCA_013398815.1. Classification (NCBI taxonomy): domain Eukaryota; kingdom Metazoa; phylum Chordata; class Aves; order Charadriiformes; family Charadriidae; genus Ibidorhyncha; species Ibidorhyncha struthersii. The sequence continues at coordinate 8,829 of VZSZ01004985.1, forward strand.
CATTCCAGGTGCCTGCCCTGCAAACATGTCCTTTTTTTTCCAAGGTGAAGGTACCAAACCAACAATGAATTTAACCATCTCGTTATCTCGCTCACTCCTTGCTCATGAACTACCACCTCCTGCATCAGCTCTGTTGCTTGTTCTCAGGCTTCACACATCTGGTTTTCATCTGGCTTCTCTCCTGCCAACTCGGTTAGGACATAACTCCTGCTACTGTTATCTTCTGGTCACAATCCAGCCTCTTTCTTTCCTGCCATCAGGCTCTTGACAGCCCTGGATATTTACAGCTTCCGTGTTGACTTCCCTGACATTTCATAGAATCATAGAATGGTTTGGGTTGGAAGGGACCTTAAAGATCACCCAGTCTCACCCCCCTGCCCTGGGCAGGGACACCTCCCACCAGCCCAGGTTGCTCCAAGCCCCATCCAACCTGGCCTTGATCACCTCCAGGGATGGAGCAGCCACAGCTTCTCTGGGCACTTCCAGTGCCTCACCATCCTCACGGGAAAGAATTTCTTCCTAATATCTAATCTAAATCTACCTTCTTTCAGTTTGAAGCCATTCCCCCTCATCCTATCATGACATGCCCTTGTAAAAAGTCCCTCCCCAGCTCTCCTGGAGCCCCTTTAGGGACTGGAAGGCCGTTATAAGGTCTCCCTAGAGTCTTCTCTTCTCCAGGCTGAACACCCCCAACTCTCTCAGCCTGTCCTCACAGCACATTTGATGGGCTCTCCTTTGCTCAGCCTGAATGTGGATGTGTCCATCATACTCATGCTCTGCTCAGCCCCATTTGAGATCCAAGGGGCTTCTTTATGTAAACACCGATCCATCTGGCATGTCCTCTCTCAGTGCTATGACCTTCCTGGTGCTGGTCCCTTCCACCCTACCAGTCCGATGGTGCCTTGAAAGGGTTTTAGGATTACAGATTAATTTGGGTTGGAAGGGAACTCGAGGTCACCTAGTCCAACCTCCTGCACAAAGCAACTCTATGTCCGGTGGCAACTGCAGTCCAGGGGTGAGGATGTGTTACAAGCCCCTCCGCGCACCCTCCAGATGTTAAAGATCCCGTTACACAGCTAGTATAGGAAATATGATTTCCCAGCTCAACCAGCAGCAGGTGACCCTCAGATCTCCTGAGCAGGTCTCCCGAGAGGCTGCCAAGACAACCATCTCTCAACAGACTGATGCCTTCCGTGAATACATGATGTTAACAAAGACACCCCAGTTTAATGACCTGGATACAAGCGTGGTTATCAGGAGATTGAGGTTTTAGCTTTGCTCTGCTACCAACTTACTGCCATATCAGTTCCATCCCACCAGAAATGGCTGCTGATAAATGCCGGCTGGAAACACCGCAGTTCACCAGATTGCTCAATTAAGAGGAACTAGCAGAGAGAGGGACTGACAAGAAGAGACAGCAGCGAGCCTCTTTAGCAGACAGTACAGCTAGTGATGTCAGGAGAAGGATCAGAAGCCTACTTTTATAAAGCAAAGCCTTCTGGAGGTTTGCGTATAAACACCTTATAGGCTTGTAAGAGTAAGCGACAGCCAAGGAAGGGTGCAGGTGGCACAACACACAGCTATTGCTTTAACTTTTCCCTCGTGGGTACCTGGAGCCAAATTCGACCTCTCCGTAAATATTTGCCAGCAGGCACAAATGGCAGTCCTAGCCTGCAGCTGGAGAAAGAAAGAATTAATTGGTAACATGGGGGCTGAGGGGCCAGCCAGGGACTAGGAGAGGTTGTATTTAGCTATAGCACCACTTGAATTCCAGGGTGGGATAGCAGGAGATGAGTCGGGACAGCAGCAAAAGCCAGTAACGGAGCTGTTTTGGAAGACTAAACAACCTGCCAGGCATCTGCTTTAAGGCAGCAGTGCTAATCCTTCATTAAACCATCAGAAATGCTGTTCTGCTCTTGCAAGCCCGTGTTGCCCAGTCCAGGGGAGGGGGGGATGCCTCCTTACCTCTCATCGTTTGGTCCACGCAGCGGATTCTGCCCTCCCAAGCCAAACATGCTGATGTGATCTCTGATGAACATGATGTCCCCCACTTGGAAGTGGGGATTCAGTCCCCCAGCAGCATTTGTGACAATCAAGATCTCCACTCCCAGGAGAAAGAAGACCCTGATGGGAAAGGTGACCTGCAAGAACCGAAGGCATAGATGCAATGAATATCGCAGTTCGTGCATGGCTGCTACTACTATATTCGCAGCATCACAATGTGTGGACAGCATACATGATGCAGAGAAGGGTCTGTATGAGGCTACAAGGAGAAAAAACTTCTCCAATTTTAAGTTTTTCTCTAATTGAAATTGAAAGAATTTTAATGTTTTTTTAAACATATTAAAAACTAATCTTGAAATGAAGACCATTAAAATTCTAGCCCATATTTTCTATAGTTGCACTAAGGTCAAATAAATGCGGTACAAAAAGAATATGCAGATAACTTTTCCTCACAGCCAAGGTCTTGCAGAGATCAAACCACTGTGCTGATTGAAGTAACTACTTATGCACATGGACTTGGAGTGTAATTGATAAACCAGCTTTTTACGGCAGTGATGCATTTCACAGAAGCATAGAGATTATTTTACTCATTTCATTTTATTCACTTTCATTCACTTCAGTGACCTGCTTATCCAAAGTTAAGGAACAACTGGGAACAGGAAAAAAAAATAATTAAGGAGTTTGATTTTGAGGAGTCAAGAAGGAATCGGGATGATATCTGCTCTGCAACCTCTAAAATGCTAACGAAGCTGTGAGCAGAAAATTTCCTAGCTATGGACATCACTTCTTTAAGAAATTAGTTAGTTGTAATACACAAACATGTTTTGATAAACCTAGTTTTGTATCAAGTGCATTTAAAATATTTTTTTTTCCTGTAGAAAGTTGAGTGGTGCCAAGCACGACAGTTTATACCCAAATGCAAACTCACCTCAGCCACAACTAAAACCTCAAAGCTATGCAATTAAAAAGAACATACGAAACTATCAGCCAGTAAAGAAGAAATATTATTGGTGTTTCCAACAGAAATGTACATACGTGCATGTTAGGCAATACCTGAATATTCACATGGTTCCGTATGTTAACTAGGAGAGTATACCAATTTACACTAGCCAGGGAAATTTTTTCCTACAGAAAAAGAGCTGTAAACTATACAAATGCAAACAAAGATTAAAATCGATTATTCTTATCAAAGTTTCCTGATTGCTGATTTAAATCATTATTAAGATGACTGAGTTAAGCTATATAAACCAATCTGCCTTGTGTGATATACTGTTTTGCCCTGCGAGTACAGCGGGGCTATCCGCTTTGTACAGCTGCACAGCATCAGCTTCACCTAGCAGAAGCTGACTACCTCTCAATTTGAACTCCCAATTTTATTTTTGGGGCAGAAATCTAAAGTCTAAGCAAGATTCATCGCAAGAGCAATGGAAGTTCATTGCAAGAGCTAACCTCCTGCAGCTAGATATCAAAGCAAGCAGTCACTTTTGCATCTTTTACAACATATCTCCCGCTATGTGAATGATTTTCTTAAGGAGAACTCACCGTGCTGACAGAGTATCCTTCGTAATAGTGGAACCGTCCCTGCATACACACGCAGGGCTGTCCATTCAGCTCCCCAAACACCAATCTGCCAACATGCCCTGCAACTGGAAATTAATAGTGTGTCATTTTAGTTATGGGTCTCAAGGTCTTTGACTTTAGAGGGATTTGTCAGTTGGCAATTATGCATTACAGAGGGTCAAACACTGCAAAATCAGGAGCTGAGTTAAATAAATACCATAGCTCAGATACATGTAGGTTGTGTTTTTTTTTTTTTTTTAACTGGAAACACACATTTCACCACTGAGGGACTGTTTTGCAGACCAATGCCAAGCAGCGCATGTTGACTTGAGTTCCCTCTGTAAGGCTGTCGCATGCTGCCAACGGACGGGTTGCTGATGCCCTGGGTTGTGCTAACCTGTGCTCCGTGGGAAATGAGGGATGTCCTCATACGGGAAGACTGTCTTGTTATCCAACACATCGGCCAGACCTCCCAGTCCAGATCCGCAGATGATGGCAGTCTTCGGGCGCTGGACGGTACGGGCACATAGCCAATCCGCTGTTTCCTTACACACCTCATAGCTATTTCTGCAAAAGCAGAAGAGATCAGTGAAGCTGTCAACCCATCCAAAGAACAAGCTTCAAAGGATAAAAGTCCTGAAAAGGTGCAAAGAAGAACTTTCATTAAAACTAAAGTAACAGGCGCTTCACTGCTATTATTTGAGATGTTTTTCACTTTTAATCTCATATTTTACCCCTGGCCAGAGGCAAATCACTTGAATCCTCTTTGCCGGTTTCATTCTGTAGTGGAAGAATGGCTAATGATACCTAGATCACAGAAATGTCACAAGGTATAACCACTCCTGCTTCTGACGGGCTCTGGGCTCTCCTGAGTTACTAAAGGAATGCAAAAGCACATTTCAACTGAGAAATTGCAACCTGTATGTGTATGCATGGGGATGTCCAGCCTGGGACGGGGACGTCCAGCCTGTGATGGGGACACACAAGAGGATGGAAGTCCAAGGGCACCTGTACAGCACAGTTGGGACACCGTGCTGATGAAGGAGTAGAGTCTATCCTCTGCAACAGGTAGATCACCAGGACACGGGGCAAGCATCACCTACAGAGATGGAGAACCCAATCTTTGTAAGCGTTGAGTGCTATCAGCTCCCAGTGCCTCCTTCTGGGGCTGGTAACACATCTCAAACATCCAACCTTCTCGATACCTCATGGTTTCAGTAGAGGAGGCTAAACATGGAGATGTCATTCATCCTTTCCTCTCCCACAGGGTGGGCAGTGGGTGACAGCTGCAGATGAGTCCTGGGCAAGAGGCCCAATGACATCAGTCTACATTCAAAACAAATAAAACCCAGGAATTTGGGCTCCTGGGCTTACACTATCTGATTTAAGAGGGGGACTGCTCGAATATCTGGGCAAAAAAATAGGTCTTGTCCAGTGGTGGGGCACATTGCTAGAAGGTGGGGTAGAGGCTGGCATTACACTGCCTGTCATGTACCTGTCTTGTGGTAAGAGAGGGGACTTCAATTTCTAGGCCTGTCAGTCCAATATTCATCAGGTGCATTAATCACAGTTTTGAAACACAATCAATAGCAGAATAATCCCACAATCCTGTTTCCAATAGGACAATGCAGATACCTTCTGAAACTCAATATCAAGGTTGATTGGAAACTCTCTTCAAAAGCAGAGATACCAGTAGCATTTCTTGGTGGCAACTCAATCGTTACCATTGATGAGTAGAATGACTGTATCGGGTACAGGACTGGGTCACAGAGTGAACCAACACAGGTAGGGGCAGCAGGTTCTCTATATGAAAAGCTGATCTGCTTATTAAGGGGTGAGTGAATCAGATACCGCAAGGCTGAAGGTGATGTAAAATTGACTGGAGATGTTGATAAGCAGTCACTGTCTGCTTCATGAATTTTTTATTTGTTTATTTTTTTTAAATCAAGTCTCTTGTTTCCAGAGGTGCAAGCCCTAGTCATGTTGTGATTCTGCTGCCTGCAGCCTTAGACGACATCCAGAAAAGCTTTCAAAGCGGTGCTCTATACTCCAGGAGGTCTCAGACCCCTGATGAAGGGGATTTGACTGTCAGTGTACAACTGGTTCCTCTAACTGGAGTATCAGATATTCAAATAAAGGATCTCAATGCCATGCTTTTTCTTTCTTTATACAGAAAAGGTAGGTAATTTTTGCACAGATATCTTCTGTGAGCGCTTTCATCTCCTACCTGTCCAGCTCCTGCTAGAAGTCCTGCCCAATGTCTCATCCATCAAACTTATGTTCCCAGTTACAAACTACAGCATCAAAAACACCCAGGTATGTCATAAACCTGCAATCCAATAACTTCCATATTCATGAATTAGAAGAAAGAGTCATTTAGCTGAAATACTTTTCAAAGAAAAAGTCTGGAAATGAGAAAGTTATTTACCGTAACATATTGTTGAATTTTTCAAGTGTACCATGAGCACTTGAAATAAGCAAGAGCTATGAGAGTGACGTTAATGAAGCCTACACTTGAGTGACTGTATTATCCCTTGCTCCCAGAGAAAAGCTTTAAAAGTGCTTTACATTCATTAATGAATGATTCCCCCCCCCAATTTCTGTTGAATAACTGTAATCCTTGTTTAGAAATTAAAGGGAACCAAGAGAATTTAAATGTAATACCCAAGCTTTTGACTCATGTGGCAGACATGAGAAAAGAACAAGGTCACCAGGATCTGTTCTTCCACTTGACCACTAATCCCCCCCCCCTTTTTTTTTTTTAAAAAAAAAGGTGCATACAACCTTGCAAAATAACATTAAAAATTTGATTATTCCTACATTCCCAGAAATTTTAGGAGTGTGGGATGAATCCGATTCCATGTCTGCTGAAGACATTGGGATTGACTGCAGTGTGCAGTTTGCGGGATTTCTTTTTTCTCCCTTCTAAACAGAAGATGTTAAAATATTTCTTATCCAAATTAAAACTCCAGTGCTGCGTAACTCCCCTTGCCCGAAAGGAGCTTTAGCAGGCGTGCAGGGGCCTTGCAGCGCCCTCTCCATCCTGAAGGCTTTGGGCACACCAGAGCTGTCCCCAGCACAGAGAGCACAGCCATGCCAAAAATTAACCGGCAGTGCCCTGCTTGCAATATTTAGTTTGATGCACAGCATCAAAGGGAACTAGCAGGCACGGATAATTTCTGAATACGAAGGGGATACCTGCTGAGCGGGGGCGGAGGGGGGATTTTGACCTGTGGGTCACTAAATGCAACGTTTCGCCTGGAACTGCATGAGCCCGAGGTCTGTGCAAGCTTTTTGACAGCCTGCATTAATACGTGTAGCACAAAGCCCTCTGTAGCTGCTCCATCTCCAACAATGCACACCTAATAATAGTGCTGGGTAGCATCGCTTTGGATTAAATCACAGGATCAGCTGAAAACACAATCCCCTTTATTGTGATTGCTGTCATCCACTGGAGAAACGCATCTGTTGCGAAACACAGGACTGTCACCCGTGACAGATCTTTTATGGCATGAAAAGGAGCCACCCTCATTGTGCTTCTAGGTTGGCTGAAAGCAAAGCTGTGTAAAAAGCAGGCATATCCCAATAACCAGATAAAGCATTACGTTTCGGAGAGGGGCAGACCGCCATATGTTTTTGCAGCGTATGCCTCTCCACGCCATGATATTTACCTCTTCTGGCCCATAACCTCTCCCAAGGTCACCTGCTCCTTGCATATTTCATCATACCAGCACCTGACACAGGCAGATGGCCAGATTCCTCCTCAATAATATGTTTGCTGCTGAGCAGCCCTTGCCTGACATTTATTGAGTGCCCAGCAAGAGGACGAAAACAAGGCGATGCAATTTCGCTAACCCCTTCCAGCTTGGATGTCTGCGCATCCCGTTTCACAGGGCCTTACCTGTCTTCCTCAGCATAGGCCATCCTCCTCCTCTCTGCTTAACCAAAAGAAGGGGATGGTTGCTGGAAATGGAGCTGCAGGGTTTTTATTTGACCAAAGAGCAGAGGCCCAATGAACCTGCAGAAGCCGCTGTCGTCTCCGGCAGTGAGTCAGGGAGGTGTGTACCAGCTTCTCACTGCTTTCCCCCGAGCATCTCTAATCCCAGAGTAGGAGGGGCATCGCTCAGGACATCTGCTTTTCTGGTCTCAGCCCTATGACACATACGCTCTCGAGCTCTGCAGAAAGCTTACGCGCATGCACATGCACTTTATAATGCAGATTAAGCCTCGAAAGTTCACATGCGCTCACACTTTCCAGCAGCCGCCCAGAGAGGAGCAGCTGACAAGGGATCTGCATAGATTTGCATGCTCGTACGTCAACTGGGAACCAGCTAGCAGCTGGAGTCACCTGCTCCGTCGTGATTCAAACCCCTGGGACCATGGTATGAGCTCACTGGGAGCGTGTGGACTCTGCAAGATGACCTGTACCACCTACTACTGCAACAAGCAACAAGACATTTCCATATCACACATCGTTCTCGCCCCATTTTTTCATGGCAATCAGGGGCCATGTCTCATTAGCTCCCCACCCCTCCTGGTTTTTTTTGTTCACACTTAATTGCCTCACCCATCTCAAAAGGCAACACTGTCTTCAGATATGCTAAACTCCTGTTCAGCTGATTACACAGGAAAAAAAAACCAAAACAAAACAGGAATCCCACCATCTGCCCCTCCACTTCTAGCTTTCTTCTATATGGAAACAGTTTTAAACCACCTTGTCGTATGTGTCTGTCCATGCAACACTGTCTGAGCCCAACAACTGATGTGAACCACATTTTACAGAGCCAGAGATGTTTCCGAGACAATCAAGTGCCAAAAAGCTTTTTAAAAATTGGTGCTGAGTAGAGAAGAACCCTTATGTGCTCCAGGTGAAAGGATACAGCTACAATATCCACTCACAGCTTACTAGGTCCAGAGGGGACACGTGAGACTAGAACGTATAAATATCCCAAGCAGGGAGAAAACCTCAATTAGAACTTGTCAATTCCTAGACAAATCAGCCAGACATTAAAAGATATTAGAAAAATCAGGCAGCACCAGTTTCGGGTCTCATTTCTTATTATTTCCATTCACCTTTGCTTGTTGGTCTTGAACACCCCACATCAAACATCCCCTTCATTGCCCCAGGAAACTCTCTCAGAGAACTTCAAAGTCAAAACAGGCTAATAAACGCAGCAAGAAAAACCTGGCCATTTTTAGAGAGAGATACTTCTTGTTGGAAAGCCCCAGCTCCCAGGCAGAAACCCAGAGTATCCCCCTCAATGCCAGCGCAGGCTGGGAGCCCATTGCCGCCAGCAGGATTTAGGCATCGTGTGTAGCAGCAAGGTCTGTTGACAACAGGTATTTGGTGAAAGATACAATTAGCACCCAAGCAAATAGAAAGTGGATCTGAACAGTAACCGTAAGTGCCCTTTCCCCTCAAGTTCTTGACCTTCTCCCTTTCTTTCTCACATTCACACCTCCACTTATTTCCTTTCTCTTAGCAAACCTAGAATATTGTCTTTTTTATGAAGATCAGTGGGTGTGCGTGCTGCCACTTCAGGAATCAGGGGTACACCCTGCTCTCAGCTTGCTGTGGGGAATGGAAAATCAGCACTGAGGACCTAATATTGCTCCATCATCTTCCCTTCTACCCCCTCTTTCTCATTCTGTTTTTACCATGTTCCCCCCTCCTTTTTCAGGTATACCTCCTTTTTGTCTTTCTCTCATTCTTGCTTTTCTGAACCTTAGTCACCTCCTGTGTCTTCGGTGTATGTTCTTCTTTCCCTTCAGCATTGTTTTTCCTATACAAAACACAGTAAGCTGATAGCAGAGGTGGTTTTAGGCAGATTTAATTGCATCAAACCCTGTGGCCAAGCAGCGTGGACCCTCTTTGCCTTTCTACGTGAGCCAACATGCCAAAGCACTCTGCAAGTCACTGTCACCCCAAGCAACATCTGCCTTAAGCCAGGGTCTTGGAGCCACTTCCCAGCTCCCTCAAGTCTTTTTGCCCTCTGGAAACCCACACTCCTCCTGCCAGCACTCAGGACTCCTTTAAAAGCCATTATTTGCTCCCATTAAATTAAATGATGGAGCAACGTTATGCCCTTAACGTTGATTTTCCATATGATTCTTTGGTATCAGCAGAGTTCTGATGCCCCCCAGATACGTTCCCTTCTTTAGTCTTAATCTGATTACATTCATTAATCTGATTCTTTTTTGTAAAGCAGACAAGATCAGACAGCCTGAGAGCTCTTCCCAATTTGTTCTCATCTAAGACAATCTCCTCTCTAGTTTGGATTTACATGGAAAACAGGATTATTGAAAAGGGACCATTTTATCTATCTTTCTGCAGTGCCTATTATTTAATAGCAGCAAAAATGACTTGAGTTTTAACCTGTAATGGTGTACTGGCCAGACAAGTACTAGATAAAGGTTTGCTCTACTAGAAAAAATTAATTTGAGCATTGAGGGCATTCATGCCAATAACTCTGAAGACAGGAAGAGAAAAAAAAACTAATTAAGCTCCAGCTCCTGTACAAGTACTCCAAAGCAGATCTAGCTAAAAAAATAAGTTATTGAATAGATTGCATAATCCTTAAGAAAAAGTATTGACAGTCTTCCGTCCTGAAAGAATCTCAGACGTCTTACTCTTTCTGTACGTGTGTGTCTGCAGCAAATTGTATCTATAATCCGGATCTTATTGACTTGGGTGTCACTCAAGTCCTGTTTCTGTAGCCAGAACTTCAACTGCTCCAGGATGCAGATACAATCACCTGAAATAATTTTATAACAATGCTTACATTCCTACAGCAATTTCTATCTAAAGAAGTGTTGTGAAGTATTTTGCAAGCGTTTCATCAAAACATTAATTAATGCTTTAGGCTAAGTCTCCCACTTCCCCGTGTGCTCACATTATCACAGCATCAAATTATCTTGTAGCCTTCTCACGTGTACTGCACATCACCCTTTTGAGGAAGGGAACTGAGCTGCAGAAGGATTAAGAAGGTGTCTACGCAGTGGAGAGAACTTAAAGTCAGCCTACTCCAGGAGAAAGCATCCCCCCAAAATCCTACAGGCATTACCGTGCCCTCAGAGGCGCGGCGCTCACCTTTAGTTCAGTCTGGGGGGCATTTTTTCCCCAATTCTCTCATACTTGGAAAAGCCAAGATTCTGCCTCACTGTTTTGCAGAAAGGTGAAACATAAAGCCTGGAAAGATTTTGCTTTTCTGCCGATTGCCTAAAGTGCAGGTTCCAGGTTTGGTTAAAAAAAAATTACTAAACTCACTCTAAGAACTAATCAGGATTTTTTGCAGTGATTTGAAACCTCATCATTTGGGAAACTCATCATTTGTACACTGGTTATCCTAGACAGCCACAGGAGTGTTACCAGCCACAACAAAGGTAAAGAAAACAAATTATGTACCAGAAAAGTTATTCCCCTACAGATCATTTTAACAGAAATCTCTAGGAAGATCTGCCTAAAGTGACATCTGCGCTGCTCATCGTACACCTTCAGGAAAGAGACCTCCGACCATAGCGAATGCAGAAAAGGGATGACCAGGGGAGCAAAAAAACAGACTCTCAAAAAGCTTGTCATGGTTAGCTGAGCAAAGTAAAAACTAAGCAATGCTCCAATGACAGCCCACGAATGTTGCCATGGAGGCAGGAGATACGGAGACTCAAGACAGGCACCAGGGAGATGCGTGTTCGGTTAGGCTAGACATCAGAAAAAAGCTCCTAGCTCCCCAAAATGCGCAGCCCTGAAGAGCCCTCCCATAAGGGCAGTGGGGAAATGGCTTCGGGGTGGAGATCCGTTAATGGAAGGGGTTGCATGATGTTCACCAGCAGGGAAGGAGATGCAGCATTCACAAATGCTATGCCAGCTCCGTAAGAAATCACCAGCTTTATAAGACTCAGGCAGAAAGAGAAAACAACCCGACTAAGTCCGTGAACAAATAATACCACAGAAATTAGGAAAAGAGCAGAGATGTCCCAAGCCCAGCCAACATCTCCATCTTCCAGCTCGAAGGCTGACAGGACTGGGGTTGTGGCTATGGGTTTTTGTGGAAATTAAAGCCCTGGTGTTGAGGAACTCAGTAGGGAAACGGTATAAAGAAAAGGAATGTTCCGGGATTTGAGGGAAAGGAGTTGTACTTTCTGAAGGGATTGTAACAACACAACCAGGGATCAGCGGCTTGGGATGAACGAATGGGCTGTGCGCCATGAAAGCGCTTTGAGGCAGGCAGAAAAATCAGAGAGCTCAGGGGAAAACATAGCAGAGGGCTGCGACAACACTTTAGTGAGGGTAAGTGGAAAAGAAACTACGGATCCTGGTGGACTAGAGACTGTAAAAGGCCAGATACCACTCTGGCCTACAATAAATACAAATAACTTGAAAAGAAGAACTGAAAATTATGAGGAAGAAGGAAGAAATGGTTTCAGGCCTGCGACAGAAGAAAACAATTCTCACATAGTTAAATGGTACTACACAGCTGTATGTACCACCAGTGATTCTTGATAAGAGGTATACTCCCCTATCGAACACAGGTAAATACAGTTCACAACCTGGCACTGCAGCCAACCGCTGGCCTGGAGCTCTCTGCATGCTTCTCCATAGGAAGAATAAGACTTCTCCATCCCAAAAACACATAGGACCGAAGTTTATTCTGTTCTATGATCTGGTGTTCTGTCAGTAATCGATAATACTTTTGGCACAGCGGAGCTTGAGGGCTCACTTTTCACTGGTCTCTGGGACCATGCTCCCATTTCCCCAAAACCCCTCTTTGGAAAACACTGCTTTCTGGAGATCCGCAGGTGACCATAGTACCACCTGTAGCCTCAGTCTGTCAGGATGTATTTTTGCTGTCCCAACAGGATCGATGCTTCCTCATGATCTCATCTGTGGTGCAATGATGCCACAATAATGAGTAGTCTATAGGTTTTTCCTTTTAATTTCCATTTCAGTGATTTTTGTTTCAAGAAGCAAAGGTTAGACAACTGTAGATCATTTTACTAATTGTCTACATTCGACATTATTTACCAAAGTCTCACAACTCACTTTCGCTATAACAGACTTTGGTTGTAATTCCTCCAGCAAGGAAAGCGAAAGGCAAACCTGCCTGACTTTAGACTGCAAGCCAGAAGCGGAACAAGATCCCTTATAGACTAGTCCCCAAGGTCACACCAAGCCACAGGATGAACTGCAACCAACCTTCCCAGCCTCATACACCCTGCACCCATTGCTTGACATAGCTGAGAGCCGCAAGGCACATAAAATACAAGAGACAGCCTCAGAGAGGGCTCAAAGGGCACAAGATAGCAACAGCTCCTTAACAGTCCCACCTCTCCGCCACCAGAGAGGGCTCAGCTACACGTGCAACAGGTTCTAGGCAAATCAGCAGCCTTAACCTCCCAGTCCCATCTGGATGGCTGCCTCCTCCCAGCATGGACTCAGGTAGCCTTGGATAGCCTTGATCCAAGACTACACATTTTCAGGGCTGGTCTTTATAAGCAGGGTGAGAAGTACTGGTGTCCTGTAGGANCCCCCCCCCCCCCCCCCCCGCCCAGGTGCCATCCTGCATCTCTGAGACCACTAAAAGAGCCTCCACAGCCTCCAGCAACACTCCTCAACTCCATCGCATCACATGTTTACACAATACACCCATTTTGTTATTTTAACTATGAAAAAAAAAAAGGCAGAGGCATAAGCAAGACTACTTTGGTCTTAATTAGAATGTCTAACTTCTAATGTTTAGCTGCACAATGTTTGTTTAAAGACAGGGCTTTCACTGCTACAGCTGTTATGATCTTACCATCTAATAGGGAGAAGGAGAAAAGATCAGCTATCTATGAGACAATTAATAGCACAAAAATGGGGCTAATCCAGGAAGAAAGTGCTGTGTTCCCATTTTCAGTTTCTCATATGGACAGAAACAAGATTATTTAGCATAAGATAGAAGTATCTACTTGAGTTTCTGCTTTAACTTGAAAGTTTTTAGGAAAACATAGGAGGTAACTAAAGCTCACAAGCTGAATTAAAAGGTTAATTTCACAAAAAGCATCATACTTTTCTTAAGCATACTATTCACTTGCATGTCTCTTAGCTGGGAATCTTGTAGCATTGCATTCCCAGTGATGAATTTTTCTCCCCTGTATTTTGGGAGAGCCTTATCTTCAGTAGCTCAGCAGACTGTGACACAGAGATGCTACAAGTTATAGTAAAAGCCTTGTAGGGTACAACTGAAAAGGCAAGAATCTCACTTACATACTGCTTGCCCTTATGTACTGAGTTGTGGCTGTCCTCTTGCTGATATTATCCAAATGTTTAAGAACGCAAGAGCACACAAAATAGTGATTTAAGTATTTGAGAGAAGATTAAGAAGAATCAACTCTCAGACGCAGTGATTTAAAGAACCTATTGTCCCCAGAACTCAGTCAGTGCAAGTCTGGTGGCTGGTATATGCACACACAGGAATAACAAAGGGAAGGTAACAGAAACAACACAGTGCTACTAGATATATCAGAGAGAAACCCAAAACTAAAGGAAAGGGCTTTACAACAAACAAGAAAGAAAACCCAAACCATTTCAGACTATAACATACCTTTGACATGCTAATGAACTTTAAAATCTCTTAAGCAAAAGATGATGTAAGATTTTAGCAATAACATACTGCACACCCTGTACAAATGGAGACCACAGCTGACACTGTGGTACCCACAATACCCCCAGCTACCTACCCCACTAGCTACTCATCTGCTTTAATTAATTTGACCCAGCTTTCACCCTCACCTTTAAGTAGCCAAAGATGTTGATTGATTGGAAGGTGATTTTCAAACAGGCCAATCAAAGGGTGAAGAGACATTGCAGACATACCTATAAATCCTCCATCCACACCTAAGCTCTTTCTCATTAGGTAAAGCTTTTTTTTTTTCTTTTCCTGATAAGGAAGCCAGTAAGTGTCTTTTTGTTATACTATTTATAAAAGCTGAATATGGTAGTTTTACTTTTTAAAAATGCATTTTCTTTTTTCAAAGCATTTAAAGTATAAGGTGTAGTACTTTATTCATGTTTGTAGGTAGCATAGGATCTTTTTCTATACTTAAGGTTCCTTCTATTTTCTAGCAGTGTTCCTTCAATTCAGAAAGTAATTAAATAGCCAAAGAGCAGGAGAGGGATGTTTGTCTGTCTATAGATTTATGTATTTAGATCTTACTTTAATATGTAACTTCTTTAATGTACCCAGAGCAGGAGAAAAGATAACTTACCTCTACATCATAATTATATTTTTTAAAATAGATATGCTAAGACTTCTTACCAATTACCTAGCTTCTTGCAAAACTTTCCTTAGCTATATTAGTTCTGGAATCCCTTGTACTTGTAGCACTGAATTCCTCTGCTAAAACTAATTTTGGCTTAGGGCTGGATTGTGCTTCATCAAGGAGAAATATGTGAGAGTGCCAGAAGTCAATGGCAGCAAACCTGGTATTAAAGCAAAAGATTTTTTGCTAACTCATGCTACACTGTCAGCTGTTTGTTCCCTAGTGGCCTGGCAAGGGCCTCGTTTCCCAACCTGTGTATAGGAAAATCCCTGCAATTTTTAAAACCTCAAGAGCAGCTTGCACCCTCTGTCTGCTGTAGTAATTAATCTGCTTTGACCTTCCTGCCTCTGTGTGCAGATCAGATGTTGTTCTGCTGTCTGGAAAGTGTATGTGTGCTTCTAGGGATGCTGCAATGGATGCTTGATTCAGCTTATTATTGCTCTGTTAATATTTCAAGGTTCTTGAGCCCTGCTGACCCAACTGGGTGTAATCTGGGTGTTTAGAAAGGGCAGCAAGTGGGTTACCATGTGCAAGAGTTATCTTAAGTATCTGCTTGTGGGTTACAGAGGCCAAAGCAAACACTCGAGGAGCACCGCTGCTGACTCCAGAGACAGAGGCTGGCCTGGAGAGCGTGTGCTGAGATGTGGCATCTGCAGGGCTGGGAAATGATGGTGCTTTGCTCTGCTCCCTGGTCAGCTATGTCTGCCTCTGTGGGGCACAGCTCCCAAGTCTTTAGGCAAAAAGATGCAGGGCGCTGAGCTCCAGCCCTTCCTCTCCACTGGACTGCAACAAGGCTTTCTTCCTGGTTTTCCTTTGAGCAACCTGTGAGTATTATTGTATGGTAGGTGCTGGCTGAGTAACTTCTATAAATGTTTCTTATTTCTTTTGGGCTGTACTACTGCTGGGAGGTGGCTCCTCTGCTTCCCCCTGCAGAAGCAAGCCAGATCAAAAGCAGGGCTTTCTGGTGGAAAAGCAGTCTGCTTTTTAGCTTCCTGATGATGTCCCAAAACTAGGGTTCTTCACCTGCTGTGCGGGAGCCAATCAACATACTGTGTAGAGATATTTGTTTTTTATTTCAATTCTGCAGAATTGAAATAAACTGCCCAATATTTATAAGGATAAAATACAGTTTATTGGTCAATAATGATTCATTCACTGCTCCCAACTATACACATACCTCTAAGATCATGTTTAAAACATTTGGGGAGGTTACCTGATTAGCATACTCACTATCCACAAAGGGGAGTGGGGTGGGGTGCATTTTAATGTTATAATTACCTATGGTTAATTTGGGATACACTTCTGGCTCAAACTTGGTCCAGAAGCTCTATTTTTTGCTATCTTATGTCTAAGTCAGCAACTGCAAAAGAACACGAGAGACATTGTTTTGTTTCCCATCGTATTCAAGGTCAGGTACCTTCTGTGATGCCTCAACCATGCCGCAAGCCGAAACTTCTCAATAAACTTTAAACTCTTTTCTTTAGGCATCGCTGTGACTGACACAGCCTCGAACGGGCGACCTGCCCCCTGCCCTGCCCGAGCAGCTGTGGCTTGGGCAGTGCGGTGCCTCGTTGGTCCTCGCCCTCCCCAGCACTAACAGTGGCGCTCCAGGCCTCCCCCTGCTGAAATTGATTTGAAAAAAAAAGTAAAAGCCCTCCTGGTGCGGTGTGGGAGACCGCTGGGCGGAGGGAGCGGCCGGGGCGAGGCCGCGGAGTGAGGGGGCCGGGCCTGCCTCGCTCCCCGCCGCCGCCGCCCGCCGGGTAAGAGCAGGGGCTCCACTAGGCCGCGCGGGAGCCGCGGCCTCGCGCAGCGAGCGGGCGGCGCGGGGAGACGCCTCGGCCGGGCAGCGGTTCTACGCGAGGC
>VZSZ01004985.1:25572-47272 GCA_013398815.1 Ibidorhyncha struthersii
GGGAACCGCGGCCCTGAGAGCCCCGAGCGTGTGGCCTGGCTGGCTGCCTGCCGGGAAGGGCCGGCCCGAGGGGGAGCTGGTGTGCGTGGCGCCGTCCCTCCCCCGGCGCTGGGGTGTGTGTGAAGGGCTGCGGGGTGGGCAGGAGCCCAGAGCCCTTCGGCAGGTTTGGGTCGAGTGCGGGCTGATGGGGACTGGAAATCATTATGCAGAAGGAACAGCCTGTTTCCTTGCCGTGCTTTGGATGAGAGCTTGTTGAGGGATTTGCTGGTGTGAGCTGTAATTACAAGGCCACGCTCATAGCTGGTATTTAAAAATGAAGTAAAACTACTTCAGGGAACAGTGTTCTCCTGTGTTGGTCTCTGTTTTCCCCTTCTGCTCAGCACCTGTAGTGAGAAATTCTTAGATTAAAGCCAAATTATGTTTGCAAAAAGGAAAGTGAAACTAAATACGCTTACTGAAAGGCAATCAAATTGAAGCAATGAGATATGAAACGTCACATGTGTGTATATAACTGCATGCCACTCCTTCTGATGGTTATGAGAGGAGACTGCTGGGGTTGTGGGGCGGTGGCCTGAGATGCTATGTGGATTCAAGGGGAAGGGTAAAGTGTTTAGGTTTGCCATTCTTTGCCTAGCCTGCTTCCAAATTTTCTTACCCCTCTCAATTTTAACCCAGTCTTTTTTCACGCTAAACTGTTTTGTAGCACTTGATGGTTGTATTTTGCTTCTGAGGGAATGGGGTGGTTTGGGGGAATGCTAAAAATGACAATGCTGAGGTATTTCCTGTCTCTTGCGGTAATTTTGATTAAATTATTTTGCTTAAATGAACATCTTTGTTTTGAATAGGCTGCTGGCTAGCTGATTTCTGGTTAGTGAACCTAACTTCTGCCTTGTGTGTTTTGTGCTGTGCGCTGGAGCAGATGGCAGCAGACTTGTTAGCTCTGTGCAGAGTGTGCTCGTGTTAGTCTGCCTCAGTCCACGCAAAGCATGACACTTTGCACTACTTGTTTCTTTAACATCACGCATGATTTACCGTTCACCACGGATGCAAGAGAGTCTCTTCTCGCTTTGGATTTATCACTGTTTTTCCGGTAGGGAAAGCTAGGCGTAAAGATTTGCCTGGCAGAGAGGTGTAACGCCGAGCACAGCAAAGGCGTTTTGCTTGCAGGCTGGTGTTAAACCTCTCGCCAGGGTCTCTTCAGCATCGGGGCTGTTATTGGGGGTGCTGGTGAGGGGGCTCTCCCAGCATCGCACTGGGTGAGGTGGGAGAGGTGTGAGGGTCAGCTGTTGTGAGTTAGCTGCTCCCTCTCAAAGCTTGTGGCTCACCACTCCCTGTGCTGTGAGAGGTGGATAAAAAAAGACCAGAATCAGATTAAAGGATTTCTGTGCTGCTTGTTTAATTGGTGCACCTTATGGTATGTTCTCTTTTGCGACTGAGATACTTGTATTTAAGTGTTTAGACCTATATAGTGAGCAGAGTATTCAGAGGTCAGTGAAGAGCCAAAGCAGCAGCCAAATCTTCACTTTCTATGTAAATAGCATGAAGGGTGATTGAACCTGTGAACCTCCTGATTGCCAGATAGCCTTATTCAGGATAGCTGTCACTTATTTTCCTCATGGGTATGTGATTCTGTGAAGTGTTTCTCTCTCATTCCAGAATACAGAGGTCAAACAGGAGAAATTTTTATTTTAAAAAAAACCCTTTGCTTATTTATATACACTTGTGATTGGAGTGACATTGTTTCTTCTGCCCTGCTGTCCCCCAGGTCGTGAATCAATCCAAGAATGAACAAATGTAAGAAGCCTTATGTTGACCAAACTGCAAACCTTGAACAGTTCAGTCCTGAAATTCGTTCTGAAATCGAGAGGCTCTTTGCAAAGAAGTTTACTTACACTAAGCCAGTGAATAATGAATGGCAGCTACCGGATCCCAGTGATGCTTTTACATGTGATCACAAGGAATTCAACTCACTCCTGGCTCTGAAGGACTCGATGAATGAAGTGAAGAATCAACTGAGTGATAAGAACCTGGAAGAATGGCACCAGCACACCTCGTTTACCAATAAAGCGGGGAAAATAATTCCCCATGTGAAGAAATCTGTGAATGCTGAGCTGTGCACCCAGGCCTGGTGCAAGTTTCACGAGATCCTGTGCAGTTTTCCTCTTCTTCCTGAGGAAGCTCTTCAGGATGGAGAACTGAATTCTGTCCACCTCTGTGAAGCACCTGGGGCTTTTATAGCCAGCCTCAATCACTACTTGAGATCCCACCATGTTCCTTGCGACTGGAATTGGGTTGCCAATACTCTAAACCCGTATCACGAAGCAAATGACACCCTGATGATGATCATGGATGACCGTCTTATAGCAAATACGTTGCCTTGGTGGTACTTTGGCCCAGATAACACTGGTGATGTGATGACACTGAAACATCTAACAGGACTTCAGAGCTTTTTGAGTAATATGGCCACAGTTCACTTGGTAACTGCTGATGGCAGCTTTGATTGCCAGGGAAACCCAGGTGAACAGGAGGCTCTTGTCTCACCCCTTCATTACTGTGAAACTGTCACTGCTTTAATGATCCTGGGGGCTGGAGGCTCCTTTGTTTTGAAGATGTTCACGCTGTTTGAACACTGTTCTACCAACTTGCTCTTTCTTCTGAACTGCTCTTTTGAGGAGGTCCATGTCTTTAAGCCGGCCACTAGCAAAGCTGGAAACTCGGAAGCCTATGTGATTTGTCTTCGTTATATGGGCAGAGAAAGCATTCATCTGCTCCTTTCTAAGATGATACAAAACTTTGGAACAGAAATGGTCAATAAAGCACTCTTCCCTCAGCATACGCTACCTGAATCTTTTCTTAAAATACATGAAGAGTGTTGCATGTTCTTCCACAAGTGCCAGGTAGAGACTATCTCCGAGAACATCCATCTCTTTGAGCGCATGGAAGAAGCAGAGCAGGTGAAACTGAACAAGTTAAGAGACTGTGCAGTAGAGGTCTTTATGCAAAGACTTCGTATGAAACCCATTACCAGAAATAACTGGCTTGTCAAGAAATCTCAGACCGGTTGCAGCATGAATGCAAAATGGTTTGGGCAAAGAAACAAATATTTTAGTACATACAATGAAAGGAAGATGCTGGAAACACTTACATGGAATGATAAAGTGGCAAAGGGTTATTTTAATCACTGGGCTGAAGAACATAGTCTAAGTAATGCTGGTAAAATGTGCATCTTGGAAGGATCATCTTCAAACCTAGAGTGTAGCTTGTGGTACATTTTGGAAGGAAAAAGGCTACCAGTGGTAAAATGTTCTCCGTTTTGTGATGGTCAAGTGTTGGAAAATCTTAATGAAGCTATGAAAGAATTGGTGGGGGGAAGGCTGAAAAGCAGACAAATGCTGCAGACTTGTCACTCCTGTGAAGTTCTTCCTGGGGCACTGATATTGGCAGAAGTCTCTGATCTTTCCAGGTGTCATCAGGAAGTCCTAAATGAAGGATGTAGTGACCAATTCAAGTGCCTTGTGGTGGGCTTTCCATCCCTCTGTGATATTGAAAGCCAACCCAGTGTGGAAATAAAGCTTCTGGACTCGGCCACACTGCTGGCTTTCAGCTTCTCTTTGCTTTATGATGGAGAACCAAAGTACCAGCAGCAGCTTTTGGAGTGTGTTCTGTGTTCGTTGAATCAGCTGAGAGTGGGAGATGCGTTGATTTTGCCTATTCTCTCTTGTTTTACACGCTTCACGGCTGGCCTAGTCTTTATACTGCACTGCTGTTTCAGATGCATCACCTTTGCTTGTCCAACCTCCCATGAGCCGCTCAGGACTAGTGCTGCTTTGCTGTGCGTTGGTTACCGAGGCCTCCCAAATCCAGTTATTGGGTATCTGCAGCATCTGAATAAACTTATGAGCTCTTTACTAGACACGGACTCACCCCAGCAGGTTTTGCAGTTTGTGCCTATGGAGGTTCTCCTCCAGGGCAAGCTGTTGGAGTTCTTATGGGATTTAAACACAGCCATTGCAAAGAGACAGCTCCACTTGATTGTGCAAGCTAAGCAGCAGCAGCAAATGACTAGCAATGTTCCACTTTAAAATAATTCTAGAATTGAGCAAGCTGCTGCTGCTAGACTGTGTTTCACAGGCAGGTAGAAGGTGTTAAAAACATTGTTAATGTGAAGGTAATGTTACTGTAAAACCTCGGTGTGACATCGTTAGTGTTGGGAGGATGTTTTGAGCTATTGATGCCACTTACCATCTTGGCCTGTTGTACAGGAACCTGAGGCTTAATCTCAGGTGTGGGGGACTTGGGAGGTGGAGAAACTTTCTCCTCTCTCACAGCTCTCCCTGAGCAAGTTTCTTTGTGTACCACCTGGCTCAGAACTGTAGCCTTTGCGATGAGAGGAGGTATGGTGCTTTATACCTGTTGCATCAGGCCAGAGGATGGGGGACCCTGTTGTGTGATATAAGCCCTCTTCTGTGGAGCAAAGATGTGGGAGATTTGACACACCTGCTTATTTTTCCAGGGTTTGGAGAAGCTGAAACATGAGGCTTGGGCCGGAAGGCTCAGCAGTGTGCAAGCCTGATGTAAGGCTTGGATGACTATCTTCTGAGCAAGCAGCTGTCTTGCAAAGGTTGGGTTAAAAATGACTGCCTGTAAGCAGTAGCAGAGGCATCCAGGGATAGATGCTGTTCGGTTTTAATTTTATTTATGCAAAGAGCAACAGGCTGTATGGTTTTTGACAGGTTATTATTGTATGGCTTTTTCTCCCCATCAATGAATGGGCTGTTATAACTTTATTTTTAAGTGGTTTCTGGGTCCTTTTTAAAATCATTTGAGACTCCTGAGTGAAAGTGAAGACTTGCATCTATGGCAGTGGCTATTAATGAGGAACTGCAAATATTTTTCACGCTAAAAACATGATCATGCGGAGCTTTGTGTATCAAGAAATGCTTTGGGTACCACTGGAGGAGCATTAAGCTGAAGAAATATGTGATAACTTTGGGAAAGTATGATTAAGATTTCAGTTAGTTCCCCTTAGGGATACAAATGTTGAAATTGGTAACAGACTGTTCCATTAAGGGAGTCAAATTTTATTTTCTGTGTTGCTCCTTTGAGAGCTGAATTTTGAGGCCTAACTTGTGTGTGTTAACATTTAAGTTTGTGGTTTATGTGGAAAAACCTGCTCAGAGGGAGGAATGATGTTTAAAGGAAAAATGGCTTTGCTGTTGATATGTGCAAGATCTCGTAGAAAAAAGATCGAAAGAGGGGAGTTGGAAGGAAAATGCAGTCTGATGAATTGCCAGTCACCTTCTGGAAGCACCTCTAATTATATAATGTGGGAGCTTGAAGGATAATTGATTACTGGTAAGGATTAAAAACACTGCTGAAAAGCTGTTTTGTCTGGAGGAGCTGCACATTTAATAGGGTTTTTGTGCCACGTTGATCGGGGCAGAGTTGAATGCATTTAACAGTTCATTTTTTATTTAAGAATTTTATAGGTGAATGAGTTGATGGCTCAGGTCTGAGTAATTCATTGTGCTTTTTCAAAAAAAAAAATCTTGCTTTTTACAGTTGCACATAAATAGAAGCTGCCTAAACAAAAGCTTCTGGGATTGGTCATGGTCCATTTTAATTTGTTTAAATGAACTTGCTCTTTTTGCGGTGAGCTGAGTCATGCTTCCACTCTCAGACCAGGAAGGAAAGGAGCAGAGGCTACAGACTGGGAGTTCTATGCAGTAAGAGCTTCTCCTGTAAATAATTTTTGAACCTGTAAACTCAAGAGTGCAAGCAGGGCCACAGATTAATTCCACTGAGGAATAAAAAAGAAATACTGAAAACCAGAACAAAGGAGGAGGGAAGAAATATTGTGGAAGAACAGATGATGAGATGGTATCAAAGATCACCTGTAAAAGCCTTCTTTATCTGAAACAAAAAGCAGGATAAAGATATTGTCCACCAATGACACTCCTCTGTCTCTGCCACTGTTTCAGAGGTGGTTAATGCTTCTGGAACTCCCACAGAGCTGAAGCATTTGAAAAGACCTCTCTTAAAGCAGGGGTAAATGAGATTTCATGTGCATGGGTGTGATTACACGGTGATACTCTGCCGTGGAGGCATAAGCAGCCAGAAGCATCTCCTCTAGTAGGTACATAAATAACTTGGGTTTTTCTTACTAACATTAGTCTTAAGATTTTTAAATTATTATTTTATAGGTAACGTAAAATTCTGAGGTGACTGACAGACCGTGAGAGAAAATACATTTTTTTTTTTTTTCAAGCTCTCCTTGGTCTGTTCTGTACAGCTGATGAACTGTGCAGACTTACTTGAGACTCCTCCTATCCCACTGTTCCCTGTATCATCAGCCTTTTTTCATTTATTTTTTGGAGGAAACATTTTAGATGGTCACAAAGCTTCAGGGGAGTTAGCACTGTGTACTTAAAGACACACTAGACTGAGCTAGTGGGGAAACATGACCCATCTGTTTGGAAGTACCCCAAAAAACTGTGTGCAGGCTCTCCTTGTGGAAAGATGGATCTCTAAGCCGAAGGAAGTCCAATGTCCTGTGGATCCTGATGCCTGATTTGCTCTGGAGCTTTTTTTGTTTGTTGGCGGACATGGGGAGATGACAAGAGAAATGCTTTGACAGCAGCTGCTCCTGTTAAAGAGAAAGGATGTGGTTTGGAAAGACTTTTTAAATTATTATTGTTGTCTTAATGGCAGGAGTTTCAAAGTTAGGAATGACACTTGTCCTTTTAATTGTGAGAATCCTGCATTGTCCTAGCTGTCTTTAGACCAAAGACTTCTTTGAGAGAAGTGACACTTAATGTCTGCTGTGACTTTTGGAATCCGTAAGAATGCACGGGAAGAATGTAGTAACCTTTGTGGAGAGAGGGTCTGATGACTCCCGCCTTCATTGAGGCTGTCGGGTTTTGCCAGTTTGATTTTTGGGTGACATCTGATGAAGTGTCTCAGTATCCTGGCTGATTTTAAGTTAGTTTTTTTATGTGTTTGAGGATGAACTGTGTATTGGTTTCCATAATTAGGAGCTTCAGGTTTCACACAGAGGGGAAAATAAAATAGAGGGGGTGGAGAGAATAAGTTGGTTGTGATGTGATTGAGATTGATGCAAACTTGAAGTAAATTTAGTTTTGCAGCCCTGCTGTTGCAGGTTTCCAATGAAGGAACGATATCTAGGCCCAACAATTAGCTGTGAGCTACATTATTTCTCTAAAACTTTTTGGATCTTTTGTTTTAAGCTTGCATAAGGTTTTGAAATCAGTTGTGTGAAGGTTGAATGAATTGGGTACTCCACTAAGTGAAAATGCTGATTTTTTTTTTTTAAATTGAGTTCCATTGAAGTTAAGAGACTTGCTACTTAGTTTTACTAATTTTGTATTACATTTAGATTCACTTGCGTGTGCACAGATTGTTCTTGCCGCTGGCTTTCCAATTTGATTTCTACAACATGTAATGAGATTTACTGTATGAAATCCAGTAGTCTATTAAAACAGTACTAATTGGTGTCTATTCATCTTAATTTAAGCTGGATCTATCAAATTACTAGTTGTAAAAGTAGAATATGCAGCAGAATTGTATTCTGTTAGAAAAACTGCTTGGGACCTAATGGGGAGAGATTAATATTGCCTATGTAGAAAGGAGAAAAGAAAAACATGCCTTGGTTTCTGGCTACTGCTTTAGGATGCAGAGTAGTATCGAATCCTTGATTCACTGGGAGCAAGGGGTGACCGGTAAACTGGAGCCTCAGAGCCTTATAGCCTCCTGTTACCACTCCTAAAAACTGTCCTTTGACAGCTTTTTAATTTATGGTTGATTTTCAGCATGTTAATTTTGAGTGGGGGGAAATGCTGTGTAATTTGTCTTACCGTTTTGGGTGGTATGGAATGGGTTTGGTTATCAGTATTTGTCCCCACTTCCTGTGTGTAAACAAGAGCCTCTAAATTTCAGTTTGTAGCCTTTGAATATCAGGCTCTTACTTTTTTTTTTTTCCCAGCACTTCAGTGAGTGAAGACTGAGATTAAAATTTCCTTGCCAAAGTCTGGTAATGGTTTTTCCATCTCATTTGTGCAACTGTTTTCATGAATGCCATGCTGATATCCTTAGTTCCAGTTCTTTGTGTGCTTCAGTCACTTGACAGAGGGATCGAATGGAGCTGTTTATGCCAGAAATGCGCTCAGCCCGTGGCTCTTCGTTGCTTAGTCTTTAGGCAAGAATTTGGATTGCCATCGAGCCCTCTCTTGTGACTCCTTATGGGTCCAGAGCTGATTTCAAGTCTTAAGAATGAAATTTGCTAAAAGAATTAGCCAGTGGCTGTAGTCTCTTAGAACAAGCAGAACCTTTAGGAGACATTTAAATGCAGGAAACTTTTCCACCAGCTGGGAGAGGCTAATCTAAGATGCAGCTGATGGGATTTGCTAGCCTTCCCTTGCTAAAATTTCTTAAAAAAAGGCTTTGAAGCATAACCACCTGAACAAACAGTTCACCAGTTGTGTGCTGCCTCTCTTGTACACATGGGTATGTTCATGTTTGCACGTGTGGAAACCCCCAGGACTGTACAGCCATGAAGCTTTTGCTCTGTAACTAATCCATGTGTGCTTTTGTTTTGAAGGATGTATATATTTTTCTAAGTAGATGAAGGGATGTTGGTTTACATGGCTACTGCATATTTTCGTTTGGTGTGCAAATGAGTGCTAAAAGACCTTTTTTTTTAAAAAAGGAGAAGAAAATAAATGTTGTTTGAGAAAATAAAGTATTTTATTTTAGATTTTAAATGTTGCTATTTGTGTTTCTTTACCCAAACATGGAACAAAACAATGAAGCACAGTAGGGAGAAGTCGTGTCTGTGTTAATATTTCATTTTTTTGAGCCACAGTTCCCTCATCCTGCTGTTTGGTCCATCCGTAATGAGTGAAGGATACGGGGGCATTGGAGCAGCCTGCTCCATGGGGGTGGTGTTTGGTTCTCCCTCCTTAACTGTCTTTGAAGTGGTAAAGTGGAAAAGTAAAGAGATGTGGTCAAAGCAGTGTGTAGGAGGCCTGCACGCAGGTCCCTTGGCCTTGTCACTGCGCTTTACAGTCTGTGTCCTCTTGTGTGGTTGCTGTCGCCTACTTTAACAGCAAGGATTTTGTCTTGAGGATCTTCACTTTCTCCTGGCTATGACAGCCACTGTGGTAGGACGAGGCTGTTATACGCTCTACTTCTGTCTGCAAAGTCTATTATTAATCCTTATCCAAATGTTTTCATTCTAAGTACTTGCCTTCACTGAATGGTTTTATTAAGAAAAAGCTGTGTGCCTTATTCCTCGGGGCCGTCTCTGCTGTACTGACAAGGGTTCCAGCTGATTGTCTTTGGCTTGGCTGTCCGATACATCTTGCTTTGCTTGCTAACTAATTTTGATTGCAATTATTAATGCTAATGTTTTTTTTTTTTTTCCTCTCATTGCCTTTCTCTTTGGAAGTGGACTCCAAATCAGAGAGCTGGGGAAGATCATTCTGTGCCCTAGAGGTATGCGATGACACAAGAAATATATACTGTTCAGATACCTTAATCTGCTTATAGCTAGCAGGTGTTGGTTAGGGGAAATCTTCAGACTAGAAGTGCTGTTGAATGAATGTATGCTGAAATGCAGGACAGTGCTGTCTCACTTGATTTCGGTGAAGGTCTTGACTGAAGCATTGGCTGTCAATGTCAAAATGTACTTCAGGGGACGTGAGGACTTTGGAAGTGGATGGCCTTTGAAATATGGGACCGGGTTGGAAGAGCCCGTTAGGATTGTCAGGTTTATTTTGGTGGAAATATTGTTTAATGTGGTTTCCCTGAATTATAGGGAAATGTAAATGCTCAAAACTGCATTCAAACTCATAAACAGGTCTATAAAATATTTGCATTCCCAATATAACAGTATAAAACCAGCGCCTAAAAAACATGTGAAATGGCACATCAGACAGTGAAGGGAAAATGTGGATGTCTTCACTTTGCTGCTACAGACCTTAAAACTGCATATGCAGCTTCTTCAGACCTTAAAGTTGATTTATACACTACATTATGTTAATTATAAATCTTATTTGAATTTTGATAGATCTTAATATGCTAGTTTTTGAGTTTTAAGAGCTGGTGTTGAAAGCTAAGTCAAATCATTGAGCACAAAGCAAATCAGCTCTCTCCTTGGCTGAACAGATATTTAGCAAATTCTTTTACAGTGTGGTGTCAGGTCCGCAGTGTCCCCCAGCGAGACTGGGGAGATGAAATTCTACCTGTAATACAGCTTATATTTGAACTAGCACACCACAGTTAGTGGCCCCTTTTATTAAAACAATATTTTTCCTCCATAGGAAATGCACACATCTATTAAAGTGCATCTTCATAGTGCTTGACTAAATGAGGATGACTGTCACTTGTTAAAGAATTGATTTACCTAAATTTAGGGGATAGCAGGGAGAAGTGACTGTCACTTGTTGGTGAATTGATTTATCTAAATTGGGGGATAGCAGAGAGAAGTGGATCAATATTCAAATCTTATTTGTTGCTGAAGCCAGAGGTCATTATCTGTATAGCGAAGAGATGAATGGACAAATGCTGCCTGATGTAAATGAAAGCTCACGCGGAGGTACCCGTAGGTCCTGAGCTGTCAGGTACCTGTGCCTCAAAACAATTGAGCCAGTTGGTAATGAAAGCTCAATTAGACCTAAGGAATGTGGTGGTGAAGTGCCTTAATTTAAGTCTCTAGAGAGTTAAGGTGATTAAATGCTTGCTTTTTAATCAATTGACTGCCCCAGGTTGATGATGGAGCACAACTCGGCGCTGTTGAGTTGAAATGTAATGAAATCTGTCTTGGGGTCACAATTAAACCCAGCTCCAAGGTGGGTGCTGAATAGCTCCACGCTCCCTCAAATAATGATGCTCTCTGACAGACGAGTGTTCGGTGCGGGGCAGGACTGCTGCTGCTGGGGACATCTGAGCTGCCAGGTTCCCTGCCCTTGTTACTGCTGTGATGCTGATAGAAGGTACCCAGTGATGTAGCGCGAGTAAACCCCACTGCGAGCTGCGTAGACAGCACATAGAGCTCTGCGTAGAGTAGATCAGTAGCGCAGGATGTGTTTGGGATTTGCCTAGACTGGGATGGCTGTGGGATTCCTGGCTGGTAGGAATGGTGACATTCAGTGGTGGAGGCTTTCTGTCCTACCTGAAAAACACAGAGCGGCCCTGCATCTCAGAACTGGGGTTGAGTGTTTGCACGAACTGGAAGGAGCTGGGATCCAGCTATAGCATACTGGGGGCAAGAGGAGAGTTAGTTCAGAAGCTTGCCTCTCCTCTGTGGGAATGCTGGAGAGGCTGACCCTCAACTAGGGTGAGCTGGCACTTTGTGTGGAAATACCAGAGTAGGCTGGGTGTTTAATAGCTGCTGGTACTGTGGCCTTAACTATAAATCACAAAGTAATTGATTTCAGGGTGTTAATGAAATTTAGATTTATAGAGAGGTGCAGTTATGCCTAAGATGCACAGTTAATAGCACTGGCAGTGAATAAAACCTAAATTGGCTTTGTTTCCATTATGCAACAGCGTAGTATCAGCCCATAAATTTATATTCATGTAAGTGGGTTGGCTAATTATGCGACTAGTTTTGTGAAAGTTCTGTACTTAAACATGGTGGTGTTTTTTGGACTCGGAAACCTGTTCAAAGCTCTGGATATTGTCCAGCTTTCAATTCCTGTTCCTTCCACGTGGATTGAGCACTGCTGCTCTGCGTGAGGGAATAGAGAGCAGATCCTAACTGTACTCGCTCGAATATCTGAGGACAGTTTGAGTAGGATGAGGACTAGGCTCAGGTGTGAAATTCGGTCTGACTGGTTTGGTGGGTTACAGAGGGGACAGGACAGCCGTTGCCCCTTAGGCTGGAGGCTGGGACAGCGGAGTTTGCTAAGTGAAGCTGCCACAGAAGTTATAGGCATGTTCTGAGTCCTCTAGTGTGATCCTGATAGTGTTTAGGGTGTTTAACAGACCTCAGAACACGTTTGGGTCTAAGCACATGTGGCTGAGAACGTACCCACTTAGGTTTCAGTAACAGACTTTACTCATCACATCCCTCTCTGCAGTTCTGAAGTGACCTGAACTGTTTCCTGAAGGAAGCTGTGACAGCAGCAGTCTCAGGAGCATGAGTGGAAGTAATGAAGCAGTAATTAGCAATTAATAAAATGTGGTGAAACTTACAGTTTTAATAACTGCTGCACTGGCCTAGAGGTCTGGTGCTGGAGTGAAGTAGTCCCTTGGAAATCTACAACTCTGAAGCTTAATTATCATAATTTCCTTTAGACGCCATCTGCACTTAGAGCCAACTTGTAAAGTTGTTTTTTTTTTTTTTTTTTTTCCCCCTCCTGAAGGTAGATGAGATTTTAAGGACTCCACTCCTGTGGCTTTTCACAGCAGAGACTAAATTGAAGCTAGGATTAAGGTATGGGGGCTGGGATGGCCTTTGTGGCTGGTGTATCATGCGGAGACTGGGAGGGCAGGGTTCTGTTAAAATAGCCAGCAGGATCTCGGAAAGGTGTTCAGGTATAGGAAGAACGGGGGGGAAAACATGGACAGAACCTCTTATGTAGTTTGGAGAGGGTTTAGTCTTGTTTCCAGAGGGAGTACAAATTGAGACTGTGCTGTCTGTATGCTCTTCTTCCCCTTCCCACCTCAAGCCTTTCTAAGCTGTGTCTGGAAGATGCTGAGTTCTTGCAGACGCTGTGATAATGGAAGGCAAGGATTGTGGGGTAACCCTCCTGACCTGACACTCCCACTGGATTGCTAACAACAGGCAAACCCCGGAGTCAGAGGCTAATACCTCTTTAGAGGAAGGAGGACACCTGCAGTGGTGGTGATGCCGAGTGGCGAAGATGCTTGCTCTTTGGATCTGTTATGTTGCTTTGCTTTTCCAGCCGTGTGCCTTGCTGAGTGCTGTAAGGTCAGGTCAGAAGCCAAACTCCACTGCTGCTCCTTGTTCTTCTAAAGATGAGCCTGAAAAATGGTCAGATCAGGAAAACAAACAGCCAAACACCACCTGCCTTCCCCTCAACCCCTGCTGTGTTAATCATTGATGGCAGGAGCTAAGAGCAAGTCAGAGAGTTGGGTTAGTCTGAATTAGTTTTTTTGATTCCAGTTGTAGGAATGCTCTACAGACTTGAACAGGGCAAAACACTTTCCAAGCAGCAAAGGTGAGAAAATGGGACATGGGGATTTTTGGAAGACAAGTGCAATTTTAGACGTCAGTCGTTTCCACTGAAGGGTTGTATTAAGGATTCAATTTGGTCTTGTGTAATCAGTTTTAATTAATAGAGCAGATGCACCAACGATGCATCTGGAAATGAAACGGAGGAGAAAAGAAAAGAGGCAGCTGGTGCTAGTGGATGTAAATATTTGCTTTTTGGGAAGTGATGCTCTGCAGAAACTTCAGAGCTCCATCTCAAATTCAGAAGCCTGTTTCTTTTGCCTGTGGAGATATATGGAGCAGAAAAAATTAGCTAAACCATAATGCTTTGTTTGATCCTGGCGCATGTGATGTAAGGCGCAGAAGTCTTTGGAATGGGGCCAAGGCATGAAATCTTGGTTCCTACTGAAATATTAAGGCCTGGCCTCCCTTGGTGCAAGAAGCGTTATTCAGAGGAGCTGTCTTTATACCAAGAAGCTTTCCCAGACCTCTGCAATACAGTCTTGGGTGACAAGCGTGGACAATGTGCTCATTTTTGGCTCCCTGAAGCAGGGCAGGTTGCGGTGAGGGGCCTCCCTGGCAAGCTGAGCGGAAGAGGTAGATGGATCTGAAAGCTGTGGTTGAGGCGGTGAGGCAGGCAGGGATTGGGACTCTGGTCTTCATGGGAACCTGAGGGTTTAAAAAAAAAAAGGCATGGCACAAATTAGGGCTTTGCATATTTTGATGGGACCCTCCACAGTTCTGCTGTGTTATTGTTGAGGATTCTGCTTGAACTGCAGAAGTCTTTGAAATCTTCCTCACTTTCTTCCAGCGTTGGACTTTCCATGAGATCCCAGGCTACTCAAGCTTTTTGTTCTGTTCTGGGTTTTTTTTGGTTAGTGCCTGTAACTGCTAAGAAGAACTTGAAAACACAAGCCTAAAAGCACAAAGTACAGCGGCAAATAGAGAATGTAAAAAGCAAACCAAAACCAAACCACTTTTAAAACAAGTCATGACTGGAGAGCAGTGGTGTCCAACCTGGAACTGGCAGTGCAGGAGAAGGAAGACAATAAGGAGGGGTTGATCCAGAGCAGGTATTTTCCACATACTGAACCAGACAGTGGGGACAGGAGGGATTCCTCTAAGTAGGAAAAGCCTCGCTTAAGTAGGTAACGCCTTGCTATCTGTCGCTACTGTTTCAGAGCTCTGCTGTCAGTTATTTAATACCCTACTCTGGTTACTGTTGTCATTGTCCTGTTTTTCTTCATCTTTCATCCTTAATTGACCTTGGTAAGCAGCAGGCATCTGAAGGTGATGATGAAAATGTAATGGATCAGAAGAGGCAGCAGGACCACTGGCAGTGAAAGATTTGTCAGGGGCTCAGTCTCGCAGGTGAAGCAGCTGAGATCTTTCAGAACAGTGATCTGTTTGAAGGTGGGTCGGACAAGGTCACCAGGACATCATGGAGTTTAATTTTGTGTTATAAAGGGATTTTCCACTCTAAACTACAGGCAAGTAAGCAGTTACTTCTTGGTATTTTTAAAGCAGTTAAAATCTCCTTTGCTACTTTTGTCATTACCAGGTGTTGAATTGATGGCTGACGAGCCCAGTGGTCTTGCTTCTGTCTCTCCATCTTCCATGCCACGCATGCTGTCCTTGTGTATTTAGGTTGTGTCGGTTCCTGAAGTGTCTGCACGCATTCCTCTCTATCCCATTTTTTCTTACGGGAAAAATTGAATTGCAGTCACACTTTCAGGATCACATCCTTAGCAGGTAATGGCATACCTACAGGAAAGCTGGGGAGGGACTCTTGATCAGGGAGTGGAGCCATAGGAGGAGGGGGAAGGGGTTTAAACTGAAAGAGAGGAGATTTAGATTGGATATTAGGAAGAAATTGTTGACTGTGAGGGTGGTGAGCCCCTGGCGCAGGCTGCCCCATCCCTGGAGGTGTCCAAGGCCAGGTTGGACGGGGCTTGGAGCAACCTGGGCTGGGGGGAGGTGTCCCTGCCCAGGGCAGGGGGGTGGAACTGGATGGTCTTCAAGATCACTTCCAACCCAAACCATTCTGTGATTCTATGCCTGAAACTGTAGTTGGACTGTATGGGGAATTCTTGCAGAACCAGAGTTTAGGATTGGGAAGTCAAAATGTTTCAACAGCAATGAAGAGAGAAGGATGCAAAGCTCTCAGCTACCAGCCTGTGCACGCTGAGTGCGCACATACTCAAATGCACGGCTGTGCTGCCTCAAGCCACAGAGGCTGTTGTGTGGAAAAGCCCTTGTTTAGTGGAATCATTCTCTGGTGTTGAGGATTTCTGGAAACTACATGGAAGAGGTGTTATGCTTCTGACTTTTTCAATGCCTCGCTACAGCTGGGGTCGCTCTGCTCGTGTCCTTAGGGTGTTCCTCTTTAGTCTTGGCCTTTTGTCTGAAGTTGGTCTGCTCAGTTTGTGTTCCTTAATGATAAGGTAGTTCATGGCAAAAAACCTAGATGTTTATAAGTTCATGCTGATAACAGAGTTCCTGATTACTCCGGAGCAGGGATTGTCTCTCTCATGCTATTACAGTGCTTGTTGCGGGGTCTGATACCCGGTCAGGGCAACCACAACTCTGGGCATCGGTGATGGGCTGCTGCTTACCCATCCGTGAGCCCAAGTGGGACATCTCGTGCCATAAACCTGGCATCAGTTTTAATTAGGCAGTCCTTGCACAAGGAGTTAATTACACAGACTGCTCGAACGCATTGTCAGCAATGCAAAATTGAGGCAGGACATTAAAAGCAAATGAATCCTACCCAGCTCTGTTTTTTCTGACCCAGAAAATCTGTTCCCAGCGTGATGTGGCAGCAAGTACTGGGAAGCGAGTTAAGTGTAGGCCACTGGTCTGTAGTGAGCCGGCTGGAAAGCTGTTGTCTTAAAATCTCACTCCTCCTTGTTAAGGAAAAATGGGAAATCTCTGCTTATTTAAGAACTGTCTGTTACTACTGTGTGTGAGGGGTATTAGCTGGGGACTAGATACCCACTGTGTTAGTGTGGTACAGACCACTCATTCCGTACTGTCGCAGCGTGGCTGGGTGCGTGAAAGGTGTGGGGTCATCCCTGGAACTGGGATACAACGTCTTTCCAAAAGAAAATGAGCAAAGCTGCACGCTGCTGGCTGAACTCTGCTCTCTAGGGGAGCTAGAAAAGGGGCTAAGGCAGGTTGGGGGGAAGGAGAGGGCTCTCCAAAACAGGTGCGAGTCAGTTACTCGGGGATGCTTGAGCAGTAAAAGGAGGGGAGGGCTGTCTCTGCCTAAATCAGGGGATGGAGCATGGTCCAGGCAGTGAAGCAGGGATATAAGTGGGTAGTGATAGTTTCAAATGCTGCGAAGTGCCTGGGCCCGTGGGTCTGGAGAAAGGGGAGATTGGGAACTTCTGGGCTTTGGGACTCAGAGGAGCAATGATAAATGTGCCTTTAGGATCGGGGAGCGGTGTGCGAGGGGCTATGGCGGGTGGGACGAGGCTGTGCCTGCGGCAGGGATTTGCCTCAACGCACAGCTGCTTGAACTGCAGCCACCAGCTTCCATCTCAGCCTTACCTGACTGTAAAGTGTCAGGCAAACCCATTGTCTGATGTTTAAACGCTGGGGTAACCTTGCTCCGTCAGGGAAACGGGAAGCTTTGGAGGCAATGCTGTGACAACAGGAGCGTTGTAAAGCAACAAGAGGGAGCAATGTGTTGAATTACACCATCAGACGTTGCAGACCTTTGTGACAAAGGGAATCGCTAGAGCATAGGGGCAGAGGACACGCATATGTGTCCTGGGTGGTTTGTTGGGGGAAGACATGTTTTGTGAAGGACTTGACGTGCTCGCTTCCCACTGAGCTTTGGAATGCAGATCTCAAAGCTGGCTCTGTTTAGATGGAGCACTGCTTCAGAGCTGCACTTTAAAACCTCGTGGAGAATGTCCCCGCAGGGGGCACTGTAATTCCCATGTATTTTGACCATAATGATATGGGGGAAAGAACAGGGGCAGCTATCAGGAATAAATGAGGTGTTATGTCTGATGACTCTCAGATCTTATTTTTCCTGGGTGTTGGGTCTGCTGTGGAAGGCTGGAGGAGGGAGTGGGAGCCTGGGTCTCCTCAGCTGTGCGAGTGTCCCTTCTTTGTAAATCCTGGATGCTTGT
Organism: Ibidorhyncha struthersii; assembly: GCA_013398815.1. Lineage (NCBI taxonomy): Eukaryota > Metazoa > Chordata > Aves > Charadriiformes > Charadriidae > Ibidorhyncha > Ibidorhyncha struthersii. The sequence continues at coordinate 42,913 of VZSZ01004985.1, forward strand.
TAGAAAGCAGGAATCGAGAAGGGAGACCTGGGCCAAGCTCTTTGGTAGCAGAACTGTGCTGAACTCTCTGCCCTTGCACCAAAAGACAATTTGCTTCCCAGTGCTGGAGGGCTGAGCAAATGCTCCCCATGGAAGGGAAAGAATTTATTCAGTCTCCCCCCTCCTCCTTTCTTTTTTTCTTAAGGAAAGAGGGCAAACCCTAACGAAGACAAGATCACTGGCACAAAAGGTGAGTCATCCGGCGTTACTTTCAAAACTCAAATTACCTCTATGAAACCAGAGCCGAAGAGGAAGGTTAGGGTGACTGAGCTTTGGATTTAGCTTCTGCTGTGGCTCTGCCAAGCCCATGAGCAATTGCGCGTCCTACCATACGTGATTTTGAGCAACACAGCCCACTCTAACACCTGTCAAAGCGAGCGCGTTGGATCAGGAGACAGCTCCTCTTCCCCAGGTTCACCAGCTGGAAAAGAGATGGTGTCCTGTCCTCACCCTGCCCTTGGAGCTGCGGCAGCCACTTTTGGGAAAGGAGTGGTCTCGCTCTGTGTCTGGGCAGCAGATTTGGGATATTTACTGTGTGACACAGCGGTATCTTGGGCAAAGCAAAATACTAAGTATTTTTTTTTGATGAATGTTAATTTTCATTCTGTTTTCATGCTGTCTGAACTATTCTGTTGAATCCTGACTGTTCTCCACAACTGTCCATCACCGACTCTCATGTTTTGATGGCTCTTGTCACAAATAGCATGGTAAAAAGATCTTGGTTATTTTCCCTTTCCTTTTTTCCCCCCTTTGAGAAGTCTCATTTACTTTTTGCAGCTGTCCTGACTCTCTTCTCCCTGTCATTACTAGGAAGCAATGTGGCAATTAGAGCTGGCCACCCCCGGGAGGAGGTGTGTTCCGCTGGCTTTTAAAGAGTTTGCAGCGCCGTACTTTGTGCTCATCTCCAAAGCTTTTCTGTTCTCCCTGTGTGATGGATTTTAGTGTTACGCCATTCCAAGTACGGCAACATCTGTACAGATACAAAAAGTGTCTAGATCATGGATTGGTTTCACAAAGCCTTGGTTCTTTTAATCTCGTTTGGAAGGTATGTTGCCCCACACTTTCTCTCTTCCTTCTTTCCCCTCAAAGGATAACTGTCATCTTAAGTGCTTCCGACGGCACGGTGTGATGTTCAGATCCGAGTGCTGCCAAGCCTTGTCCCCTGCTGAGGCTCTGGAGCTCTTTGGTTGCTGCAGGCCAAGAGGCTGTTGTGGGACTCCAGCTGATGAGAGACAGCAGGGCTTGATCTAGCGAGGAAGGTTGGTTTTGTAGTCTAAGTCTGATCTTGCCGAAGTTGCTTTTGTTACCATTTCAGAAAACCAACCTAGGGCTGAATCAGACCTGGAGGTTTGCTGAAGGTACCAAGGAATGGAGGGGGGGGATTGGAGCCAATGCTTAATCCTGTGGACAACCTTAATGCTGTTTATTTGATAATGTGTAAGAGGTATTTTATTTTGGGTTTTGCGTAAGGGGGTATAAAGCAGTCCCATGCAGCTGGAAGCTAGAGGCAAGGCTATTTATTTCAGGGCTTTGAAGGTCTCTATTCTAGAGATGGCTGTCTCGTGGTTTTATTTTGCTTCGGAACAACTGAGCAAAAATGTTCCTTTTACTTTCTTTTCCCTGAGATGGGAGAATTCCTGAAAGTCTCCTGATGGAGTTAAGGAATGTCTTCATCTCTTTTTTTCCCTGAAATGGGCTGAGTGCAGGTCCCGGGAAGCTGGGAAGCCTGGGAGCGCTGTTGAGCTGGGACCAGTCTGGGAGGACTCCTGACAGCGGGGCTGGATGCAGCCCGAAGGTACTGGAGGGAGATGTGGATGTTGACTTTTCTTTTTTTAAGGGCACCATACTCTGCGTACCACCTTCTAATAAGCTGTTTTCCCTTGGCAGGGCTGATGGCCCATCAGCCTGCGTTGTTGGAGCTGAGCCCCTGGGAGTCCCTTGCTAGGGGCTTCACTGCAGAGCTTTGTCATATCTTGACAGCATTTGACATTTCCCAGACAATGCTTAAATCTGCCAGTTGACGATATTTAACACTCTCCTCTCTAACAGCCTTCCAGCGGTGATGCCTATAAACTTTAGTTTTCCCTTCAAAGACTTGTTACCAAAAGCTTCTGTATTTTTGTCACTTGCCAAATGCCACCAGTGAATCTCTTTGTTACTTTGGGCTTTTCCGTGTTGCCTTTAAGATGTGTGCTTTTCTGACCAGGGGCTGATGAACAGTTCTCTAGTGACCAAATCCAGGAGAAAAATAGAGGGTTTACTGTACGATTTCTTGCAGTTGAAGGAACAATCCTTTAGCCCAGGTGTCTTTTGAGAGGGGGATACCAAACCTCAAAATCCAGCAGTTTATGCCAGTTTATTACTTGTTCTGTTTCTGTCCTGCTTCTGGCCCTTAATTTGCAGAGACAAATTAAGGTTGCGTGGTGCGCAGAGGTTCAGGGCCGGGTTACCTCTTCCTCCGGGACAGGCTCTGCTGATTCAGCTCAGTATTTTAAGCAGGTGTCGCATGCAAGATGGAGCTGAATGAATCCTCCTTCTAGCAAGGTGGCAAGTCAATGAGCAGTTCACTCACAATCACTTAAACACTGAAGAAAATTAGATTTGTACGTTTAAAATTGCTTTCTTAACCAGTGTTTAGCATCTTGGGGTCTCAAGGGTTAAAATACCTCTGGTGATTTGGATCAATATGCGGAGATTTAGAAGTGCTCTAGATTAACCAGGCAGATGAGTTAAAGTGCATTTAGCTAATTCCTTGGCTGTGAATAATTCAGCCAACCCCGCACTGAAGACACCTGGGGCTTCTCTGGTGTTCGTAGTGGAGGTCTCAGGCTTTCTCAAAGACGTGGTTGGTCTGTGAGTTGTGCTTTACTGACCAGAAGATAGGAGGCACTTTGAACCTGAGACTTCTACTTCTCTGTCTGAAACTTCAGACAGTGGCTTTCACACTGGTTCCATCTTTCAACTCTGGTCTGCTTTTTTGGCATTAGGATCCAGCTTTGTTTTGCCAAGGCTGAGTGAATGAAGACCTCTTCTACTGCAGATCTGTTGGAGACATACCCCTCTAGCAAGCCACATTCTAACAAGGTACAGGACAACCTTAAAAATACAGACAGCTAGACATCCTGCTAATTATTTGATGGGAATGCAGTATGTAGACCTTTTTGGCTAGATTGCATCCATGCTGCTGTTAGCGTCAGTGCTTCCAGCATTGTGTCTTCCCCCTCTGTTCTTCCCCATGTCCTGGCCAGATCTTTGTTTCAGATTTTGGCCCTGCTGTGTCATGAGCTGTACCCTCCTGGGCTTGGTTATCGAGCGTCAGGCTGCTGGCTCTGCGCTGTGTTATTGCAGTGCTTGTGTAAGTCACATGTGGACAAGTGCTAAGTGCAGACACGTGGAGGTGATGAATCCCCATTATCTTATGTTATTTTGAAAGAAATGAACACCCTCTGTCTTAAATTTGGATGGGAATGAATGATGGAAAGTAGTTGCCTACTTTTAAGGCATCAGTGAAAGATTAATCCTTTCCTTGGTTCCCTCAGCTGTGCAGCTGTATGAATAGATACGCAGCATCTCTGCCTTCGCCTTGATTTTTGCAGTGAATGCCTGTTGTATTTTAATCTGCTGGGCCGTTATAAGCAATCTCCCTGCAAGCAAGAAACTCGTGAGTGGCTGAGCTGAGATTTCCAGGTTCCTAATCGGAGGAAAGGCTGTGCCAGCCAAATCAGAGCTGGGCTCCTGATTGCATCCTGATAGAAAAGATTATTCATCCAGTGGAAAAAAAAATAAAAATAGAGCTGCTGTTTTATTGAGTGTTTGGCATATATTAGCTGAGCAAATCTTAGCGCTCAGTATGTGTTATGGCTCTGCTTTTCTGAGCCCATGAGCTGGGCTCACCTATGGCTGGTCTGACTCTCAGGAATGTTACCTGCTTTCGGACTTTTCCTCCCCCGTGGGGTTTGGGTGCTTTGGGTACCCTTTTCCTTCTTTGCTTTTCACCAGCCCGTTTACCATGTGCTCTATCAAGTCTCTCTTTAATATTTTCTGGCTGAAACCCTTTGGTTTGTATAAGCAACTGTCTGTTGGGATGTCCCGTCTGCGGAACAGACATCAGTAGTGCTCTGCAGTTAACCCCCTCCTACTGCTGCAGGGAGCTCCGGATGGCTTTGGGAGACCAGAGCTTACCATTCCTGTAACGTGGGTAACCATGACAGACTGGGATGTGCCCTTTGTGTGTTACTGCTCCAACAGTCACCTTTAGTTTTTTCCAGGACAGAGAAGAAGCACAAAGAGAGGCAGCACAACGCACCCAAAAAAAAAAAAA
>VZSZ01004985.1:47303-58631 GCA_013398815.1 Ibidorhyncha struthersii
CCAAAACCAAACCCAACTCTTCATCCCAGCTTTGTTACAGGAGCCAGTTCAGCAAGAATCACTGACGTGCTGACCCTTCCTCTTCTCACTGGCGCCAGTCTGGAAGCCTGTGTCTTCATGTACTTCTTACTGAAAAGGTCCCAGGGCACACATTAGCACTTTTGAGTATCTTAACTACTTGGAGCAGATAAACACCCACACCAATTTGTTGCAGTCACCCATATTTAAAGGAGAGTGGTACCTATTCACCTTGTAGTAGCAATGGGACTGAATGAAGTACCCTTTCAGAAATGATTGTTGCTATCAGGCTTTAGGGTATGGTATATGTGCTCGCTGCCTGTGGATAGTAACTGGTCATGGGGATGGCCCATGTACCACCACCATCTGCCTCCCCATCCCACAGAGCACAGAATTGCTGGTCTGGATGGTGGTAAATCTTTGGTCCAATGGCTTGTCATGGGAATATGTTGAATAATCCATCCCATCCTATGTCTCCTGCTGCTACTCCTGCAGTTCCTTGCAACAGTGGCACTTACTGTTCTTTTACTGACTGTACATTGTTCTTAGTTTTGACATGGTGGTTCTTCCATCTTAACACTCAGCCTCTCTGACAGGTCTGTAACCAGGGGCTTCTCTGCCCGCCATTCCCTGGCAGCATGGAGGAATATCATGGAATCCCAGACTGGTCAGGGCTGGAGGGGCCCTCTGGAGCTCCCCCAGTGCCACCTCCTGCCAGAGCAGGGGCACCTCCAGCAGTGGCACAGGACGGCGTCCAGGCGGGTTTGGAATGGCTCCAGAGGGGGAGACTCCCCCCCCTCTCTGGGCAGCCTGTGCCACTGCTCTGCCACCCGCACAGCAAAGAAGTCCCTCCTCAGGTTGAGATGGAACTTCCTACGCTCAAGTCTGTGCCCGTTCCCTCTTGCCCTGTCACTGGGCACCACTGACAAAAGACTGTTCCCACCCCCTGGCACCCGCCCTTTGAGGGCTGATAAGCGTTGATAAGATCCCCCCTCAGTCTTCTCTCCTCCCGACTGAACAGCCCCGAGTCCCTCAGCCTTTCCTCATCAGAGAGATGCTCCAGTCCCCTCCTCATCTCTGTAGCCCTTTGCTGGACCCTCTCCAGCAGTTCCCTGTCCTTCTTGACCCGGGGAGCCCACAGCTGGACACAGTGCTCCAGATGTGGCCTCCCCAGGGCAGAGCAGAGGGGGAGGATGACCTCCCTCCACCTGCTGGCCACGCTCTGCTTGCTGCCCCCCAGGATGCCATTGGCCTTCTTGGCCACCGGGGCACACTGCTGGCTCATGGGCATCCTGTTGTCCCCCAGGACTCCCAGGTCCCTCTCCCCAGAGCTGCTCTCCAGGAGGTCAGCCCCTGACCTGTACTGGTGTGTGGGGTTATCCCTCCCCAGGTGCAGGCCCCCACACTTGCCCTTGTTGAACTTCATAAGGTTCCTCTCCGCCCAACTCTCCCGCCTGTCCAGATCACGCTGTATGGCGGCACAGCCTTCCGGCGTGTCGGCCACCCCTCCCAGTTTTGTGTCCTCGGCAAACTCGCTGAGGGTACACTCTATCCCTTCGTCCAGGTCATGGATGAATATATCGAACAGGGCCGGACCCAGTACTGACCCCTGGGGAACACCACTTGTTACTGACCTCCGACTCGACTCTGCACCAGTAACCACAGCTCTGAGCTCTATCTGCCAGCCACAGATGAAGAGGTAGGTAGGTATCATCACATTTGCAGGGCCAAAGGTAAAGGCTCCTAAAAAAACCATTGCTCTTATTTCTGTGGGATTACTGGTCTGTTGCACATCTTCAGGAACTTGTATGTGCAAGGCAGATAACCTGCATGCCTTTTTGCTGTATGCTGGCTTCCCTCTTTGCTGTGAAGCAGCTGGCATTTTGGCCTCAGACAATAGTTCAACAGATGGCTGCTTAAAAAAGAGAAACACCCCAAACAGGAGATTTTTTTTTTCCTCTATTCAGGGAGCCAAGGACTTAAAAGGTGTGTGCTGAGGTTAACTTCCAGAACATGGGCTGTGGGGTCACAACACACTATTTTTTTTAGTGCCTGTGCTGTAGTTGAAGACAAACTTTTGTGTCTGGGAACTTTAAGGGCAGGTAAAAGCTTATGTGATCCAGGGAGGTGGGGAATCTCTGTCCTGGGACATCCTTAACACTGCTGGATGTGTCCCTGCACAATCAGGTTTAACTTTGAAATTATCCGTTTTGCGTGGGAGGGTTGGACCAGAGGCATCCAAAGTCCCTTCCACCTAAATTTTTGCATGGTTCTGTGCCTGATGACCTGTGTGGTCTGCTTTGTGAAGAGTGAGGGGAAGGAAGGGGGGGGGGGGGAAAGCATTACAGAACATGTAGAAATGGAGCAATGCTCCTGCCTGCTGTGCCGGGGAGCAGATGCTAGCTGCCTTTTCTCTCCTAGCTGGATTTATCATACTGGAAAGACAACTGCTGTTGCTGTGAAGTTGCCAGATGGACCTGGACATAGATTTGGGGCAAGTGGCAATGATGTCAAGGCGGGAGGGGGGGGGAATTTGGGGAGGCAGGGAGCCCGCACTGGCAGCAGCCCCTGCTGTGGCAGGGGACCGAGCAGGGCTTTGGGAGGGATGTGCTGGGGGAGTTCCTTCTATTGCTTCTCTCTTCCAGAGCAGCTGTTGCAGGCTTACCTGGGTTATGACCGTAATGAGAGAAGGTTTCTTGGGGGGGGCGTACATCCCCAGGAGAGGTTGCATTTGATAGCTGATCTTTTATTTTCATTTCACGCCAGGTGTTTCTAGGCCTTGAAACTGGGCTCAAATGGACAGTGAAGTCAAGGAGGACGAGCGTTGGATTAGTTCCCAGGGAGACGGGGTGCGTGCAAGAGTTGTGCGCTCTCGTTGCTTTTGTGGGAGACAAACAAGCAAGCTTTGTGGGCCAAGAATAGCAGGGCTAACGATGGGCATTTCTAGAGGGTTATGCGCCTTCAGAGCTCTCGGCAGATGTCAGCCAGTTTGTCTGCTGCCCTGCGAATGCTGCTCGCTAGGAAGGAGAAATCCTGCCTTCCCAAATGAATGCTCCTCCCTGACTGCTTTTCAAATCACTTTGCCAGTGAGACTTAAAAAAAGGGCAGCCCTTATGTGCAGGGACTGTGGATTGCCCAGAGATGCAGCCCAGCAAGCTTGAAAGCATGGAGGGGTTGGTCTGACCTCCCCAGAGTCCCCTTTCGAGTTCAGGGTAGGGAGGGACCAGGGCATCCAACGAGGCAGAAAAAGCTTTCTGAGCAGCAGAGAGGAGCGAAGCTAAGCCCAGGGGATGAAGCTGCGGTTATAGGCTGAAATGTCCTGTCTGAAAGGAGGTTTGCTATCTAATCCTCTGCTGAGGGAGGGGAGGGGTTGTGAGCCAGGGGAGAAGGGAGCTGTGCTCTGTTAGCAGCTGGAGCCTCCCTGAATCAGCCTGCGAGGCTGTCGCTGCTTTTGCTCAGGGAGAAGTGTTATTCACAAGCTGGCTTCCTGACCAGTCTCATTGCTGGGCTAATTGCCCAGATCTGCTCCATAAGGAGATTCATCAGCTCCCTTTGCAGCTCAGCTGTTTCTTGTGAAGGTTTGATGTAGCTAGCTTGGTTTAATCCCAGATGTATCTTTAATGAGAGATCATTTGTAAAAGGAGTTCTCGGTGCTGGGGAGACCAGCCAGGGAAAAAACCCAACCACCTAGTTTCCAAGCAGGTTTGGAAACTTCTGTCTTCTAGTCATTGGAAAATTAAACTGAAGCTGTCTTTCTGCACTCAGCCCAGCAAGTTATGAACGTGGCTGGGAGAAGTTCGCATCGAATTCCTAATTAAAAAGATGGGAGCGGCAGGCAGGGAGGGTTAAAAGAGGGTATCTGCCTTGAGACTGTGCTAAAGAGAAACTGTAAATACTTGTTTCTCAGTTAGAAGTTCAGCTGATGGACACCTCTGGAAGGTCCTGGTGCTTGGGCATAATTTTACTTGCCTGTTCTGTTTGTCTTTAGTGATGGAGGATGCTGAGGGCTGAAGACACCAGCTGGATGCTCGGTGCCTTTCCAGTTTGAAAAAAAGCTAAGTTTTTAGGTGGGTGACCAGGCAGGAGGCAGGCGGCTGTACCTGACTGCAGATGTGCTGGGCGTCTAACCCTGCAGCAGATGTGGAATATAACATCTTGTGTCTTGTATGGGACAAGACCCGGCTTGCAGGCAGTTGCTGGAGAACAGCTGATGCATGATAAACTTATACTTTAATTTTCCTCTGCAATATCATCTGCATCGCAGTTCTAGCCACAAACCTGAGATGCTTTTTTTTTTTTTTTTCTTTTCTTTCCCCCTCTGCCTTTCAGGACTGCTGCCGGCGTGTGTTTTAAAGCTATGTTGATCTAGCCAGCATGCTGTAAGGGTATGGGTAAGATGAGGTTTGTCAGTGATACCTTTTGTTCCTATTGAGTTAGTCTGGTAAAAGGTACCACTTTCTACCCAGAAATCTTATTCTGAATCACAGGATGGTTTGGGTTGGAAGGGACCTTGAAGGGACCAGTTCCACCCCCCTGCCCTGGGCAGGGACACCTCCCCCCAGCCCAGGTTGCTCCAAGCCCCGTCCAACCTGGCCTTGAACACCTCCAGGGATGGGGCAGCCACAGCTTCTCTGGGTAACCTGCGCCAGGGGCTCATTTCTTCCTAATATCTCATTTAAATCTCCCCTCTTTCACTGTAAAATCATGCCCCCTCGTCCCATCGCTCCCCTCCCTGACCAAGAGTCCCTCCCCAGCTCTCCTGGAGCCCCTTTAGGCACTGGAAGGGGCTCTGAGGTCTCCCCAGAGCCTTCTCTTCTCCAGGCTGAACACCCCCAACTCTCTCAGCCTGGGCTCACAGGAGAGGTTGCTAGAAACACAGACATTAAAGAGAGGGGCTAATTACAGAGAGGTTTGATAAGCCTCTCCATAGTGTTCAGAGCACTGTAATGACTGTGAGTTGTTTGCTAGCCCTTGTGACTCTTCCTTTTCCCAAATAACCATTGCTGGACTTGCCTCACAGGTAGGAAAGGTGAGTCCCTGTTAAATCAAACACCTTGCCTGGTCCTTGGCAGAGCTCTACTTAGATGAGTGCAAATTTGTGACCTTTGGTGTCATCTTTGGTCAATCTTGGACCGAGATGGTCCATCTTGGTCCAATAGGTGCTGCCTCTGGCGTGGGAGGGATTGTTTTTGATCTGTAAGAAAAGGGGAAAAGGTTTTGGGTCGGTTAAGGAAATAGGGAAGGTTTCTCCTCTGTGGCCCGGTGGCCCTGGGAATCCCCATGCTGCTTTGTAAGGGGAGGTTGCAGGGCTCTGATGGAGTCCAAGGGGGATGCTCTGGGGACAGGAATGGAGCAGACATCTGGGAAGGAAGGGTGGTAGATGTGTACCTTCTCTTACACTCTTGGTTCTAGGACATCAGCTGGGGCTCCTGGGGCTCCCTAGAATGTTTGAATACCTGAACCGCAGGCTGTGAGGTGAGTGTGAGGTTCCTGCAGGCCCTGCTGGGGATCCCAGCTTGTGTACTGGGACTTTGCTTCTGGGTTTGGTGGTGCCTGGAGGCAGAGGCGTGCTGGAAAGGCTTCAGACACTGTGGCTGTTTCAATCGATGCCACTTCTCACCGTCTGCAGGGCCAGGAGGGCTCCCAGACACAGCCTGGTCCTCATGTTGTCTTTCCTGATTGCAGATGAATTTATTTCTGACAAAAGGAGTTCCTGTTTACCAAGATTGCATCTGCTTCTGCTCTTTGTTGCCCACCTGAAATCCTCCTTGTCTCCTGCTGGCCTTGTTGTCCTTCCAAGAGCAGCCAGTTGTGCTCCTGCCGCAGTGGGGAGAGGGATGGAGTCAGGATGGGGTCAGTGGTTGGCAGCTGACAGCGTCTTTTTGTGTTTCCATCTGTTCCCTCTCTTCCCTTTTAATGAGATCAGACTTTTCAATGCAAGAGGAAGTCACAAATGGGGTACTCGGGTCCTTGCTTTCATCTTTGGCAGAGAGGCTGCTCAAATCAAACCCGCGCCCTCTCCAGCTGCTCCTGTGACAGACCCAGTAATGGGAAGCCAGAACTCTGCAGTGAGGCTGACAGCTCCATGTCGGTGGGTCTGTCCTGCAGCTCTGAGCCTTGCAACTCGGAGGTGCTTGTGCTGATGGTTGCAGAGACACAAACTTGGCTGCTCCTGGGCCCACTGGGGTGCCTATTTGTAATTTTTTTTTTTAACTTTTTTTAATGTGGTTACTGTCTTCTAAAACCCCGGCTATTTTAAATAGGTTATCGGTGCCTCAACAACTTCATTCCTTCAGACCTTTGGTTCTCCTATCAGTTGTTCTGATCAACCACTTTGACTTCATGAATGGCTTCTCTCCTGCTTTGTGTTTTGAAGGGTTTCCCCCTCTGCTTTTGAGGCCATATATTTATCACAAAGCTGGTTGTTCATGAACGGGAAGGTTTCTCTCAAGGACAATCTGCAGGAGATGTTTGCAGCCGATTTTGTCGCTGACTCTTGGATTTCATGGTGGTTCTTGGGATGTGGGAAGGATGGGGAGAGCTTCAAAGGAAGAACCTGAGGAGCTTGTTTAATAGTTCAGCTTGGACAATCTCTATGTGGAAAACGAAAATCTTCCTCTCTGCTCCCACTGCTAAAATGCGATGTGCTGGGAGTCAGCATGGCCACCTCAATCCTGTAAAAGCTGTGAAGTCTGATGGTACCTCCACGGCAGAGAGCAGCGGCTCTTCTTAGGGATGCAGTAGGTGCCCTGTTTAAGAATCAGAAATCCCTAGCTCAGGTTCCAGCCCAGCACGGCTGTTCTTTTAACAAAACTCCCGGTCTTTTTTGCAAAAGTCTTTAGGATACAAATGCAATCAAATATTTGACTAAGCGAAAGGTGATCCGGTAGTCCCTTCTTGAGCAAACCAGCAATTGCGTTGGGATTTTGCTTGAGTTCAAAATCGGCAACTGTGGCTGTTGTATTTGGCCTGGGAAGGCATCTGCCCATGTGAAGCCACATTCAGCTTTGGTTGGTTTTTGTTTTGTTTGTTTGTTTGTTTGTTTGTTTTCTTGGTGCCTCCTTCAGTTTAACTTTCTTGCACGGCAGAGCTGGTGCCCGCGGACTGTCCCGGCACCTTGGCGCAGCCCTGTGTGCCGCGGGGAGCTGCACCAGCTGGCCTGGCAGCGGCAAGGAGACCGGCTCGTCCCTTCAGCGCTTCACAAGTGATAAATAAAACAAGAAACTCCTTTCACAGCGCTGCTTCTGAACACCCCGTGGTGCTTTGTAGCTGCTGTGGTTGTGCCAGGTGCTCTTGTGGGCTGAACCGCATGTCACGGGCTGTGTTTGTCTCTTCCCTGTGTCCCACTTACAACTTGTTTTGTGGTGGTGGTGTTTTTTTTTCCTAATCTTCCTCTCCTTTGCTTCAAATCACAGAACCAGATGTCGGTGTTTGGAAGTGCCCTGCCGGAGATGTAGCAGAACTGCTGGGGCTGTGGATGACTGACTTGCTGTGAAGCCAGGAGCCAAGGAGACCAGTCCTACTGCAAGTGGAGCTGCCAAGTGATGCCAGAAGCTGCAAATGCCAGGCAAGCTCTTTATGAACTAGGTTAAGCACATGAGGATGGTCTGTCTTGATCTGGAGAAGTTGGAGGGAAAGACCGTTTGTGGCATTTAGTGTGATCCTTGGAGGTGACCGTAGGAGGATCTTGCCATGGGTGCTCAGGTATTGCCGTGGCTTTAAACGCGTGTGATGCCAAGTAGTAGTGCTTAGGTTCTGCAGGAGGTCCTGTATCTCAGGTGGAGGAGAGGAGGGCAGGGTACTCCCCGGCCTGTGCTGCCCTGTGGCACTGGGTGGGACGGAGAATGCCCTGGCAGGACCCTGCCAGCTGAGAAGAGCTGGGCCTGAGGGAGGAGAGACTGATCCCTGCTCTGCCTCTGTGACTATGAAAGACCATTAAGCCCTGGTCCTATGGTGTGGTGGTACTGCAGTGTGTTTCTGCCCTCAGTATCGTGGGGGCTTAGAAGCTTTTTAGCTGCCAGAGAAAACATGAGACCGAGACTAAGGGTTAACATAGCGTCAGCCCCAGGAACAACTCTCGAACTGTCCTGTAACTGTGTAGGTGATCAGTGCCCTTGACATCTGTCCACTTTCTTGTTTAGGCTGAGATGCTCTGGCAGTACCTTGCTGAGTCAGGCCTGAACCTCCATCCAAAAATCTACCAGTCTTCCTGGGACGTTGTCTTGTGGCAATCACAGCCTCAGTTACTGCCTTGCTGACCTCCCTGTCGGAGATTCCCCCGAGCTGTGATTAACTTCTTGAGGCTTGTAAATTTTCTTCTGCATTTACACAAAGACAGCTGGCTGGATTAAATGGTTTCATAGTATTAAAGAAAAAGAAGACCTAGGAGGTGTTGCACTTTCTGGGGCCAAGGACTTTGCTTTTTTTTTTTAAAAAGCAGCGTGTTGGGGGGGAAAACCAATTTACTCTTCTCGGTTTTCATGGCTGCACGGCTAATGTCAGGGTCTCAAAAATGTAGGCATTTGAAATACTGTCTTGATGTAGAAAAGGAGTAGAGAAGTAGTTCAGGGTTTGGGAGTGAAATGTAAAATAAGCCAAAAGCAAGGAAACAAAATTGATTCCCAACACGGGAATAAAAAGGGAGAAAGCAAACCCAGGGCTGTGCGTTGAGGTCTGTGCTACCAAAAAAATCAATGTTCTCCCCTGCAATGTGGGATTGCATTGTTCAGAGGAAGGCAGGGGAAACATGGCTAAAAGGAGGCAACTTTATTTTCCTTCTTTCACAAAAGAAAAAGAATGCTGCTTGGATTAAAGAGGTTTATGGGCTGTGTGTTTGGGACTTCATGAAGTAGCAGCAGTTGGGTGAGTGATTTCGCTGCAGTTATTCAGTGGGAAATGTTTTGCTGGCATCTAAACGATTTGAGTGTTGCAGTCAGTCTTGTCTTTAACTGAGCGCTGGAGTTCTTCCTTCGTAGGTTAAAACGGGGGTAGTGAGTGCTCCCATCTGATCACGTCAGCTGTCTGTGCCAGCACATCCCTCCTCGCCCCGCATCCACGTTGCAGCTCTTGTCTTTGCCTTTGCTGTGGCTCTGTGTCCTCTGCAAGACACCAAACGTGTCCGGGTATTCTGTGGATTTGATCTGGTGGGCGCAGCAATGATGACAACAGGAAAGATATGTTTCTGATGTACCTGTTTCAGACCCCCCGGGGGCTCTGGTTTTGGTGGTCAGGAGCTAGACAGTGCCTGTGCCATCGCATCTCGTCTCAGAGCCTGCAGTGGGGCTTTTGGGGGACGCTGGCCGATAGTGCTCTGTGTCCTTCTAGCACTGCAGCAAAGGAGAGGTTAACAATGCAAGATGCCTGCCTTTTGCCCTTGGCTGTACCTCATTTGTTTCTGCAGGAGAACAAGAGCTATGTAAACAGCACTTCCCAGGGGATGGGGGGTGGGGGGAAGGATTTCCAGCCCTATACCTCCCTGTGTGGAACAACAGCTATCTGTGCCTCTAAAGAGAGCAGGGCCGACAGCCTGCGTTGGTCAGACCCTGCTAGGATGGAGAGGGTAGCTTCTTTTTTTTTTTTTTAGTGCTGAGGTTGCTGGCTGGCTTCTGTGCTGGGTTGTGAGCAAGTGAGATCCCCTCTCTGCTTCCTTGGGACCAACCTGTGCTGCTTGAAATGGGTCCTTCTTTAAGTTGGAAACGCAGGCGGCTAACTGAGAGCCAAATGTGAATCGGGAGTGGTGGCTCCAAGCTGAACTTAATGGTGACAATTGGATATTGTGAAGGAAAACAGAGGTGAGCTCATGGGGCAGTGAGGGTGTTGGCCAGGGAAGAGGGGCTTGTTGGTCCCTGTGGGAGCAGAGATGGCCATGTACGACCCCAGGAGCGGAGAGGGGGATGTAAACCCTGTACCTCCTCTGAGCCCATGGTCCTGAGTATCCGTGGTGGTGTGCACTTCAGCTTTTGGGCGCTCTTCTCGAAAGTGTGGGTCTCCCCTGAGGGGGATGGCTGATGCTTCGTTTTGTGGCTGGTTTGCAAGCCACGCTTGAACTGATAATCCCTGTCCTAAGGAAGAAGCCTGGAAGAGACTTGGTCTTCCCACCACTCCCCTGTCCCAGCTACACCTGTGCGTCGGGGCAGTGAGCTCTGTGGTTGGGATGATCTGTTGTACAACTTTTCCATCTCCAAGCATGGTGAAGCCCAGGCCTGGGTGAGAAAGCGGTGACTGCAGTCTCCTACATCCCCCAGAGCGTCCCGAAGTGCGTGTGTGTGTGTGTAGTCTGGCAAAGTATGTACACCCGTATTGGCTTTGATTTCAGGACCATTGCTGTTCAAAACCAGCAGCTTGGCAGGGCTGCCTGGTGTCTGTAAGCCATCAAGAAGCATGGTTATGGTGAAGAAACTAGAGGACAAGTTGGCTGTGGCCTCCCTCTGCTCAGCAGCCAGCGGTGAAGGGCAGCCTGGCTGGTAGCGTACACCTGCAGTGACATCTCTGGGAATGCAGCGTGTTCCTATCCTTCCAAGTCCCTCTTAGCTTGGAAAAAAGTAATAAACTGCAGAGTTCACCTTCCCTGCCATCAGAAATTAAGCAGCTCTGGCAGAATGTGTGTGTATTGTGAAATGCTGGAGCCTCCCCCCGCCCTGCCGAGGGCTTTGTGTGCAGAAGCCAAGAGAATCGAATAAAGCCGCTTTTTGCAGAGAGCACCTTCTGCTTGATCCCCGGGAGCTCTGCGGCTCCCCTTTCACAGGGCTGCATCAGCTATTCCCTGCTGCCTGACAGGGTTTTGTCTGGGGGTTTATTGCCCTGGCAAAGGGAATTTGCCTCCCTCCGGGCCGGGAGCAGGTTTTGCAAGGGTTGCCCAGGCCCTCCCTCCAGTGAGGGGCTGAAGAGCGTGGCTGAGCCAGGAATAGCGCTGGGACCCTCTGGGTGCTGTGCTTCTCCAGCTTGGGTGGCTAAAATCAGCTCCTGGGGACGGTCTCCGTGTGCTTTTCCCAAGTGGTGACCTCTTCGGTGCTGTAATTCGGAGTTTCCACAGTGATAAACCCTGTTGCTGCGTATGCTGGTGTGGTTGCCCTCCAGTTGGGTATGTCCAGCCCGGGGTCTGGCAATAGAAGATGGAGATTTGCCTGGGGTTGAAATAAGGGAGTTACGTATGGGAGTCGGGATGTGGGAAGTGGAGCCAAGGATAAAAAGGCTTTGGAGTCAAGGCATAAAAAAAAAATTCAGCATGTTTCTCCGTGTCCATCATGCTTGAGCTTCCCTGTCCCAGGCTTCTCCTGTACTGGGTACTTTGCTTTACTTTGGAATGAACCT
>VZSZ01004985.1:60397-81958 GCA_013398815.1 Ibidorhyncha struthersii
CGCCCCCCCCCCCTCTCTGTGTACACGCTGTTGCCATGGTGGTGTTGGGGCTGGCCTGGAGGCCCTGTTGCTTTGGGAACGAGGGACACGGCCCGGCTGGCAGCAGGGATCCAGCGTGTGAGTGTCCTCCTGCGTCCTCCCCGCGGGCTGGGGGAGGTGGGGGATACTGGTGACCATCCCTGTGCTGGGGTGACGGTGGCTGCGGCTCCTCCCTGGCCGAAATATGGAGGGTTGGCTTTCTGTGCGCCCAGGCTGCTGGGCCTCGGGAGGGAGGGTTTGGGAGCGGGGCAGAGTGGGGACCTGGGGAGCTCGGAGGGGGGTGACAACCCCCCCTTCCCCCACACGGCGATGTCGGGGAGGGGGTGACACCCACACGGCGGTGTGGGGGGACATCCCTTGTGCCAGGGAGCGGGGAGAGAGGCAGGGCCGCGCCTGGGGCAGGATCCCCTCCCTCCTCCCAGACATCTCCTGGGCGTAGTTGTGCTCACCCACCCTTCCCGTGGGATCTGTTCCCCCACAAGGAAGCTGCTTTTAGGGGGAGGGTTTTCGGGGGGAGGTTGCCTGTGGGGCCTGCGGGGTGAGAGGCCCCTGGAGGTTCTAGCACTTTCCATGTCGGGGACTGGGAGCTGGAGCCCCTTCTCCCCGCCCCCCCCCAGCCCCAGAGCCGGACAGGGAGCAAACTTTGCTCCCTGAAAGAGAAACTTCCTAATTTTTTTTTTTCCCTTTTCTTCCCATGGGATGTAGATGTGACTGCATCCAGGCTGGGGGTTGAACGTGGAGGGGACGGAGGCTGCCTGCCTCACTGCTGCTGGTCTTGCCCTCTTTGTCTCATATGTGGGGTTTTGGGTGTTTTGGCCTTAAATTTTTCTTGGTGTTGCCCAGTCTGTAAATGAGGGATGAGATTATTTATTCCTGCTCTGTCTATAAAATGCCGTGAAGGCTTATGATGACAAATGCAACAGATGGCCTAGCTAGAAGTGACTGTGACGCTAACCCACCCTCACTATCTCTTCCTTGTGTTTCAAATGCATGGGTGATTTTCTGAGAAGCAATTCCTCTATAAACCTGGGGAAAATACAAAGGCTGGATGGCTCCAGGAGGGTGCAGACTGCTTGTAGCAGGTTGTGCAGCCTTGCCCCGTGACTGAAGGATGGGAAGTAACTCGGTGAAGCCAAAGTCTGCTCTGTAACATGTTGGAGTTGCAGCCAGCGCTGTAGTATTACAGTGGTAATCCAGTAAATACGGAATGTTTACTATTCTGGCAGCCAGTAACGTGTACGTGCTGGATAATTGGGTACAAGGCTGGAGCCAGCCAAGGTGGGCTCGGGGGCGGTATTCCTGCCTCTGCTGCTGGTTGTTTACCTGTCTCCAGTTTGGCATCTTTGAATTCAATTAATGTTTTATGTTCTTCCAGAGATTGAAACTCCTTTGTGAGAACTGGGCGTGAATACGTGTAACTATTTCTCTGAGAAGGGTTTTGAAGGCTGAGGTTGAAGCGGCTTGGCTTGGATTGAGGTTCACAGGCGCATTTCAGACGGCTGGGTTGATGCCTGACCCTCTCAGGGTCAGCGTGCGAGCATCATGCAGCCTGTGCACTGTGATTTGATGCCGCAGAAGCAAAGAGATGGTTCAGGAGGGAGAGGGGATGGTTTTTAGGGACGCTGACAGTGCCCCTTGTTCCACCTTGGGTGTGCAGTTAAGTGGTAGGTTAACAACTCGTTGCATGTCAGCACAGCAGGGGTTTGTACGCTTTAAGCCCCCAGGGAGTACAGAACGGTTCACTTCATCTCAGCTCTGCTTTGCAGGCAAGCGTAAGCTGAATGTCCTATTACTTCTTCTGGGGTAAGATACCACGTGTGGAAGCAATCTGATATCGGTAGGAGTCTTCTTATGATTTTCATGAACTTTAGATGAAGTCTTGACAGTAGCTGCTAGAGCGGTACTGCTTTTCTAACCTGCCACTCCGGATTCACCGTTGCGGGGTCAGCTCTGACCCCACGTATGGCAGCTTGCTCCTGGCCTGGCGATCCGTTGAACGGTGCTTTGGTTTCTGCTTTTCCACTCCGAAGTCGCTAGCTGCATGGCAGCTCTGCCGCATCGCGAACCAAAACAAAAGGTGATCCAGGTGCCAGAAAACAAGTCGATGAAAAGGGGAGAGCTGGTGGGAGTTGCGAAGCCAGGGTAGCAGAGACCAGATGCTGGGGAAGGCAGCTGGGAAAGGGAAAATAACACTGTAAAGACTTAAGGCAGGAGCCAGAGTTATAAATTATAGTATGTGGAGCTGGGGAATCTCTAGCTGACCCTTGGAAGGGCGCTTGGTCCACCTCACTGTCAGCTGAGAGTTGAAGTTTATTAAAAGAAATAACAGGAAGGTAGAACACTAGACTCCTTTTAATTATCTCGGATATGGTAGAGCTTTTGTAATAAATTGCAGGATGGCAGTAGCAAAGTGATGAAATACAGAGGGACTGGAATATAAAAGTGACAGGTGAGGATTCCTGGGTAGCAAGGCTTGATTTAGAAAGCACTCAGCCACTTAGCAGTGGGCTGGAGAGGTGAGAGATTAGTCCTGGAAATTCTGCTTCTCCTTTCCTGGCTTCCTTGATGCTGTTTATGTGGTAATTATAGCTAAGCAGGTGATTTCTAGGCGAGAAATGTGATCTTGCTACTTAAGCCTGAACACTGCAAGATGATTTAAGCGAACAAAATTGTTCGGTAGCATCCCGATTCTCACTTTTAACAGATCTCCTGTCTCACTCTTCCAGCAAAGTGTAATAGAAAAGCAAATTAACTAATTACTCCAGAGAGAGGTGGTTTATCTTTGTGGAAGGAAGAAGAAAGAGGATTTATTGTGTATACCAAAGTAAGATTCAGCCACCAGTCTGGGCTCCTACAAGAAAAGCTGGATATCACGTATTGCAGTGCAGAGTGTGCGGATATATCCCCTGCCTTTAAGTTTGGAGGACAATCAGTTGGTATCAGCCCAGCTCAGAGGCTGGTGCTGCTGCTTCAGCGCGGGTGGCCTGGGGTCCCCTGGAATAAGAGCACTGGCATGTGGCATAGCGACAGCCACAGGATCTCTGTAGACGTGAAGCTGTGCCTTTACATGAATTTCCTTTTTTTTACTTAATGTCCATTAAGAAATTTGCTGTCTATTCTTAATTTCCTGTCTTTTTTCAGCACAGCATCATCAGAGAGCTCTTCAGTTTTATTTTACAGAGGGAAGCTGTTGGACATATGCACGAAGGGATTTAGATGCTTTAGGGCCATATCCGAGTGCTCGCATCAACGCAGCTTTTGCCAAGCTCAGGGGCCCTGAAGGGCCCCTCTGTGCCCATATTTGTGCTGTTGAGCCGCCAGAATTTTCCAGGTCCTGGCATGACTCGGCTTGCGTGAAGCGTTGCCTCGTGCCTACAGATACTTTGGCCGTATGGCCCTAGCCCGTGTCGTGAGCTAGGTGGTGTTCTGAGATTAATATTGCTGCTGGAGAAGAGGTTGAAGGTGCTTTTATTTACCCTTACTGTAGCTCATGGCCAAACCCACTCACCTGGGAGCAAAGCAATCCCGTGCAGACCCTTCTTTTCTGCCTGGCTTGAAGCAAGGAGTCTCTGTAGGAGCTGCGAGCCCACATCATGAAACAAATCTTTTTTCTTTCACTTTGAAGATGATCCTGGTTTTTTTTTTTTTTTTTTTTTCTTCCTTCCAGAGACTGGTTTTGAGTTGCACATTAAATAGTCATTAGCTAAAAGGCTTTGTAATCCAGGGAGCAGAGCCCCCCAGCCAAGGCTTCTCCTTAGCTCTCGAGCATCCTAGCTGGTCACCTGCCCATCAGGCTTTTTCTTCCTTGCGTTCTCCATGCAGCAGTGCTAGGAGATGTGGAAGTGACCTTGTCCGGGCTGACAGGCAGGGCTAAGGAATGGCTTTGGTCCCCTCCATCCACCGGGGAGGGCAGGAAGGTTTGGGCTGGAAAAATAAGCTGGTGAGTTCCATAGCAGGAATGCAGCTGAGTATCGGAGAAGGATTGTTGAGGTTGAGAGCAGGCAGCATTGGGTTTGGTTTTGGGCTTGCAAGCTTTGTATGGGTTTCGTGTGGCTTCTACCCTGCAGCTCTGTGAAGATACTTTGCAGCCAGCAGTTTACCTTGCTCAGCACCTGAGGCTCCTCTGGCAAGTCCTCTGAATCTGGCTCCAGCAGCGCTGTTTGCCTGTGGCAGGCAGGAGCGACTTCTGTCCTGAGCTGGTGAGGCTCTAACATAGCTTCTAAGGTGCTGGAGCTGTAGGGAAGGAGGATGAGGTGGCCACCCTGTGAGTGCATCTCAGACCAAGCACGAGAGACTTGATGGGTCTCACCGTGACGTCTGTCTCCAAGTTCTGCCTTCTGAGATGGGAAGCATCACCCACCATCCAGCTTCCTTCCCTTATAGCCCTTCTGTCTTGGTGCCTTGAGCGCACATGGGTGTCACATCTGAGGTTTCTTTGCCTGAGCTCTCCATTTCCACTCAGATTTGTGGCTGGACATCACGTGGGAGATGTTTCGGAGTGAGTTTCCACAGGCTAGCTGGCTGGAGAGCCAGTTTGTTTGCAGGGTTCGGATCCTCCCTGCCTGGATTGTAAACCATAATATGAATGTTGGCTCTCAAACTGAGGGTTCCTTGTTCCCTGCCAAGCAGATGGCATGATTTGGTTCACCTGTGGCCGAGAGCCTCGTGAGAAGCTTTCGTTTGTAACATATGCTGTCCTGAAAATGCGTGAAGCTCCCTGGCAGCTGAGATGCTCTTGTAAGCTGGGTGTCCTTGGCTGGTGTGTGTGTGTGTCTCTGTTCATGGTTAATTGGAACGAGCTCACCAGACAGGTATTCACCAGGTGCAACAGCAGAGGACACCCCCAAAGACATTGTCGGAGCTGCAGCGACACGGTGATTTCCCTGCTCTGTTTTTGCACTGATGTGATTGGGGCTCTCCCTGGGCGAGCAAAATAGAAATTAAATTCTTGTTTTGCAAGTCAGCCTGGAAACTTTCTTTACTCCTTAAGCAAAGAAATGATTAGCTTGTCTGCAGTGTCTAATTTATCTGGAGCTCATGGAACACTAACAAATGCCACTCCAAGGCATACTTTCAAATACTGCCGCAATCATTCACTGCGGAGTGGGATGTTTAAGGAATAGGTGGGCTGCAGTGATTTGTAAGGCTGTAACTTTATCGAGGCATTTCAGGGGCATTGTAAACCAGGCCAAACTTGAGGCCAAGTCGACCAATTACGATACTGAGAAAGCTGAAGGCAGAAAACAGTCTCCGCTCCAGGCTGGAGTGGAAGAAATCCCAAAGCCACGAATGCTTGAACTGTGTGTCTGTTCCCTCGGTGTGGAACTGGTTAAGGTGGCAAACCCCCACTCTTTACTGGGTTGGTGGACTTTTCCCATCATGGTACTTACAGGATGAGATGCTGCTGTTTTGAGAAGCTTCTCTGCACAGCACCCTGAGCCTGCGCCGTGCAGTGTCTCCCCGTGTTGGAGCAGGAGGAGCTCGGCAGCAGAGAAACGAGCAGGGCTTTAGCTAATGACAAGCTCTGACCTCTCTCCTTCCCTGAGGTCCTGGTAAAATCCTCCTGCTCAGCCTGGCAAGGCTGTAACAGTTGGGAAGAAGAGATGCCGGGCAGCCCAGTTTCCAAGTCCTATCAGTTACCTTCGTGGTTCTACTGGACTCTGGGAAACCACCAGCCCAGTGACAGTTATTGCCATGCTGGTGGGTGCATGGTCATGCCAACGGTTCCCTGGGTGGCTCCTGTCCCTCCAGGCTGTCTGCAGCCACCAAATAGCCCGTGGTGATTGAGGAAGCAAGACTGGGCACTACACAGAGGGAACCCTCCCTAAGAAGCACAAATTACCTGCCCTAAGGTAGGGTCTGGGCACCGGGCAGGGACGAGGCAGTGGTGTTGGAGGGAGGGCCACCAGGGAGGGATGCAGCAACGATGTGATACTTGGCAGGACTTAAAGATGTACCTGGTCTAAGAGCAAGTCTGGGGAAGTAGGAGGGTTTTGAATGGATTCTAAAATTGCTGTGTGACTTGCAGTGATGGTAGAGACTTTTAGCTTCACTGGAGCGAAGGGAGACTTGGGGACGAGGCTGAAGCTTGGATGTCCATGGTGACCTTCAGCTTGGCACTCTGATACATCTTGGTTTCCTGAGGCAAGTCAGGAATTTCTACCCTAGCCCTGGGCGTACTTCTTTGTTGCTTGTCTAGGTTGTCATAGCTGTTGTGTCCTGGCGCAGCCGGTTCCTCTGCCCAGGCTCAGGGCTCTGTACCTAAAGATGAGGTGCCAGAGCTGTCTGTGCTCTGAACCTGGAGCGGAGAGGGAATTGCAATCCCTCCTTACGCTTCTGGGGTGGGTAGAGGGCTGGCTGGTAGGGAAAGTAGAGATCTCCCTCCACCAGACAGGGGTGGTGGGCTGGAAGCATGCTGTGTTGTGGTTCCTGTTTTCTCCTGCCTCTACGGGGAGATGCAGCCGTTTTCTCAGTTCTGCTCTTTTCCTGCTGATAGGGGAGGCTGATACCTGCAGGCTGTGGGGAAGTGGAGCCGTGGGGCTGCAACAGTGCCACATGGCAGGGCTGGAGGGTCAGGGGAGCTGTGAGACTGGCATGGGGCGTGGGGGTTGGAAGCCCTCTGGAAATAAGCATTGCAGGCATGATGAACGGGATTAATTTCAGGTGAAGCGAAATTACGGGTAGAAAATTGGAACAAATAATCCAGTTATTCTCAAGACCAAATAATAAAACATTGAAAAATCCAGATTAATGTTTTATCATCCCCATTAGATTTCTCTTGAAAGCAAAATAGTTATTTCCAGCTTTAAACCCTAGCTCTTGCTGCAGCATGTCCTCCTGCCCTTGTGTTTCTTGCAAGAACATAAGGAACCAGCAACCTTGTCACGTCCTAACGCTGTCAAGGACCCAGTGCCACAAACGTGTACAATACTGGAGCTGTTTGGGGAGTGAAGGAATGAAGTTACTGCTGTGCTTGGAGGATGAGGGTCAAACTTGAGTGGAAGGGAACGGTCATCTTTGTATAGACGATGGGGAATGTCTTCAAACTGGAAGAGGGGAGATCTAGATTAGATATTAGGAAGAAATTTTTCACTCTGAGGGTGGTGAGGCACTGGATCGGGTTGCTCAGAGATGCTGTGGCTGCCCCATCCCTGGAGGTGTCCAAGGCCAGGTTGGACGGGGCTTGGAGCAACCTGGGCTGGTGGGAGGTGTCCCTGCCCAGGGCAGGGGGGTGGAACTGGGTGGTCTTCAAGGTCCCTTCCAACCCAAACCATTCTATGACGTTGTGCTGTATACAGCAAGTCCCCACAAAAAAAGGATGATGTGGAACAGCAGGAAATATGATCTGTGGTTTTTACTTAATGTCAGGATGAAAAAAATTCAGGGTACAGCTGGGTTGGAGAGCACTGAGAGACTGGAGTCTTTCAAGTCCCAGAAAATAAGTGGGCAAATCCATCTGTTCCTTAGGTCCCATTAGCCAGAAAGGGAGGGGAAATTATTTCTAGTCCAAAGTAGTGCTTAGCGAATACTGTGCCTGCTCATCTTTTCATTTTTGCTGGTGTTTGAGACCCACTTTCTAGGGTTGTCTTCTTTTTGTGCCCTTTCTTGCACACCCACTTTGTGTGACACCAATGAAGAGGGGGGTCAGCAGGCTGGCCACTGGAAGGAGAATGGCCCGTAGACTTGTTCACTCGTGTTGCTTGTAGGATAAGGATATGGGAGAAAAGCTGCCATTAGGATACAAGTCTTAAGTTGCCCTGCTATCGCATATGTTGCATTTATATTTGAGCTAATTGCTCATGTTCCTTTAATGGTTCCATGGTTTTATTTCTGCTGTTACAGCCTCTAATGCCTGTAGGGAGCCTTGAGTTTGGGTGTTAATAAGTGAAAATTAGGGCCCTCATTCTCCATGGAGAGATGCTCTTGGGCACTGTGGTAATTTCATGCCTGGAAGGAGTCATATTTGCTGGATAATTTTTGTAACTTAAACCAACTGAATTAGCCTTGAGGAACTATAGTTCTTAATCAGAGTATTGAACTCTGTGCTCCATTAGTTAGAAACATCACCGGGCTCCTCACACAAAGGGTGGACATTTGGTTTGCAAAGCAGGGAAGTGATCTCATTTTTGTTAATGCTCGGGGCAGCAGCGATCCCAGGGTTTAAGGCTGTTCATAATACTCTGAGCTCTTAGTAGGGTCAGGCACAAAGTCACATCACATCAGCTGCTCTTGCAAAACGAAGCAGCTGAGTGACATTTACCTGCCTTCTGTTCCCACCACAAAACTTTTAAGGAATGATAAAGAGTTTGGATATTAGTAGAGATTTGGTTCACAATTCCAGTAAATGGGGTTCCAAAAGTAATGGAAGCGGGAGAAGGTGAGAAATGCCAGCAGGCCCTGGTGTGTGTTTGTGGCTTTTGGGGCTGCACCCACAGCCAAAGACTGTTTTGGCTCAGGGAATGTTTGTTCTGGGGTTTTACTTCTATAAATCTTCACTCTGCCACTTAAATATGGTCTAAGCATGGAACTAGGTGGGGAGGCCTTACGTTTTCCACTTATGAGGGATGCCACAGCCTGGAGGTGTGTCCTCTGGGTCTGCCACAAATGGCATTCTGGATTTACAAAGTTGTGTTGTTTTTTGTTTTTTTTTTTTTTGTCCTCCTTCCAGGTGTGCTTAGACATGGCCGCTGGCAAGCTCCATCGGCTCGTGGGGCCCTCCAAAATGACCGGTGGTTTCCAGAGCAAAGTAGTAGCACCTCGTAATCCGAGGGTAGTCAGAGAGGCAGAAGAGTCTGTAACTGTAAGTACCTGCTGTGGTCAGATAGGAGCTGTGTTAAGGCTGGAAACTCCCCTTGTGTCCCTCCGCTGCCTTCCTTTCCTGTTGTCTAGCAGCACTGTGAAGCTGGACATTGCCTCACCGTATCTTTGCTGCCGTGCTTCTGTTGGGGGTGGCTGTTGTGGTGCCGTGGGGAAAGTCCAGACTCTTGCCTGGATCTGCCACTGGAGCCAAGTTAAATCAGTGTACTGGGCGTTGTACTGGAATAGTGTGTGTACATAGCACGAGCGTGTTCTTCTTGCCATCCTCTTTGTGTGGGCAGTAGTATCTTCTGTCATGTAGGCGTATCTGCCAGTGCTGCTCTGACCATACCTGCGCTCTCAGCAGCTGCGCATGCGGTGGGCTGCTCAAACTCCGCCTGAAGTCTGGAGAGACATGGCTGGTCCCAGACAGAATGGGTTCCAAAACAGTTATTGCATCCCATATCCTGTGTGGAGCACACATCCAGCCCTGCAAACAGCCATGGAGTCAGGGCAGTTCCTCCTTCCCATCCAGAAACATCCCCTTTGCTGACTGGAGCTCACTTGACTGGAGATGACCTCGTGCTGAGGCTCTGTCAAGGAGATATCTCTGTATACTTGTGTGGAGGGGTCTCTGAGGCCAGAACAGAGAGAAAACAATTAAGAGAGTGCTAATTAAAAAGAGAAAACTAGAACTTGGGCCCGTTCCTCCCCACCTCAGCCTTGGCACAATGACTTCTTCTGATTCACCCGGCAGTGACATCTCGCATGTGTTGGTTGTGAGCGCTGTGCAAGGATGGAGTTGGGGGATTTCTGATAACTCCTCCCTGCTCTCTTCAAAGGTCACTGGCTCAATCCAGCAAAACTGAAGAGGAAATAAATGCCCAAAGAGCAGAAATCCCCAAACATGTCACATCAAATCATGACAGAGAAGCTAATGGGACAGAGCCACTTGGTTAGAGCATGTGTATTCCGCTCTATATCATTAATTTACTGATGTTAAATATTTCAGCAGGTAACTTACGGGACTTCCAGGACTATCCTTGTGGCTGTGATCACAAATTATTCAGCAGTGGCACTTGAACAAGAAAAGCCTTTCTGAACGAAGGCATTTCTGTAGCTCTCTGATGTTTTGCATTTCAGCTGACTCCCTCTGCCTTCCTGAAGGAGATGTCTCTTACCACCGAGCAGAGGCTGGCCAGCACGCGGGAGATGAGGCGACCCCGGATTATCCAGCTTCTAGACATGAGTGAAACCTCCCATCAAAAGGTAGCCTTTTCCTGCCCTTTTCCTTGCTGTTTGTGACATTTGAAGAGAGCGCGGACTTGTTGAGAGGCTTGCCTCCTCCTAAATACCTCGGTGATGAGGTCCTGTTGTCCTTTCAAACTGCTGCTGGTGGTGGTGGAGTTCATTCTAAACGTCTTTCCCCGGTGAGCCGTTGAAGTCCTGGTCCGTGTGAAGCCAATATAAATAACCTCTGCTGAAGTTTGGTGGGTTTTGCTGGAATTTCGCTACCATCACTAAATCACGATACTGGGGGAAGGCAGGACGCAGGAGCGTGAGCTTGCCATTTTTCATCCGCCTGCTGAAATAACCACCTCTTGCTTTGGTGTAGTCGCTGTCAAGCGCTTGGCGTCATGACTCCCTCAGTGGTGGCAGCATTGGCCTTTGAAGGCTGCAGGCCCCGTGGCAATTACTCAAGACTTAACAAAACTAATTACAGTAATGCTTTGGGTTGGAATGCTGTGTGGGACCATTGCAGGGTGTTAGATTTTGCAGGCTGCCAGGTACACAGGGGAATCACCCTGGGCAGAAGTAAGTGGATGCATTTTATCTTGGATCGATGTTTGCTTTGATGTATGTTTAAAGCTGCTCTTCTTACAGGGCTGCTCAGTATAACACACACTCCAAACGGGTAGATTACTGAGGCAGGCTGTTGAGCGGAAAATTGCCAGCAAGAGACCTGTAACAAATTAGTTAAGGATTGCCCTAGACAGCACAGAGGGTCAGGAACGCATCAGGCGAGTGCACAAATAACTGGCAGTGCCCTGCAGCTACGAGCTTCAGCGGGACTGTGACTCCTGTGGAGAAGCAGGAGACCTGCCTCTGCCTTTTGAGCGGGAACAGCTGGAAGAGGGGGATACCAAAACAGGGAGGAATTTTCTCAAAGCCGTGCCTCGGCTCCATAAGCATTTGCTGTTTGTGTATTTTCAGACGTGCTTCTGCAGTGGTATTAAATAAAACAGCAATAATAGAATACAGTAAAGCCTCCATTTAAAGCTCATGGGAAAAGGAGATACCAAGTGCAGCCTTACTCAAGTTGCCCAGTAGTGCTGAGAAAAGAGCTGAACCTTATCACCATCCAGCATTCACCTCATTTGTCATCTTAAGTACTATGTTACTTCCTTTTTGGCCTTACCTCCTCTGGTGCTGTTCTCTTCTTACTGGTTTCTAGGCTCTATATCAAAAAAAAAACCCTCAGCCTTATTTGGGGATGTGTGGGACTCGGTCTTTCTGTCTCAGAGTAAAGATCATCCTGAAATTGTTTCCCGTGGAATCTCATGTAAATTCTTGGGCTTCATTTGCTCTGTGAGTGCTCATGGCTCCTTCAGTAAGTGCTCTGGAGCTGTGTGACCACGTTAGGAGAGGACTCTGCTGGAGGTAAGCGCTGCCTTGCATTTTGGAGAAGAAAACCTGGAGAAACACCTATCGAAAGAGTTTCTTAGCTTGAGCCTGCTCAACGTGGTCCAGAAACTTTTGGTCAGCTCAGAACACAGATGGGTGAGCTGCAGCTTCCCTGGTGTGAGCTGGGCAGACACCAGGAGACTGTCCTTCACTGGAGAACAGTGTAGGGTTCCCATTCGTGAATCTGAACCTCTTGCTGCTCTGTTTTGTATCTCCAGTTCTCAGCGCTTGACCTGGAACAGAGCTTGTTTCAGCCTTTCCCATCAGAGGTGGTATTTCAGAGCTATGTCCCCTGCGAGGTCTACGAAGTGCCGCTGATTCTGAGGAACAATGACAAGGTGAGTGCTGGGACGTGGAGGTTCAACACTGCTGGAAGAGGGAGAGCAGTGTAACTCACACGCAAGTTATCTGCTACAGCACATCCAGAACAAACAGTCTCACCACCTTTATTTTGCATGATGGTGGAAGTCTTCCCGTGCTGGGGATTCTCCCCCTGATTTTGGCCATGTGTTCGTGGCATCTCACGGAATCCCAGACTGGTCAGACTGGAAGGGTCCTCTGGAGCTCCCCCAGTGCCACCCCCTGCCAGAGCAGGGGCACCTCCAGCAGTGGCACAGGACGGCGTCCAGGCGGGTTTGGAATGGCTCCAGAAGGGGGGCCTCCCCCCCCCCCCTGGGCAGCCTGTGCCACTGCTCTGCCGCCCGCACAGCAAAGAAGTCCCTCCTCAGGTTGAGATGGAACTTCCTACGCTCAAGTCTGTGCCCGTTCCCTCTTGCCCTGTCACTGGGCACCACTGACAAAAGACTGTTCCCACCCCCTGGCACCCGCCCTTTGAGGGCTGATAAGCGTTGATAAGATCCCCCCGTCAGTCTTCTCTCCTCCCGACTGAACAGCCCCAAGTCCCTCAGCCTTTCCTCATCAGAGAGATGCTCCAGTCCCCTCCTCATCTCTGTGGCCCTTTGCTGGACCCTCTCCAGCAGTTCCCTGTCCTTCTTGACCCGGGGAGCCCACAGCTGGACACAGTACTCCAGATGTGGGCCTCACCAGGCCCAAAGCAGCTTGTCTAGTCACCATCCTTCCCCTGGAAAGCCCTGGATTGATGGGAATGTTGAGGGCTGTACAATTCTTCCCCACTCTCGTGCTTTACTTCAAGTGTGTACCACGTCCTGGTGGTTCCTTGGCTGATCTTGCGTTCTGGCAGGGCACCTCTGCCTCTCACAGCCTGTGTCGCTGCCTCTCTGCAGCTCACTGTCAAAGCACAGGGGTTGAGTCTTCACTCTATGCTGGAACAAGTTATAATTAGCGGCATTAGCACTTCAGGAAAGGTGTTTGGAAACAGCAGTGGAAACAGACTGGTTTAACAGAAGCAGTGGGAGGCGTTTAGGTGCTACTTTAGGCTCCTGCTAAGCTTAATTCAGTTCTACTTAGTTTTTTCTAAGATAATTTGGCTTTCTGCTTTCCCTGTGGAGAACCACAGCACATCCAGAGTAATGTGCTCTTGGAGGTCTCCACCTTTACTTGAAAAAATTGTGATCATTTTGAGATTTCCCAAGGAAGTTGAGAAGGGAAAAGTTGAAAAATGTCAGCAATTTTTGTTCCGCTGTAAAGGGGAAAATTGAGACCTTTTGAATTTCAGCAGGGGAAACATTTGCTCGAATGAGGCATGTGCCAAGAGCAAGCTGGTGGGAAAAGACAGGAGAGGGGAAAAGAGATGAGTTAGAAAGTGCTCTGGGAGAGAACATTGCACACGCAAGGGTTTCTCTTGACACGTAACAGTAAGTGTACTGGAAGCAGAGAAAGGTCAGAAAAAGAAAGGTGTAATTAAAGATAGTGAAGGGTAAGATGTATGTGTGAGAGGAGGACAGGATGGGACGATGGAAGTGTACACGAGAGCAGGGGAATTAACCCTCCTCTCCAAATCTGCCCGTTGGGAAACAAACAGGTGGACAACAAAAAAGCTGTCAGGGAATATTGCAGGTGGAGGAAGAGCAAGAGAAGTCAGTGTGTTCCGAGATGACAGGTTTTGACAGGGGCGTGTTTGAAAATAGAAGACCCTTTGGCAAGGAAGGATGCAGCTATGGTCCTACAGTTATTCCCAGAGAGTACTGCGCCGTTCCTGGTCTGGCGTTTAGCTTGGGAATGTTAGAAAGATGCAGTGTGGATGCCCATGCCCAAGGGATACCATTCGTGTGGTCCACACTGATTCTCTTCGCTATAGGCATTGTGCTCTATGCTATAGGTATCCTCTTTCCTGATTAAAATGTGCCTCAGTTTCTCTCTTCCTATGGCTCTGCTTCGTTCCCACTAAGTCTTTTTGGTTTCAGCTGCTCCGTTATCCACGCGGCACTTCAAAATGTTTGTCTTTGCCAAGTACCAGCCAACAGGCAAACAGTTAATTTGCTCTATTCATGCTTCCTCAAGTGGAAAAGAACATCTGCATCAACATTTCTGCCATTCCCAGTAAAAAATAATAAACTTGTACAGCTGCACCTTGGGATTTGCTTGCCCTGTAAAGGGGAGGCAATGTGTGAACTGTTTATTTTTTTCCAAAATGAATTAGTTTTGAAGCTAGCAAGACCTCAACCATTGGATGGTGCTGGTGTAAAAGTAAAATCAGCCCTAAGGAAACTCCTTGGCATGTTTTAGTACGCAAAGATAGAGATGATAATCCCAAGAGAGGTTGTTATATTCTAATTTTGTTGGCTTTTGGTAATGTCCTGGAGAAGAGCAACACTGTGCTCTGTCTCAAAGTTTTCTCAGCAGTTTCCCAGATGCCTCTGAATCACGCTGACTTACACTGCAGGGTAGCCTCAGGTTGTCTGCTCCATAAAAATCCAGCCAACAGCAAAGTATATTCCAAATAGAGGCTCTGTAATCATTCAAATGTGGAAATGCTTTGCTATATACTTACTGCTCTTACCTGCATATTGTAAAATTGCTTTTCTGGTATCAGGCTGCTCATCGCCACCCTCAGATGTTCTGGGTGGCTTTTGCTGAAGGTCTTAGCCACGTGTGCTCATCTCCCGAGGGGACTTGGTGACCGAAATGTTTGTCCATGGTCTGGAAATTGCCTCCTGGAAGTCGCTGCCCCGGGGCGTTGCTGGGAGCAAAGGGTATTTGGAGAGTTCAGGACTACCTTGGCCGTGGGTTATCAGGCTCGGGTGGGTGGTGCGGAATGAATCTCTGTTTTTCCCAAGCCTCGTGTGGGCTCGTTGTTCATCAGTGAAGCTGCCTGTCAGTCAAAATCACCTGGTTTAGACTTTGTGAGGTGAAATTTGCTGCTCGGGGCTTGATATCTGTGTGCTAGAAAATGCCTGTTTGCTGTCCCTGTACTTGTGGTGTCCCAGAGGGCAGAAACTTGGAGCGAGGTGCCTGCGGGGTCTCCTGGGTGTGGGGAGGAATACTGAGAAATCTGGCTTGCCCACACTGGCAGCTGCCTGGCTACAATCACCAGGCAGTAAGAGCCTCCAGGGAGCCGAGATTGGCTTTTAATAATGAAACCACACTGTGAGTCAGTGCTGGTCACGTATCTCAAGGCAGAAAATGCCTTTGAAGCCCATAATTGATAGGCACAGCCTGGGGGGTCGTCTGGCTTTCCTTTATTTTGGTAAGTTGACTGCTCTTGTCTTCTGCATCAGCCTTTCCGTACAGAGTATCATGCTTCTTCCTTGCTTCTTTACAGCCCCCTTTAAATTCTTTTAGCCATCTCCTTGTTTCTGGGGTTGACTATTTCTTCTCCCACACCCCACGTTCCTCCTTTTGCTCTTCTTCGACTTGCGGCCCTACTGGGAATAAAAGCAATGTCTGTGGTCTCCTCCTCTTGCTGGTCTGCCTGCAGACTGCTCCACTCAAACCCAGTGTGTTAGAAGTGAATTTCTTCCTTGCCCCAGTATAACAAATCCTGTTTTGCCTTCAGATAATATGTTCCTCCTCTGGCAGTAGGACTGCAGGGATGTAAGATCACAGAAGCAATCAGGTTCTTTGGGCTTGTTGAATGTGGGGATGGCTCAATTTGGGTATTATAGCTCCATACTGCTGGTATCTTACCTGCTTGGCGATTCCTTCACAGCGAGGCATTGCCCTACCGCCTCTAGCCCAGAGCTATATTGCCCAGGCAGAATGCATTCAGGTCCACCCTTGGGTGCGTATGTTCCTGTACCTCAAAAGCTGAAAGTGCTTTGGGAAGGTAGTTAAGGAAGGATGGCACCAGGGCATGGCCGGGTTTCTTCTTGTGTTTCCACGAGTGGCAAAATTACAATTTTGCGTCTTTCCTGCAGGTTCCTCGGCTGGTGAAGGTTGTCTTGGAGAGCTCACCGTATTTCAAATTGATCAGCCCCAACAATGTGTGCCGTAAGGTAGCACCTGGCATGCTTTCAACTTTCCGCATCCTTTTCACCCCTGAGGAGAACAAGGTGAGACTGGAGGTCCCAAGAGGTTGGTGCCTTTGGTGGAAGGTGAACGTGCAGGGCTGGATTCAAAGCAGGGCATCTGGTATGGGTTTTGAGGAACTGTCCTGGTTTTGGTGGGGTTGCGCTGCATCTAGAACCGGGGGAAACTCTTGCCCTGTGGTGAAGATCATGCTGTCGTAGACTGGAGGCTCTTTCTTGTTTCAGATTATTTTTTTTTTTAATCCTTCAGCACTGAAACATTTAATGTTATGTCTATTGGCTTCAGGGATGAGAGAGTCTGTCTGTGGTGGGGTGGCCTCTCAGGGTGCTGGTTTCTGGTATCTGTCCATTGCTGCATAATTATGGGTACACTCCACTAATTATAAATACAAAAATCTGTTTAAAAGTGACCTGGTATTTGGAGGACCTGAAGTTGAACCCAATAGGTGAGGACTACCACCTTTGAAAACTGGAGTCGCTGTAATGCAGATCGTGTTGGACCCAGCAGTGAGACAGCAGAACGTTATCTCTAAAGGCATCATTTTTCTTGCACGCCGGTGATGGCCCACACCCTGCTGCGAAGTTGCTCCGGGCTGTGGTCAGCCAGTCTGCGGCTAGTCACATCTTGGCATTGCTGGTAGCCACCGTGGTGCCGCCTGAAGGGCTGTGCTTTTTCACCCTGAGGAACTCGAGTGTTCACGAGGGAAGATGCACGTGGAACAGCAGGAAAATGGCAGGGAGAGGGGTGTTAAGATGTTTTAGCTGTCTCTCTACTCAGTGGTAGGGGTTTAATTATTATGCAAAACACTAGAGGAACAAATAGATCCAGAGAGCTTTTCTCTTTCCCATCTGGCAGCCGCTTCCCTGCCTCACCCTGGACCGGAGCAAAGATGATGCTTTTTTCATACCCTCTGTTTTTCAAGCCTTGCAGCTGTGCGTCCCTGAGGGTACTGCCTGCCTGCCATCCAGCTGTGAGTCTAAGGCAGAGGGAGAGCTGTGCATGTGGCAGGGAACCAGCCCGGCACAGAGACGCTGAGCTCTACTTGTCCTTAACTCAGCAGGAGGGTGGTGTGCTGCGGAGAACTTTGTAGATGTCTGCCTGAAAGAGGATGTCTAGGAATAAATGGGCACGTACAATCTGCAGGCAGACATGTTACCCCGGAGCCTGTGGGCAGCAGCACTGGTGTGGCTGTGTCTTTGTGCGTGTTATTGTGGTTGCTCTGTCAACTGGCACCTAGTCCGTGCTAAACACGCCACGCTCTTGCTTAGAGGTCTGAACGTCAGTGCTGTGGCCCTGGCAAGCCTGATTCTTGGCGCTGTTACCTGGAGGCTTGTAAATACAGAAGGATTTAGTACATGGTGTGGAAAGGAGGGAAGCAATGCAGGGAAACAGACAGGCAGGTTGACTCTTTCCACCAGTGTCCCGCTACCTCTTAGCACCGTTCTTCGCATGACTTTGTCATGAGAGGCAAGGTTAGGGGAGAGCTCCGAGCCATCCTGTATTTCTACCCCAGGCTGGAGATTCAAGATCTCTCTGGGCGTAGCTGTTTTCTCATCTTTTGCTTGCTGTTTAGATTTAGTTTAACACTTTGTGCTATCCTCAAACAGCACAGATACAGAAAACTGAGGAGGAAATGCCCTGTGGTCCCTGGCTCCCTGTGCTTGTGGAATAATCTGTTCCTTTGGAGGGACTGAGAAATTATTTAACATCATTAATATTTAGGGTAAAAATTATGTTGGCCTAGGGCAGTTCTCCAAACTACCCAAGTGACACAAGAGCTTAATCTTGGTGAGATAGGCTTTGCAAAGTACGCTGGTGCCTTTAAAATGTGATTTATTAGTACTAATTAGTGTTCGTTTTTTGGGGTGGAAGAGGCAAATTGGTGCCTGTGAAGGGCAAAGCGCTGTTCTTTGAGTTTAGAGAGGCAGCAGAGCAACACACGAGCATCGCCGCAAATAGAAGTGGGGTGAGAGAACCCCAGCGAGCACTTGGGTCTGATACTTTGTCCCTTGTCTTGCCCTGGAGCTGGTGAGTGTGTGGAGTAGGGAGCTCTGCTGGAGAGAGGTCCTCTGCGCAGCTTCAGCAACACCCCGGCGCTTTCTGCTGAAGTGGGTTTCGCGCTCCTTGCGGGGCATCGGGAGAGGGCTGTGTGCCCTGGGGGTTTACACAGGAGAATCAGAATTTTGTACGAATCGATCATTTCGTCTGGTACTCGATGGAGCGTGAGTCAGCGAAGTACCGGAGTGCTGTAGCCCAGCCAGAAAGGCAGCGATAGTGCGGTCAGGAGGTGCGCGGCACCTTGAAAACCCCTTAGCAGAGAGGCAGGCTTTGGGAAAGGGTTCTGTAAAGCCACCTGCGTCGGGCTTGCGGTTCATCGCGAGGAATACCTGCCTTGTAGTTGTGGAAGGCTTATCAGTGCTACCTTTGAACAACCTCCTCATCACCACTGCGCCACGGTCCACAGGGACTGGGGGTAACCCAGCGATCTGGGATAGAGGTACAAACCCCTCTGTCAGAGGCTGGTTTATGTAATTCTCTTGCTTTGCATTTGTTCTTCCCTGGAGTAAGTCTGACTTTGGTGGAGTAATTCCCCATTCGCGGGAGTGAAATTGCGGCTAAGCCCTAAATAAAAGGGCCACGTGAGCTGGCAAGCGGCTGAAATGCCGTGTGCCGTGCGGCCCTTTCTTGAAAAACGAGCAGTTTGCTATTGTCTCGCAGTCATTTGGGAACGCGCCACATGATTGGACTGTCAGAAAGTAAATAAATAGCTGACAGGTCTCTTTGTTTATTGGCACTTGCGTTATAAATATGAAATGCTAATTTTTCTGCTGGGCAACAGTTCTGATTAGTTAGTCTCACTGCTTCTGATTTACACATTTCTGTTTTACGGCTCCGGTTGTACAGTGTGGGTGTTCTCGTGCCACCCCGTGTTCCCAGGTGTCCTTGCATTATGGTCTGGCAGTCTCTGCCTAATTGAAACCATTGTGGAACCGACTGGCAAATCAACAACAGACGGGAATACTTACATTTGTGTGTCCTTCAGGCTTATTAACAGATGATCTTAAAGGAAGAAAGAAGCATATAAAAACATCGCACAGCTTATTCTGTTTTGTCCTCTTGCTGTCTTCATTGTAGCAATGCAATATTTTCAGGCAATACAAGTTCAGTCTGTAAGGTTTGCAAAATTCATTACTGATGCTCAGTGGAGACTGAATTAATGCTCATTGAATAATATGAAATATGACAGGACGGTGAGTTATTGCATTACTGAAATTAACTCCTTTAAAATTCAGTCTGGCCCTGTAAGAGATGTTTTGTAGCACAGAGAAGCTATTCCAAGTGTACTCTTAAGCAGGCTCCTGGGAGGAGGAAAGGGGCAGAAAGATCGAGGCAAATGGCCCTGGGCAAAATGAACCTGGAGCGAAGCAGCTGATTTCAGAGCATCCTGTGAATCAGTAGCAGAGGGAGGCGGGAGAGAAAGGGGTACCCATTCTCAAGTGGAGCATCTTCATCCTCCAGCCTCCTTCCTCTCTTTTAATGGCCCTTAATTTCCAGCCTTTATGGCGTCACCATTTCAGTACAGAGCTTTCCCCGCTTGACTTACTGTGTTACCTTGTGCTACGAGGATCTTTTCTCTGCAGTTGTCTGCTGCAAGGAATTTGGGGAAGTATTTGGGATCGGTTATGCAGCAAACCTGATATCTGAGTTTGCTGGTGTGCTGGGCAGTTCGCATTGGCATCACTGCGACAGTAATGTTAGCCTGAGTTTGCAAAGAGCCTAAAATGACATCTCCAAGATGAGCAGCTGCTTTAGTTCCATTGGGGGCTAGTTCAGATGCCAGCAGTGACACTTGGAAGGCCAGAGCTTGTAACTTATTGCTTGTCGAAGGGGAAGAAGGGAAGAGGAACCATTGCACAGTGATCTGTATATTCCTTGAAAGTGAGAGAGGAGTTTTACGAAGGGTGAAGTCACATTTTCATGGAATTCTATATGCTGAAGCTGCGTCTCTGCACAGCAATCTTCAAAGCACAGAGATGCTGCAACCCCTGTCTCGCCCAGGCGTGTTTGTTCAGAAACCTGGGTTTAAATGCTGTGCTTACGGGCTTGCAGTTGCAAAGTCAAACAAGATTTAAAACTGTTTTCAACCCTACCCTTGGGTTGTAGGCAGGCGCGTGGCAGAGTTGGTAGCACAGGGCAGCGCTGCAGGGGAGGATTGCAGCCGTTATCCCCTCCTAAGGGAGGCCCATTCAGCCTTCAAAAGCTTAAGGGACCACGGGTTGGTAGCAGCGTGCGCAGCCACCTTCTCTCCAGCACCCTTCTTGCCTTGGGTCCCCGCGGTTTGGCCTGACGTTGCGTTCAACTTGGTGTGAAATCCCGCTTTGGTGGGGTCGTAGAGCGTGGCTGGAGGGTCAGCGCACGCTGAAGTCCTTTGCTGAGCCCAGCTTTGCATGGGGAACCACATCCCAGGGCATCCCTGGAGAAGGGGCTCGGCACACGGCATGCGTGAGCATGGATGGCAAGAGGCAGCTTTCTCTCTCAACGTCACGGTTGTCTCTGTGAGGCCAAATCCTTGTCGCTTTGCCTTCCCATAGCTGGAGAAGTCCCGTTCCCTGTGTGCTGCTGTGCAGGCGGTCCCGGTGCCCCTCACCGGCAGCGGAGCTGGGAAGGCTGCCTGTGCTTGCGTTTGGGGGGGATTTATTCCTCGGGCTCTTATTTGCATCGCTGTTGATCCGCTCACTCCTTTGCAATGACAGTGACTTGAAAATGATTTCCTTTGACTTCCCTCAAATACCTCCAATTGTTGAAATGTCTTTTTTTTTTTTTTTCCTTTATATGCCTGCTGATCTGAACTCCTTGCATCCTCCTCTGTCTACCTGGCATCTGGAAGGGAGAGATAAAGTAAATATGGCACGCCAAGACTTAATAAGGCAGACAGCTTTCAATTGGATTCACAAAGCCTTTGTTACAGTAGTGGGGCCAAAATAACAACAACAACAACAAAAAGTAAATAGCATTCTTCATTTGCTAATGCAATTTCTGAGGATCTAAACAGTGCAGGATGTGAAGTACTCAGATAATAGGCACTTTAAATTCACACGGGCTGCCCATAGCTTTTATTTTAGAGGCCTTAAGCTGCAAGATTGAGTACAAAATTGCTAACTCAGAAAGTCTTGCTAGAGACGAAACATCCTCCTGAAATGTGATGCTCAGTTCTTGTAGGTCGTTTGCTGCCATTCCCTTCCTGGTATTTTACCTTCCAAATATGAGAATCCAAAGCCCTTCTGCAGTTTCCAGTGTGGATATTTGAGAAGTCTAGGGTGGAGGGGGGCGGAAAAGAGATCCTTTTATTCTTTTTACATCTTGGACGTGACAGCATCTGTTACTGCAACCTTAAACCCCGGCTGAGCAGAGGGTTGGTAGGCACTGGGTGTTAGTTGTTGTGCTAAAGCAATAACGATGTGTTTGTGCCTTGTCCGGCTGCCGTAGGTCTCTTCCAGGTGTGGAGGGGATGGGTATGGCCATAGGAAATCCCAAATGCAGAGGAATCTGAATCTGTTCTGGTTTAACGGAGCTTGCCGCCGTGTGCCGCTCCTCAATCGAATTGTCTGCTGGATGCTTCAACAATTATAAAAAACATCAAAGGAGATAAAA
>VZSZ01004985.1:82471-98910 GCA_013398815.1 Ibidorhyncha struthersii
CCCCCGAGACTGAGACGAGATGTAAAGGGAAAGGGGAGATCAGACACAGGAGGAACTGAGTCTTGCGTAGAGCTGGAATAGGCTGCTGGGGGCAGGGGTGGAATTGTTAGTGCTTTTACGTACTTGTCAAACATCTCTCCAGAATAGTTTGAGTATAGAGGTGAGCCAGTTTTGGGGTGGGGAGGTGGATCAGGCAGCTTTTTAAGGNACCTGACATTAAAACAATTATTGTGTCCAGCTTGTTAAGTATTTCACCAGAGACTTGCCTGATCATGCACGTAGCAAAGTCCTTTTGAAAACAGACCTGAGCATCCCCCGCCAGCCTTCAGCGAGGCTGCTGCGTTGCTGGGATTGAAATTAATGCTGTGGCAAAACTGGGTTCTTAGTGGTACCTTTAATGGCCTGCGGTGGTGATTGAAGCAGGTTCTGGTTAGCACTGTAGTGCCTTGCATGAAATTACTCCGTTTTGGTGCCTCAGAATCAAAGTATCAGGTAATTTTGTCTGGTTCTGCCAGCTTGCCGCGAAAGCGGGTGAATCAATGAGGTTGTTTCTTCTTTGCAAGTTAACAGCCCTGTCCAAGTCATGCTACTGGAACGGAAGGTCGTTAAAGTAAAAAGAGCTATTACATTATTGAATGCTGCCATTAGAGTCGTAGAAAACAGCAGTTTTCCTTCTGCTATGGGGACGGTACTAAATGCGCTGTGCTGAAATTGTTCCTTTCCCTGCAGGATTACTTCCACCAGCTCACCTGCATCACAGAAAGGGAAAAATTTATTGTGCCAATCCGGGCTATAGGTGCCCGAGCTATCCTGGACTTCCCTGACCAGCTGAATTTCTCCGTCTGTCCGGTCAAGTACAGCACCCAAAAAACTCTGCTGGTTCGCAACATCGGTAATCGAGAGGCGCGCTACTGCATCAGCACTCAGAGGTAAAGGAACTCAACATCTTGCTTGTGCAGAACGCTGGTGTGTGATAATATCATTGGTAAACAGTAACAAAAAGGACCCAGAGCATCTGAGCTGCTGTATTGCAGCTGTAGCTGGAAACGGGCAGGACACGCGGGTTTTGCTGCTTGCAGTGTTTTTAAGCATGATGCAACCTCCAATAAAACTCCGCAAGCTGCAGCGAAGGTTTATGCTGCAATTGCGTCTCTGACACAGCACCTCACGAGGGCAATTCTGTCAGTTTGAAAGAACAAATAAAGGAGGGCAACGTGACAGCCCTTGGGCTCTATGGCATACTGCATGGCAGGCGGCTGCGCTAGGAGCTCAGTTCAGGTAGACCAAGCGTGGCTTTAGGAAATGGCCGGCTACGAGCTGCTGAAAGAAACATTTAAGAAATGATCAGCATCTGTCTATATAGCAAGTGCCATCAGAGATTGTAGATCAAAGGAATTGGTTTTGAGGCCCTGGCAATAACATTGTGTGGTCCCGGAACTTTTATTTTGCAGGAGGTTTGGTCTGGGACCTGGGGCTGAATATTTTTGAGTGGAACGAACTCTTAAACAGAGGCTTCAGAACCCACTACAGCCCCAAACCAGAATGCTAATGAGGGCACAGGCAAAAGATGCAGCAAATATCTGGTGCACGGGTTGCGGGGGTCTCTTCTTCTAGAGCTTTCTCTCTCCCAGGTTTTCTGGAGAGCGTTGGTAGTAGCTAGCTTGCACCTCCTGACCGTAAGTACCTTCTGAAATGGTTACGGCCCACTGTCAGCCAAATACACCCATTCTCTGGGGGGTTGCAAGCATATGGTATTTGATTAGATCAAATGCCTGATGTGAATTGCGTTGGGGAGAGCCTATACTGCGCCTTTTGGTCTCAGAAGGCAGTGACTGGTTTTCCAGCTTGCTGAACTGGAGAGGGCAATGCCTTTTTGACACCGCATCTGCAAGGAAACCAGTTCAGTTGGCTGGTAATTAGTTGAGAGTCGCTTGGTCCCGGAGGTCTCAGTGTAGGAGCTGAAGTCAAGAATGTGGCAAAGACTTGGCGCACCGGAGTTGCCTCCATTTCTTCCCCAGGAAAACAGGGCTCCAAAGAAGATTTTTTACTCTTCTCCTGTGAAACGTGAGGGTCTGAGAGAAGCTTCCACCAAAACCTGGCAAAGCTATTTAAGCAGGCTTCTAGGATGCTGTTTAAGCAGGCTGCTGCTTTTCACTGTGGGAATACGTAGGCAGGAACTCGTAAATCACTGTAGAGTGTTCCTCTGGGATTTCCAGATCTAGTTGTCACTGTCAAAATAAATACCTGGTAAAGTCTAGCATGTTTTTGCAATGTACTTGCCAGCAATTCTGTTGAGCGATACAGTATGTGTTGAATCCAGCTTGATAGGGATTTTAAGGCTTTCTGAACTCCAGCAATTAAATATTTCAGGCCAGATTTGCAATATGGACATGGGAAGTATTACAGAGGTTTTATTTCAAACTACACAAAAAAAAAAGTAGAATTCTGAATAACTGGATTGCATATGTACGTATGGACGGACATCAAAAGCTGATGTGATTTCCCTTGTCAGCTGAGGGCATCAGTCATCTCTTCCATTTCATTACGAACTTTTGAAAGCCAGTTTGAAATTTCAAACACATGATTTAAATCTTTGAATATAAGCAGGATTTTATTCTAATTAAGTTGCCCCCACTTTCATTTGGATTTCTTTTTAAATACTCTGAAGTTCCTGTGTTTCTGTTCTTTTTTTTTCTTTTCTGCTTTAAGTGTTCAGCAAAATGTCATAATGAATTCTTCACTGGGGACTTCCTTAAAGGTTGAGTTCCTCTAATGCCTGTCTATATGTATATGCACAGATGTACGTGAAATAAGAGAAATTGGGAGAATATGTGAAATGGAATTGGGCTGATTTAGAAGCTAAAATCACAGAGTAACTTTGGGTGGAAGGGATCTGTGGAGATCATCTGCGCAAACACCTTGATCGAATCGAGACCCAGTGTCAAAGTTTGATCTGGTCTGCAGGTAACACAACTTGTTGCTCTGGGCCTTTTTGTGTTGAGCTTTGAATGCCTTCAAGGTTCCCTTACTTATCTGGGTCCCTGTTTTAGTGTTGGACCTCATAGTGAAATTTTCTTTCCTAATATCTACTCAAATTTTCCATTACTGGAAAATTGTGTCACTGCACACCTGAAAGAAGAGCCTGGCCCCATCTTTTCTACATCTTCCCTCTATGTAACTGCAAGCAGCGCTAAGATCACTCTTCACTTTTCCTTCTGAAGGTTGTACAAACCAAGGGGCTGGAGCACAGTATGTGCAGGGAGATGCTGAGATAAACTGAAGTCCTCTTCTGTAGAAAAGCTTTCTGTCCCATCAATGCCCAGCCTGTACTGCCAGGGGTTATTCCATCCCAAATACAGGATTTTGCATTTGCCATCCCTGAACTGCGTGAAGTTCATATCAGCGAAGAACTCCAACTTGTTGTGGTCCCCTCTGAAGAGCAGCCCAGCCCTCCAGTGTGTTGACTACTCCCCTGCAGTTTGGTATCATCACCAAATTTTGAGTGTTGCCTCCTGTTGACCAGATAAGGATGTCCCCTTGCATCCCGAGACCTGAACACCCATGTCCTCCCTATGTGATGACACCATGGTGTGCCAGCAGGGGTTATTCCAGCCGGTGCTGGGGACTGTACTGTGTGACATAGTGTCACTGCATTGCACCAACTCTTTTCTTGCTGTTGGAGTGCCTCTTGACCCTCTACCGTATCTGTGAACTTTCACATGAATGACTGAGTCTCTTGATAGCAGCGATCAATGGTTGGTTCCTTGCTTGTGCTACGAGAAGTTGCTCAGATACCTACCACTGAGCTCCTGGGTGAGCCCTGGGGTTCTAACAACCCCAGCGGACAAGAACTGACCTGCCAATTGGCACGAGAAGTTGGCTTGAGAATCAGACCAATACACTACTCC
This sequence comes from Ibidorhyncha struthersii, assembly GCA_013398815.1. Taxonomy (NCBI): domain Eukaryota; kingdom Metazoa; phylum Chordata; class Aves; order Charadriiformes; family Charadriidae; genus Ibidorhyncha; species Ibidorhyncha struthersii. The sequence continues at coordinate 86,380 of VZSZ01004985.1, forward strand.
AGGGGCTAGTAGGTCATTAGCTGGCAATTGTCTCTGGACAAATATGTTTACAGAGGCTTTCACAAGAGAGGCTGTTATCCTACAAGTCTTAGGGATGAATTTTCCTGTTACAGAGGCTGCATTGTTATAAACAGAGGTAGTGAAGCTTTACTTTAATGTCACTAATTCTTTTGAATGACTTCCGTAATAACTTGATGATGAATTATTATCACAGAACTCTTAAACCTTTGCTTTGGAAACTGATGTTCAAGGCCAGGCTGGTTGGGGCTTGGAGCAACCTGGGCTGGTGGGAGGTGTCCCTGCCCAGGGCAGAGGGGGTGGAACTGAATGGCCTTCAAGGTCCCTTCCAACCCAAACCATTCTGTGAAATGAATGAGTTGTTTTCCCTGCCAGGGAGAGCTTAAAGCGTAAATATGACGCAGTAATCCAGAGTTACAGCACAGGGGCCAGGGGAAAGGAGTGCCAGCCTCAGGACTGAAACGCAGGGCTGCTTCAGTCTTATTTAGTGGAGAATTTAAGCGGCTTCAGTTAAATGTGTGCTTAACTTGCGCTGGGTGAGGATGCAGTGTTGTGTTAGAGGCAATCTTGCTATCACATCCTGGCTTCGGTGTGTGTTGATATGTGCAGGCACACGTGGATGCATATTGGAGAGGGAGGAGGATGAGTGGCGTGGAAGGGAATGCGAGGGCAGGTGATGGGCTACAAGCTTAGACAGATCTCTAAGCCCTTTATTCTCTATCTGCCCAACTGAAACTAATGTCTTAGTTGCTGCAACTCTTGTTTTCTGGCCTGAGCATATTCAGGCTCTCGCCCACTTGGCAGCCAGCTGCAGATGCTGCCGTTTCCTAGCCCAATGCGCCGCTCAGATGGCTTTTCTTTGCCTCCTGTCTCTGGATTCCCTTCTCTGTGGCATCAAGCGCAACCTGCCTGCTTTTAGCTTCAGCCTATCTCCAATCCTGAGAGCTCAGCCCTTACATCTGGCTGCTTTACGATGACATTCCCTGCCTAGTCCTCACTTGCCTAAGGACTTTGATGTTTTTCTGTTGTGCATTTCACTCCAAGGAAGAGCTCTTAAGTGAATCCATGGGGCCAATTCGGCATCTTTCCGCTGTTGCCCGTCCAGCGCTCTCTCTTGCCGTGGTATCTACTGGAAAACATGGCCACACTTTGACTATTTTTTCATAAAGGAAAGGAACTGCCAAGGCACTTCCCATTACACAGCCTGGCTTTGTGCCTGTCCTCCCTCTGCATGTCCGTACCTGGCTCTTAACAGCATAGCTTGGTAATAAAAAATAACAATAGTATAAATATAGAAAGTCTCTTCCTGTCGTTATCATTGTTAAGACAGGATAATGAGTTTCTTCTCCATGACATTCAGGGAGATAAATGTCATTCCAGTACATTTGGGTTGAAAACGGTGTCTGGAAGCAGATTTCAGTGCAGCGCTGCCTTTTTCTGACATTATAGACATTGTGCTGTGCCATGGGGCTAGAGAGCATCTGTCTGAGATAAGAGCCATTTAGGAATGTCCCCACCAAGCTCGGGAAGCTCAGGAAATTATCCTACAAGCCACAGTGCTTGGAGCCCCCCTTGCATCTCTCCCTGTAGTACCCATATACTACGTGGAGGTGTGGGACTGAAGAGCTACTCTAGGTCGAGGGAGGTCATCCTCCCCCTCTGCTCTGCCCTGGGGAGGCCACATCTGGAGCACTGTGTCCAGCTGTGGGCTCCCCGGGTCAAGAAGGACAGGGAACTGCTGGAGAGGGTCCAGCAAAGGGCTACAGAGATGAGGAGGGGACTGGAGCATCTCTCTGATGAGGAAAGGCTGAGGGACTCGGGGCTGTTCAGTCGGGAGGAGAGAAGACTGAGGGGGGATCTTATCAACGCTTATCAGCCCTCAAAGGGCGGGTGCCAGGGGGTGGGAACAGTCTTTTGTCAGTGGTGCCCAGTGACAGGGCAAGAGGGAACGGGCACAGACTTGAGCATAGGGAGTTCCATCTCAACCTGAGGAGGGACTTCTTTGCTGTGCGGGTGGCAGAGCAGTGGCACAGGCTGCCCAGAGAGGGGGGGGAGTCTCCCCCTCTGGAGCCATTCCAAACCCGCCTGGACACCGTCCTGTGCCACTGCTGGAGGTGCCCCTGCTCTGGCAGGGGGTGGCACTGGGGGAGCTCCAGAAGTCCCTTCCAGCCCTGACCAGTCTGGGATGTATAAAGACCATCCAAGGGTATGAAAATAGAGCCGAGGTGCAGCGAAAGAGGGAAGGATAGAGCTTGCGAGATGCTGACTGTACACAGGATTTTCCAGCACAGGGATGGGGCTCGGATGCTTTGACCTAACAGACTGGGTTTACTGGAATAGTGACGCTTTGGTTGCTGTACCACTACTGAAAGTAATATATGCTGAGATTAAATGATGTTTAGGTTTTCCCTGCAGTAGGTCTTAGTGGATAGATGAGGCAATTCAGTCACCCATAGATTTTGCTGCCTTCCTTGGAGTTGGAGATAGCTTCTAATGAAATCAAGTCTCCCAAACTGAAATGATTTTATAATGCAAATTAAGGCACCGTTAGACCAAAGGAAGGTTTGGTTGTAGAAGGTAAACGCAGCGTGGGACTTGAGGAAGGGTATCGCAGCCTCCTTGCACGCTGCGTTTGCTAAAGGTATGGTTGCAGGAGAAAAGGTGGCATGGTGGTTTGAGAACCCGAGTCACAAAATCATCAGCTTTGTTCACTTGTCAGTTGTTTCTAAATTCCCTCACAACTGTTTGACCCTGGGTATCCTCATGGAACATAACTTTTGCCCAACTCTGTCGAGATGGGGAGCTGATACTTAGTGCAAGTAAGATGTGAATGCCAAAAAATATATCAGTATGAAATTGCTTACAAATCTACTGTAGATCTCTTTCTACAGGACAATAACAGGCAAGATCTCAGCAGGTACTGGTGGGAAGGTCTTTCCTAAATTGGTGTGGCTAGATGAGTTTATACAAGCCCGGGATTGCAAGGTGCTCTTGGAAGATCTGCACCTGGGAAAGTTTAGATGTCGTACAACAAAGCAAACATTCAAATGGACATAGTTAAAAAGCATGTCAGAAGAAAACAAGCTATTAAAAAAAAAAACAACCCACCTTCAAATCTTATTTTTTCTGTCTTTCAGGAGCAGTAGTGAGTCATTGAAAGGGTAGATCTAACAGGACCAGAATTATCTTTAAGAACAGCTCACAATTAATGGATGAAAGGCCAAAGTTTAGCCTGCAAGCTTCATCTCTTGGCAGTGGTTTTCCTTTGACTATTACAACGTGTCAGGGATGTCTCCTTAGCATCTCTTTTTATCTGTAGGCTGCAGGGAACAGCTTAGTGATGTTGACTGAAATTCAAAGGAGTTAAGTTTAACCATGGAGTTTGCATCTTTGGAGAACCGGCTTTACGTGAGGGACAGTGAGCTCTTGCTTGTGGGTACAGCATGGGGTTGGGGTGTAGGAGATGCAGTGTCTGACTTGTGCTGGGTTTCTCAGTCCTGAACTTGGTTGGATCCTCCTCTTCTAATAATTTGAAAACATGAAGATGTCTTTCTCAGGCATCCCCTGAAGTCACTCCCAGGAGTGTTATTCCCATCCCAGCCGACTGAGGGCAGGGGTATGTAGACATGGGGAAGAAGTAGGAGGATGACGGGGATGAGAGGGAGTGTTGAAGGTGGTGCCAGGAATCCCCTTCCTTGCCAGAACAGAAAAGCTGCTAGTTAACACTTCTGGAAAAAAAAAAAAAAAAAAACTTAGTAGTAAACATTTTAGAAAAAAAAAAAAAAAAAAAAAAAGTAAAAACCCAACCACAAAAAAAACAGCGAACAAAAAACCCCCAACACATTCTGTGCCTTTCCCCTAATAGGCCATGATCCCTCCTGAGCACCAGCAGAGACTGTCAGTGCAGATGCAGGACCAGGTAGAGCAATCCAGTTCCGATGCTGGTGGTACATTGTCGTTCTTCCTCTTTCTCCAAAGCTTCAAGTCCAGCACGTAAACGTTGCCGGCCCGATGCTTCTCCATTAGAGTCGGCAGCAATGTTCTCACTAGTTGTAATGGGAATGGGTCAGGCCCCTAATTGTGGCAATATCTCCTTAACGAGCGGAAACTCCAGCAATTTCATCAGCTGTCACTACTTACATGAACAAAGTTCAGCTTGTGTGTGGCTCCAGTTCTCATTGTTTTCGTGTGCACGTTGCATTCTCTAATCCTGGTAAAACTCTCCAGAACCCATTTTTAAGGTGACAAATTGATCACCAGCAAAGCCCTAAACCCAATAACTCTTGTTTTCAAAGTGGGACTGTACGAGAGCTGCGAAGTCCAGCTGCCATTGTGCAGGAGCAGGTTTCGGCTGACTTGTCCCGAAGCTTTACAGCACTGAGTTCTGTGTGTCTGTCAGCCAAGAGCTGTTTACCTGGCGACAAATTGTAATTGCTCATATTAAGTCAAAAGTACACCAACGCATTTTCGTAATTATTTCCAATGCATTGCGCAGACTTTGTCTGGTGGGCCAAGCAAACAGTTACCGAGTTTGGATTACAAGCCAGAGTCCCAGATTGTGTCACTTACGATCACAGAGAAAACCTTCTGTTAATGGCACTTCCTTTAGCGAGGGATTTAATTGTTTGGGCTGTAAATACGCTACTCTTTTTGTGGCTCGTTTCCATGTCCTGGTGTCGCTCTAGTCTGGGTTATTTGCACTCAAATTTTTCCAATTGTTCATTTTCGTCTTAGAGCATCTTTCATTGAAATGCTGATAAAATGTGCCCTTTCTTAGACTAAACCAGGATGTTCTCAAGGTAGAAAAACCCCAACCTCCCAACAAATGAATTCTGCAAATTAAACCGTAATTATTCTCTGGTCTTCAAAAAAAGACTTTTGTTCTCTACCTGATTTCTAGGCTGTAATCTCAGTGCCTTGACATTTGCGTCTCTTGAGGTTTAGAGGTGGCTGGAAAAGACTGGTTCCTGAGGAAATCGGCGTCAAGTTGTGCATGCAAATAGCTGTTACCATCTCTGGGCTCTTCAAAAACTAGTCTCTGATGGTGCTGCTAGCAGTCAGACTCTTGAGTCTTGCTGCAGAGAACTGGATGCAGAGTAGGGAGATGAGGTCACTTTATACCATGGGATCTTCCCGGGGCTGGATCCCTTCAGAAAAAGGACTCAGTAGCTCTCCCTGACTCTGTATGTCGTGTTTCTCTTCTGCCGACTGTGGTTTGTTTGCTCCTTGCTTGTGCAAGTGAGCTGAAGTGAACTAGGCTGCAAAAGGAATACGTTCCCTCAATTTCCTGCAATAATCCTGCTATCTCTTTGTCTTGCAGCCCTTTCTCTGTTGATCCCTCCGTCGGGACTCTTGGGATTGGTGCCGCCATGCAAGTAACGGTGGAGTTCCACCCGCTGAAAACCGGGGATCATTCCAGGTCCCTGGTAGTTCACTATGACACAGGTAAGTGCTGGGTGCTGCGTGGTGCGCGTTCTCTGCGTCCTTCAAAACGGAGCCCTTCCTCAGTACAATAATGTAAAACTTGCTTTGCAAACAACTTCTAAAGCTTTTTCTTTCAAAACCTCTGCGTGTTTCAGTGCTTAGAAATGAGCAAGTGAAGGGCAAAGGCTGAGTCGGTCCTTGTCCTGTATGTCCTGTGTCCATCCCTGGGCGACCCTGGTGTCAGCATGGTGTTCTCCACCCACCACCGCCTCGTGACAGTCATTGACCATCATTCCCCGTTGTCCCAACCACCTTAATTCCCTCTGCTGGTGTACCTCCCCTGCCCCAGCTTTACCTCAGGCAAAAGGGAAAAATAGTTGGTGATTAGGGGATTGTTAAAGTAGATCCCATCAGAGAGGAGCGAGATTTCTGGAATCCTGTTTTGCTGGGAATTGCTGAGCAGAAGAAGGAGAAATAATGATTCTCCACTGCAGTGTGAAGTTTTATTCCCAGACAATGCTGTGTTTGAAGTGTAACATGGGGAATGCAGGTCTCAGGCTCTCTCCAATGCCCACTGCCTCTTACATACCTCTGTCCCTTATCTGCTTCTCCGTTGTCTTTTACAGACCCTTTTCTCAATGTTGCCCTCTACCCATCTACAGCCCACGCTTCACAACACCAGGAATAAAGTAGCCAGGACTTGAGGGCTCGTGGGATTCGGCAGGAACTGCTCGCTGCCTCCCGAGATAGATGTAAAACTTATAGCAGGGTATGAAACCAAGGTCAGGCCACGGAATCACTGTCAGCTCTAAGTCACTTTAAGAGTAAGTGGGGAAAACTCAGGAAAAAGGTGCGATGTTAAAATGCTTCTGTCAGCCTCAGTTCAACCGAGGTATCTTGTGGGGCTGAATGAGACGCTTTCTCCGTTGCATGAATGCATTTGCTGCGTGTTTTCTCTTGCTTGAAAGTGAGGTTTGTTTTGTCCCTATTCCTGAACGCTGGTCCTGGGAAGCACGATGTCCTAACCCGGGTGCTACTGCGATGCTTTAGCCCAGCCATGAATGTCTTAGTTGTCTCGAGTTTGTGGAGTTATAAAAATGGTCCTATATCTTCCAAATGCTCTTTGTAGCTTGATGAGTTATCACAGCTTTGTTTAATATTTGTCAGTTAATGACGTGTTCACGGAGAATGGCTTGTGCTCACTCGGAGGAGCTCATGGCTTGGGATAATGTTCTTGAAAGAACTACTGGAATTTCAGATGGAGAAGCACAAAAAGTGCCTCATCTCTATGCATATAGAGAATCTGTAGGATAAAATTCAGAGGGCTAGATCTTTCTCTGGGGTATTAGGACTGTAGGGTTTATAGTGAGCAAATAATTAGGACTAGGATCTCCACGGTTGCTTTGAAAACCTGAATCTCATTTTTACTGAAACGCCTGGTTCTTCCACGGTTCCTCTTTGCGAAAGCGATTTGCATGGATAGACCACAGAGATCAAACCCTCTGCTGGCTTGGAGATGAGCGACCTCCATGTGGAGCTACCTGGGAGATGAACCCAGGATTCAGCCCTGCCTGTCAGGACAAGGCTGCAGTTATTTTTCAATAAACCACAGATTGAGAAGGAGAGCAAGGGAATAATTAAAGGATTATGTCTCCAGCTTTGAAGCGTACAAATAAGTAAAAAGCTGCTGAGATTAATTGCTAAAGTGAAACCGAAACATTTAATCAATTGATCTTAAAAGCTGCTTATTGCAGGTAGAGTGCAGAGCACCAGACAATATTACCCGACCTTGCCTGGCGAGCCCTGGCTAATTTGTCCTGCATGGAGTCAGACTCCCTGTGCCTCGCATACAAAAAGCAGCTGCCTTGCTCTTTTGGAGAGCAACAGACTGTTTGTTATAAAACAGAAGCGCTAAGAGCAAAGTAGCAGTTGAGGATGTTGGGCGGCATTCTCCGTGCTTTACTGCGCGTTTGTGTTGGCTCGCAAGGCGCAGCAGTTCTCCATGACTTGCGCTGTTGTGAGCGTGACTCTACGCAGGATCAGGTGCGTGTTACATTGGTTTAGTTTTTGCTGAAGTGGGGTCAAATCTGTCCCTAGCATTGCTTAAGCAAACACGGAGCTCTTCCATGAATAAGTCCCAATTTTCCCTCTGCCTATTAATTAGTTGATTTAAATTGTGTGCCCCTTCAACTGTCCTCGTTAGATATATAGTAGTCCCCTGGGTAGACTGTACATGTGGCAGTAGTTCTGTTACTACAAACTTGATAGATGAGTGTGAAGACAATGTCTTTGCTGCTAAAAGCATCATGATTTACAATGAAAATTTAACCTTCAGTGCTTTACCTGCCCAGGCTCCTCCATTTCCTCTAGTCAGGTGTGTCTAGGTGTGAAAAATCCCATCCTGTCCTGAAATGGAGGTGACTTGGGATGTTTTGGGCTACAGCACATCCTTGTTCATCACCTTAACATCAGGTGGAGGTATCAGGAGGTGTTTCTGAAGTCTGCATGCCAAGCACACGTACTAGTTTGGAAAGGGTTCCGCACTCAGGACCGCTTGAAGGTCTGGTTGGTGGTTTGGCCCTTCCCAAGTGACTTTTAGCCTGTGGCAAAATAAGTTTACAGAGTTAAGCCTGGTCTCAGCCAAGTCAGTATTCATAAAGCGTAGATATTCTTTTAGCTCTCAGGCAGTTCTCAAGGGAGATTCCCGAGCCGGTTGCCCTGAGTGCCGCTGTTTGTACATCCAATCCAGTTTGCTGCAGTCAGAGTGTTCGTCGCAACCTGGCAGGTAGCGCAGGCTTGGCGCGGGAGGGTGGGATTTGCTCAGGGACACCGGGTGAAGGAGATGCGTGACAGCTTCCCAGAGCTGTGCCGGAGGTGCAGAGCAAACTCACCAGTCCCATCGCACCCAGAGACAATAACATCTATGGCGGATGCTCCATGCAAGTAAAAGAGGCTACCAGAGGCAGGAGGTGCTGGAGAGATGCTGGGAACTGTGGAAGGAGGGTCACTTCTCTGCTCAGAGCTCCCTAAATCCTGACTCATGTTGGACTCCTATCTCCAAGAAGCACCTGCTGTGGTGTGACAGGGTGGTCTTCAAGGTGTGGGACCAGATTCCGTGCTTGTGTGTGGCTGCCTGGGGTGCCCAGTGGACCTTGTGGCAAGGTGCTACAATGTGCTTCTAGTCCAGGAGATCTGGTGGGTGGTGCTGAAATTCCTCTGTACATTTTTTTTTTTCCCCTTGGTTGTCACATCCCTTGGGATCTCTTTGTCAGCACGGGAAAATTCAGTAATTAGCAAAGCCCCACTGAGCCTGTGCCTGGCTGACAGACGCTATATATTGAGATGCTTTTATTGCTGTCAGTAATAAGAGTAATTATGCAGACCGTTTTCCTTCGGTGGCTCTGTGAGGCTAAGGCAGAAGCAGAAGCCCGGGGGCAGGATCTCACCCTCTTCGAGAGGAGAGATGAGAGCCAGCGCTCGTATGAGAATTTTAGGAGACGGCATATCCAAGAAGAGCAAGCCCTCAAGCAGGAACGTCCACTCCATTACTGTCCTGTCTCCCCTTAGTGCAGAGCCCCAGAAAGCTGCTCCACAGAAGAGAGGGGTAACATGTGGCTCAGGAATACTTCTCAGTGGTTTTAGTCTGGCTGGAAGCTTCCAGCCTCGTGCTCAAAGCCTGCTGAGGAACCATCTGGGTGTTTGGCAGATTAATACCCTGTTTTCCCTCAACTTCCTACGCAACTTCGGGGAGGGCTGACAGTTCCTGAGCAGGAGCCTCTCCTAAAGCAAATATTGGTGTGTTTGCTGTGGATCACCGAGCCAGGCTCAGAGCATCCTTTGTGGCTCTGCACACCCAGGGCCAGGAAGGGAGAGCTCAGCCTCTGCTCCTTCATTAGTGACTTCAAGGACAGGTAGAAGATGCAGGCAGAGACTGCCTCCGGCTCCGTAGCTATCAATCAGATGGGATGACTTTTCCGGCATTGGGTTAGCGGGTTCCTGTAGGAAGCGGATGAAGCAATGTCTCCCCTCCTGAGCCCTCGGGAACAAACCTTGCGCTCTGCCGAATTCGGGTTATTCCTATATAAGAGAAGAGAGCAGCTAAATGTTTCTCCAGTGCAGCGCAGCAGGAGCTGGAGATGACGTGGAGCTGAGCTTGCCCTGCCCCGGGGCAGGGAAGGGTCTGGCTGCCTCGTTCCCCTGCCTCAGCTTTGGCTGGCCCTGAAACTCTGGGGTGCCCAGTGTTGTTTGCTCCCCGTTGCTGTTTGCTTTGGGTGTAAAGCAAAACATCAGCCTCCTGTTACGTAGCATTAGGCTGCAGCCTGGAAGAGCAAGCCCTGGCTGGAGATGTCTCCTCCCTGGCTGTGCCGGTCTCTCCTGTGGTCCTCTCCAGTCCTGAAAGCTGGCCAAGAGCTGGCTGCCCTAAAGGAAGACACTGAGGGGCCGGAGCGTGCCCAGAGAAGGGCAACGGAGCTGGTGAGGGGTCTGGAGCACAAGTCTGATGAGTGGCTAAGGGACCTGGGGGTGTTCAGCCTGGAGAAAAGGAGCCTCAGGGGAGATCTTCTGGCTCTCTACAGCTCCCTGGAAGGAGGGGGTCACGAGAGGGGCGTCGGTCTCTGCTCCCAAGGAACAGGCAATAGGACAAGAGGGAACAGCCTCAAGTTGTGCCAGGGGAGGTTTAGATTGGATGTAAAGGAAAATTTTTTTCACTGAAAGGGTTGTCAAGCACTGGAAGAGGCTGCCCAGGGCAGTGGTGGAGTCGCCATCCCTGGAGGGATTTAAAAGATGGGCAGATGTGGTGCTGAGGGACATGGGTTAGTGGTGGGTTTGGCAGTGTTAGGCTGATGGTTGGACTTGATGATCTTAAAGGTCCCGTCCAACCTAGACCATTCTAAAGGGAATCACTGCAGGGGATTTCAGCGCTGAGCACCAGAGAGGTAACATTGTTGTGCTGTTTGGCTGGATCTGTGGCCTTCCCCTTCCTTCAAGCCAGCGTGAGCACTTGTAGGATAGATGTGATTTCCTTGGGGCAATGTAAGAAGAAAATAATACTAAAAAAAAAAAATAATTCCTGCGTAGATCTCAAAGAAGTAAATGGGAATTGCCGTAGTTTAGCGTGGCAGCAATGCTCAGCGGTACAGGCGAGTATTGGAGGTGAACCTAGGTCTTCTACCCTACAAGGGGATGCCCTGACCCACTACCCTGAGATGCTTCTGCCCTTCTTGGTCTAATCATAGGCAGCTTTTCTGCGCTGCAGCAGCCTCTGGAGCCACGAGTGATAACTACAAGCTTGAGAAAACACTGACATTTAATCTCAAATGGGCAAAATGAGGCATGAGATCACTGGAGAAAATTAAGGCATATTTAAAAACAACTAATTAGGGAGCTGACGTGGAGCTCTTTAGTCACCCATGGAATGACAGCGAGTTTGACGTGATGTATTAGAGCCATTTGGGTTTGGTGAAGAGGACTGGGTGTGCTTGGCTGGCAGCAGGGAAAGCAAAGCCGTCTTGGCCATGGTGAGAGTAGACTGTAGTAGAGGCTACATCGCATGGCAAACGGGCCAAGGGGAGTTGTCGCCCACGGTGGTTCAGCTCCTGCGTGGATCAGCGGGGGGTTGCCGTCTGGGAATGTAAACATGTCGGGATGCTGAGTCCCTTTCTCCAGGTAAACTGGTTGCTGGGTTTAGCGGAACGGGTGTACTGCAGCAAGGGAGGCCGCCCGTGCAAGGGCTCGGCGGTGTGTTGGTGGTCACTGCGCACGTGCAGGAAGCTCATTAAATGCTAACCCTGCTTGTTTATAGCCGTTTGAGGCTGAACATGTGCCTGTAGCGCGGGTGCGCCAGCGCCTCTGAACGTCTCGGCTACCCATAAGGATAAAACGTGGAAAAAAAATCTGCCTGGCTGTGATACACATCTGTGGGTTTGCGTAGACTTTGGCGAACACAACCCGCCTTTGCGTAGCTCTGTTCTCTTTCCTTTAAGAACCCCCTTTCTGACAAAGGGTCTCGTCATCTGTCTCGCAAGGTTAGCAGCGCAATCAATGGCTTCCAGGAACTTGTTTGAAAACGAAATGAAAATCCTATTGATTTAGTCTCTAGATCAAGCCTTTTCCTTTTTCTTTCTCCTTTGTAACTCCACTGATGGACGTGGATAGGCAGCAGGGTTTAACTGAGGTTTCGCCCTTGTTCTGTTGCGTTTTTACATTCCTGAGATTGCTCAAAACAAGTTGCTGAGCACTCTCAATTAGTACTGACTTCAGCCAGAATGGAAGCGATGTGAAAGGGGCTCAATACCTGCCTGAGCAAACTCGCTGCCTCCTTAGCTATTTACCTGAGCTGTCCCTGTGTTGCGCAGGGTACCAGGGTGGGAACACCAAACCCGTTTTCTGGTGTTAATCTTAATCTTGTGCGAAGGTTTACAGGGGCTCTGCTGTTGCCGTGAGTAGTGTTAAGCTACTGTTGAGCTAAATTCATGGCAGCGGACCCTGAGCTTCTGATGGCCACTGCTGTGTGCCGTTGCTATTCACCTCTGTAGCTGTTCATCTTCATGCAATTCCCCGTTCCTTCAGCACCAGGCAGATTTATGGTAGTTCTTACAAGTGCTAAGAGGTGGGGAAATGTGCTTCCTAAGCAGCAGTCTCTTTTTGACTCTGAAGCTTTGCTGTAGTGCACTGACACAGGTTTGGGGTGGGGTTTTTTTTTTTGTATTTTAGTTTGTGTTTAGTGCTGGCAGGTGTTTAAAACTTACTTTATTCTGGGAGTTTATGAAGATCTTCTTTCCTGAGTTACTCCAATGCATAAGCCAGACTGATGCTGTAGCTGTTACAAGAGGCTTCTCTAGCTTTTCCTTGGACTATCAGGCATATAAAAACTTTGCATGTGGGTCAGGGCAATGCCCAGCCCAACTCCAGGCTGGGGGGAGAACGGCTGGAGAGCAGCCCCCAGGAGAGGGACCTGGGGGTGGTGGTGGGTGAGAAGCCCAACGCGAGCTGGCAATGTGCGCTCACAGCCCAGCGAGCCCCCGGCATCCCGGGCTGCATCCCCAGCAGCGTGGCCAGCAGGGCGAGGGGGGGGATTGTGCCCCTCTGCTG
>VZSZ01004985.1:98924-120590 GCA_013398815.1 Ibidorhyncha struthersii
AGTTGGGGGGGTTCAGCCTGGAGAAGAGAAGGCTCTGGGGAGACCTCAGAGCCCCTTCCAGTGCCTAAAGGGGCTCCAGGAGAGCTGGGGAGGGACTCTGGATCAGGGAGGGGAGCCATGGGACGAGGGGGAATGGCTTCAAACTGGAAGAGGGGAGATTTAGATGAGAGATTAGGAAGAAATTCTTCCCTGTGAGGGCGGTGAGCCCCTGGGGCAGGTTGCCCCGAGAAGCTGTGGCTGCCCCATCCCTGGAGGTGTTCAAGGCCAGGTTGGACGGGGCTTGGAGCAACCTGGGCTGGGGGGAGGGGTCCCTGCCTGGGGCAGGGGCGTGGAACCGGGTGGTCTTTAAGGTCCCTGCCAACTCAAACTATTCTGTGATTTTAATTTTTTTTTCTGTGTGTGTGTCGCAGGTGGTGATTGCAGGTTGTGCTTTTCTTCCTTCACTTGTGAGAATTCCCGGCAATGCGGCTGGTTTCTGACTTTTATGTTCTTGTATGTCCGCTATGAACTGAGCGGAGGGAGGCATATATTGTAGGCAGAAAAAAAAAGAGGTGTAAATAGGAGTTCCTGCAATTATATGTTGACTTTGCGTCTTAACAGTAGGAGCGTTGCAACAGACAAAGGATTGGTAACTAATGCTTTATACAACTGATTGGTTATGGGCTTTTATAGTCCAAATCAATTAGATTGATGGCTGAGTCTAACTGGTCTCCAAAGCATTTGCTTCTGTCAAAACAACTGTTTCCTGTCTTAGTTCCCCTTTTCCAGAACTGCTTGTAATAATGACTCTTTTATACTGTTTCAGAGAAGGTTGTTCTATTCCTTGCAAACAGAGTGTGGCCTTTGCCCTCTCTCCGGGGCCTTGTGTTTCAAGACAGATGGTCCATCACTCTGAGGGTAGATGAAGGGGAATTAAGTTTGTGCTCTATTTGTGCTTGAGGTGGGTTTTTTCTGCACAGCTATGTAACACCCCTCCTGACAAAAAAAAACAAACCTGCTGAAGCAACCCACGGAGTCGAACGTATGAGCGAGGACTGGGGGGGGGGGTACTAAGAGGGTCGTTTGGAAGTTTCGAATCTCCTTTTTGCTGTATTGGTCATCCCCAGGTATGCACAGAAATCCGCATGACTCCGCATATCCCATTTTTAGCACAGGTCAGATTTCTGGAAGAATGTGGTTTTTCATCTCTTACTGCCGGTCCTCCTCGAGCGCAGCTTGTCTACCCTCTCATCAGTGGAAATCACTAATATGCTCTTAAGTGTCGTTAGCTCTGGATGCGTTTCGGGGCAGAACTGACCGTTTGTTACCCTTGCTTTCCTCGTGGATCAGTCCTCATCTACGGAGAAGCAGAAGAGCAGCTTGAAGGGTGATTGATTTATTAAGTGGTATATTGGGCATGTCTTTCCATGGGAGGAAAGTTCCTGTGCTATTTTCTCCCTGGGCCAAAAGCAATGTTTTGGCCAGTCAGGTACCCCAGTGTATCAGTATGGGAGTAGCAATAATGATTTAAAATAGCCCACGGCGTGCTGGATGTGCGGCAGCGCTGTCTTTCATCATCTGACGCTTGCGTTTGTCCTTTTTGATACATTCTGCGAGGCGCCCTCGCGCTGGGCAGGACAAAGCCTCTGTGCTGGCTTCTGGATATTCCTGTGCCGGAGTATTTCATCCTGTAACAAAGCAAACGCGTCTTCCTAAGCGCGGTGCGGAGGAGGGAATGCTTTGGGTGCTCCGTTACCGAAGGATGCACAGCAAGGAGCCTGTTTGATTGAGAAGCAGGTGACTTAACGTGCAAGAGAGCTGTCTGAAGAGCCTGTCCCGTAGACCGCTGCTGCCCGGTCATTGCTTTCCACCTCCTCCTTCTTCCCCCATCTTGTCTTACGGTTCCTTGAGATGCCTTTTGGGCTAGAAACCTCTCTTTTTACCATGTGCTGCGTGGGGCTCAGTGGGTGCTTTGCCAAGGCTTGGGCCATGCTGGGGACTTCTGGCCGTTAACAGCGTTAATTGTGGCAGTAATCATGATTGGGGTGCTCTGAGCTTTGTTGTAGCCTGGGAATGATTCTCTAGAAACACCCGTGTTAGCAGCAGCAGTTTAGTGGGTTATAAACAAGCTGCTCCTAGGGCTGGAGTAAATAACGTGATGATTTAACGGTGTCTGAAGGTAGCTCGTGAACACCGCCTTGGAGGAATGTGTGAAAAAGACTGTCGCTGCTCTGCGTTTTGCTCCCCTGCTGGAAATACAGGCGTGGGGGCTGCGAGATGGCCTTTCTCTGGCCGGCGGAGACCTGGCGCACCTCGTAGGTGATGCCACTAGCTTCCCGACAACCAAAGAGCTCGGAGGAATGCTCCTGGCTCCGAACTAGTGGGAGCTCTGCGGGAGATGCAGCAAAAAGTGTATGGTGGGGAGGGCTGGATCCAGCTGTAGGTGCCTTCTCTGGCTTTCCAGAGGTCCCTTAGCCCGGTGAAGTGACTCGCTCTCTGGTAGTGCTAGTGGTCCTTTGCGTGTTGTTTGAAAAAACAAGAATATGCCGGCAGTGGGGAGGCAGTTGGGTATGATAGTAGCAGCAGCAAAAGAATTGCTTAAGGCAGATCGCTATGGAGGTACAATAACACCCTTCTGAGTGAAGAGCTCAGCTTTCATTGCGTGTATTTTTGGTGAGAAAGCAGCAGGACCCATCTCTCTTCAGCTGCGTTTGTAGAAGAGATGAGAGCAAGGCAGAGTCTTCCAACAAACTGGGCAAATGATATTGAACTTGCTTTCCGTGCTACCCAGATATTCCAAATTTAACTGTCGTGCACTCTGAAAAAAATGTAAAATCCCCATTCAGCAAAGAGGGAGTGAGAGGGATAAAGGAAGACTATGCCTCAGTGAGGATGAAATGCAGCAGGGTGCTGTTTTGTTTCTATTCAGTCTAACCCATCTGGCTGCTGGCTTCCTAATATTTAGAGCAGCGATCAATGAAGGGAAGTACTACTGTTGAATACTAGGAAAGCGTTCTTCATAAAACCTGACATTTGTTTTGAAATCTTTGTTTGGGGGTTTGCTCATCCCTTCATTGAGCGATACTTTCAGGCTAAACAAAACTTTTCTTTCTGTTTAAGAACAACTTGTACTGCTCTGAAATCTATTCCCTCTTGCACCAGGATGATCATGTAGCATGTAGATGGTTTAGGTCTTCTGTAAATTCCCTTTATTAATTCTTTTCCTGCAGAATAGGCCCCAGGAAGGATGAACCAATACTAGATGTCTTGCTTCAGGACAAGTTATGATGTGCTAAGATACCTGCATCCGTAGTGATGCAGATGGATGCTGGAATAAAACCCCAGTGGTGTTTCTGCTCTGTCAAAGGGCATCGTTCAGGAGCGCACAACCCAAAGCATCTCCTCTGCTGCTGGATTAAAAAGTCTAGCTTTTAATTTCAAGTCCGGGCATTGCTTCGTTGGGGTTGGAGAGAGAGCACTGTGTCCTGCCATCGGTGGGAAATGCATGAAAAGCTTGTATGAATGAGAGAATTGACAGCCTGTAATGAGATCCTGTTGTGTAAATAATGATAGGGCAGACACATCTAGATTCAGTAAATGTGCTGTCGTGGCAGCAAAGCATCCCAAACTGCACACCACGGACGTTACCCTGTCAAGCGAAATACCTAGTGCTGCATCACTGTTACAGTACAGAGGTGGTGGGGTTTGGTTTTTTTTTTTTTTTTTAAAAAAAAGACTTATATATTAAACAGCCAAGAGTCTTAAATGAAATGTCACATCTAATTTGGCACCCACGCCGTGAAGTCTGCAGCCCTTGGCCATCCCTGACAGCTCCGCTTGCTGTGTCAGTTCATCTGCCCGGCAGAGCTGTGCCTTCCTCTGGCCGCGCTGGCATCTGGGCACGCTCTACTGGACTGAGTGCTGGTGGGTTTATATATTCAGCACCATGGCAAATGCTTCTCTTTAAGGTAGAAGGTGCTCCGGCAAACCCTCCAGCCTTCGAAAGAGTCCTTGGAGCCAGGAGCGTAAGGGTGGCTGCGTCCCCGGCTCCTCTCCGAGAGAGCAGCGGTAAGGGATGCTTAGCAAAGCACGTAGAAACGGGCAGTGCATATGCTTTTTCCCCCGTGGGCTCTGGAGTTAGCATTTCTCTGTGCTGGAGGCTTTATACTCATCTTTCTTTAATAGCTTCCGGTGGTTTTATCTTACAAGAATCTGTCCGGTTGCTCACTGGATTTATAGCTGTGAGCCTTGACAGCCTCCTATGGCACTGTGTTCCAAAGGAAGGGATATTCTCTGGGAAAGTATTACTGCTTTTGTGTAATTTCTGACTAATAACATGATTTCAGGCCCTCAGCTTCCTGGTTTGTGACAAATTTCACATTTCCCAGGCCACTCATGCTTTTACAAACCTCTCCTGTCTATCTCCTATATGGTTTCTAGATTGAGGAATCCCATTCAGTCTTTGTATAGAAGCTGCTCTGTACTTTTAGTTATTCTTTCTGCCCTTCTTTGTTTAATTTCAAATGCTTCAGCTTGTTTTTTGAGATCAGAGCTATACCAAATATTTCAACACCCGCGTGCCATGGGTTTGCACAGTGACATGATGATGATAGTTTTCATGGTGTTTATTTTGTAGTAGTTCGTTGTAGTGATCACTGATTAGGTCGTGTTTCCATGAACCTGAGGTGTATGCGCTCGAAGCACTGTGCACGTCTCCCCTTTCTTGGGTGCTGGTTCCTCTGCTTGCCAATGGATGCCGAGGATTCAGCGGAGGGGAAAGGCAGTGCTTATAAAGCGTACCCGCCTCCGTAACTCTTCTGAACTTCAGTTATTTTTCCATGGTAAATTTGCCATGATAGAAAGCAGATTGTCCACTCACTGGAAACATTGCTGTTTTTCTCGCAACGTAACTCATCTCTGGCCACAAATGCCTACTGCTCCAGACTCCCTTAAGAGCAGAGAAATTTATACAGGCCTGAAGGCTGGATTCTCCATGCCTGGCTCATGGGCATCCTGTTGTCCCCCAGGACTCCCAGGTCCCTCTCCCCAGAGCTGCTCTCCAGGAGGTCAGCCCCTGACCTGTACTGGTGCGTGGGGTTATCCCTCCCCAGGTGCAGGCCCCCACACTTGCCCTTGTTGAACTTCATAAGGTTCCTCTCCGCCCAACTCTCCCGCCTGTCCAGATCACGCTGTATGGCGGCACAGCCTTCCGGCGTGTCGGCCACCCCTCCCAGTTTTGTGTCCTCGGCAAACTCGCTGAGGGTACACTCTATCCCTTCGTCCAGGTCATGGATGAATATATCGAACAGGGCCGGACCCAGTACTGACCCCTGGGGAACACCACTTGTTACTGACCTCCGACTCGACTCTGCACCAGTAACCACAGCTCTGAGCTCTATCTGCCAGCCAGTTTTCAATCCACCCCACAGTCCATTCCCTGTGACCCGAGTGGGACGGCAACCCAGAGGCCACCTGGGCACATCTGAAAAAAATCTCACTGTAAATACCGTCACCTTGGGGATAGATCTCTAGAAACACAACCAGGAATAAGGTACTTAAGGTGGTGTCCTCGTGCTCGTGCTGTACACGCACAGCTAGCAGGGTGTGATAAATGTACTGATCCGTGAAACTGCTAATACAGCTAAAAGCTGTAACACTTTCTTCTGTTACCTTTGATGTCCTCTATTTCTTGTACTTCCATCAGCGAGATAAGCAAAGACTCCCCTTTGCTTCGTTCCAGGTGAAAATACTCACACAAGCCTTTATGGAGCAGCTGTAGATGTCAACATCAGGCTCGACAGGAACTCCTTGACGGTTGAGAAGACTTACCTCACACTGTCAAACCACAGATCGGTGGTCATCCATAATCAGAGTGACATCATAGCCCACTTCCAGTGGAAGGCTTTTGTTACTCAGGAAGAGGAGGATCAGCGGAAGCAGAGGTTTGCTTGAAAGCTTTATTTCAGTACAATACACTGCCCAAGGGTAAAACTAACGTATGGCCTTGGAGGGGTGTTGGTGCTCTTGAACGGTTTAGGAGAAGTAAACCATCTGCAGCGTCAGGGTATGTGTCACTGAGCTTCAGGGTAACTGACCTCAGCACTTCCCAATCTGGTTCCACCCATACTTCGTCTGAGGATGATGTTTTTTGGGGAGGAAGTGTTGACTGCAGTGGTGGGATAGCAAATTTGTGTTTTGTGGGACCACAAACCACTGAAGCCCAGAGATCCTTGGGCTACGGAGGGTCCATGAGGCTGAGGAAAGTGTTAGCAGTCATCACCCGGGACTGCAGGTGACATAATTGGCATGATAGTCACTGCAGTTTCTTCCACTCCAGCTTTGATAAGATGGCAGGCTCCGTTTCCAGTAATGTGCAGGGTAGGGTGTTCCATTGGCCTAGAAAGTTGAGGCCATCCTGCCGTAGGATGTTAAATTGCTTTGCGCTGCCCCGGTTTCCAACACAATGAGGTACTTCTGCCCTTCCTTAGAGGCTGGGGAGAGTTTGGAGGTGGAGAGTTCTGGGGGGAAGGTGGGGCAGCACGGGACCTGGAAGCATGTTTGGGCTTCGGCAACCCGTGTCTTTGTGGTGGTGAGAGATGGGGCAGGACAGTCAAAGGGTGTCTCTGGTGAAGCTTTGAAATTCCCATTTCTGGCAGCAGAGAAACACTTACAGCCTGGGGGGCGGGAAGGGGGGTGTGAATTAGAAATTGCACTTAAAAGCTTGGGTGATTTAGGGAATCCTTGTGTGACTTTTCAGACTTGGATGTATTGGAGTTAGTCTGAACCCACAGCTGATCAGGAAACTGCCTTAAACTGGAGCACTTTTTAAGGGCTTCTGAGCAAATAAAGTTCAGCGTAATTAGGTCAGAAATGCCTTGAAGGCCAAAACTAGTTTTCCACCGTTCTCTATTTTTAATTACACAGTGTGTGACTTCGGTGCAAGCTCAGTGTGTTAAAAGAAAATCTCATGACCTTCTCTTGGTGTTTCCCTGGACCATTTCTTTACCATCTCTTCCCACCTGCCTGACTCAGCCTGGACCCTGAGTGAAACTCTTTCCCCCCACAAGCAACCAGGTTTTCCCACAGTAGAGTTCAACCTGACTTTTTTTCCAAATACATTTGATCTCATGCCAGTCTGTGTCCTAGGCACTGACCAGGACGTTTTGTTCTTCCTTACTTGAAGGTCTTAGGGATGGTCAGAGCTCCAAGGCCACTGTCCTGCTGTTGGAGAAGCTTTTGAGGTCTCAGAGCAGGGAGGACTTTCATGGGGGGAGGCAGTGGGATGTGACCTAAAGATACCTGGATCATTAGAAGGTCTATCCAGGGGTTTGTTCTTTCTCCTGCAGGACTTTTTTGGAATGTAATGATGGACTTACAGTCTGTTGATGGAGGTTGAGTTGAGGGTTGCTCATCTCAGTGGCTAGAAGCCCCCTCCGAACGCATAGAATTGTAGGTCAGCCATGGAGAAACATCTCCTGTTGCGCTCCACGGGGAGCCGGCCAAAACAAGTATTTTTGGCGCTGGTGACAGCGTTTGCCCGAGGCTCTGTCTGTGTGCAGCTAGTAATGTCCATGACTGTATTTCCTTTCTAACTGTATTTGTATTTAGCCGGGTGATGATCGCTATCCTGTTTGTACCACACTGCCTCGATCTGCTGCATATGGAGCCTTCCACTTGTTCCCCCCCGCCCAGAGCTGTCACCTGCTGGTTCTTGATGGCCGGGGGACTGGAGTGTGAAGGGGGAACGTGCCAGTCAGGAATCAACTGCTCTGTAGCAGCGCTCTCTCCCCATCTCTTGGTTGTGATCTTTAAACACTAGAATGATTTCTGCTACAACTACCGAGTAAGGGAGAGATTAAGTGTGTCGAAGCTCTGCGGAGAAGGCCAGAAAGGATAAAGTGGTTCAAGGCTAGACTTAAGGGTTTGGATCCAGAGGTGCTGGTTGGGTGATGCAAGGTAAAGTCCCTTCTCACAGGGCTTCTGTTTTCCTGCATGTGAAACCATTAATTTCAGCGGGGTGATGTGGTGCCTCAATTCATTAGTTGGCTTTGAAAGTGCTCTGGGATCCTCTGGTGGAAGGCAGCGTGGGGAACAGAGAACAGACATTGTATGCTTATCCCTGCGGGTCCAAAAGGGAAGAAAAAAGAGCGACGCTGGTAGCCTGTAGCTGAAACCCAGCTGCTTCCCCCCTTCCCAGTGAAGCGCTGCAGTGGGTGCTCCTGGATCTTTGTCATCTGCCTGCCAGGAGCAGCTCTACGGTAGGAAAAACCAGTTGAGGTTGTTGGTGGATTCTCCCTCAGTTGGGGTGGTGGCTTTGAGTCAGGTCGCTCTCTTGAGGGCTGATAGCTTGCAAAAAAACCCCCACCCTCTTAGCTCATAAGCGTGGAGTACAGCTACCCACCGTGCCAGCGGATGACAAGTGATATATTCTGGTCAATTTGGGACCCCGTGGCTGGGGGTGAGCCCCTCGCTCTGCTGCTGCTGTTCTTCCCTGAGCGCGTTGCTGCCCCTGTGCTTCCACGCCAGTCTCTGCAAATATGTTGCTTATTAAATTATCTGCTTGGTTTGTCTCTCCCCACGGCTGCAGGCTGTGTCGCAGGCTGCGGAGGCAGGAGGAGGACCAGACGGATTATTTTCTCAAGGAGTGCATGGTGGACCCCACTATCCGAGAACGCCTCTCCCTTCTCTCCCGCACCTTCCAGAACCAGAGAGCAAAGGTGCGAGGAGACTCCATGCTTTTCTCCGATGACATCTTCACCATTGAGCCGGTGGTAAGCGATAGCCGAGAACCTCCCTTCCTCCTCCTCTTCCTTCCTCGAATGAGGTCACTTGGCAGATCCCTGCATCAGCTGGTGTGATGTGCAAGGAGGGGAAAACATCAGGTTTCTAGGGAGGCTGGGAGAGCTTGGTGCAAAAAGCATTTCTGAACTGTGGGCTGCTGACGGGCAGCGAGGGCCTGCCGAAAGCTGAGCTACTGCAAGGGCTAGAAATTAAGGGCGCTTAATTGACAGTGTTCAGAGGTATTGATTATTATACGTAAGGACACACCTTATATACTGTATGGGGATTAACAAAGGATATTAGAGCACTGTCAGTTCACAGATTGACCTGAAGAGTGGAACGATCCTCTGTGGACAGGAGGCCAAATTCAGCCCAAGTTTAATCACAGAAATACCCATCCCTTCATATAACCGGGACTTACACCACGTCTTGGATCTCCCTTCCGATGTCACCTGTGAGCCTGGACACAAGACTGCCAGGTTTAAAGAGACTTTTTTATTTCTATTGCACATAGGTACTGAAAATCTTCTTGCTTTTCTCTTTATGCAAGCAAAATCTCGCATCCTTCAATCAGCCAAAGTCCCGATTCTGAGTATTTGCATGGTCTGAGATGAAGAACGCCTCCTGGCTGAGCGGTACAAAATCCCTTCTCATCTTTGGAGTAAAGCCTAGAACAAGCCCAACCTCTTCTTTTCTTATTAAAATAGGTGAACCTAATTTTTTTTCGAGGAAGGAGATAGTGTTCTTTTGGTTACTGCTATAAGGCTGAGAGCCACCAGTGTCAGAACAACTGCAGTGTCACACCGCTGTAGCCAACAGCAGCGTGGTGGGAGCAGGAGACTGTGTCAGAGCAGTAGGAATATCGTAGAGAGTGGGAGCTGAGTGTTCCGAGCATCCTGCGGTACATCAGAGCTGGTTTGGGAGCATCCCCCAGGGCTCCTGCTTCACTCCAGTTTGGACTGTGTCTCTGCAACTAGCTTAACCTGCTCTTGAGCTCCCAAAGTGCGTTAAGGGCAGGTCCAGAAGTCTGGCTGCCCGCTGTACTGAGCCCTAGCGCTCCGTGTAACCACGTACGGACATAAAGTGTAGCCTGGCCTCAAGTCTTGAGTGGAAACCTCTCCTAAATGTCTGTGTTAGTTACCCAGTCTGCTCTAGGACTGAATATAAGTGGGCTGCTACACGAATCTCTCCCCTTCTGTCTTGTCCAGCATTATCAATCTTTTGATTTCCATAAATTCTGTTATTTATGGAACAATGTTTCACATTGAGAGTTTTGCTCATGTCTTTCTCCCCCCCCNCACATGATAGTAAGTAGTTTCTCCTCTTTATCAAATACAGAATCTAAAAATACACTGACTTCCATACCCTTCTCTTTGGTGATGGCCCTGGAACTTTTAGCTCGGACAGGGCACCCTGCTGGCCCTGCCACCTAAATCTGCTGGAAGGGCCCCCCCCAGAGCTGGGACCCTGCTGCCTCAGACCTTCTGGCCAAAAGGGGCTGCTCTCTCCTTCCCGCCTAGCGCCTGTGATGTCTGGGGAGCACCCTATAGAAATAATGGAAGCCTTGTAACAAGTGGTGGGGAGGAAATAATTGCTTCCAGAGGTTAAGAATGTGATGGGGAGGGATAGTGGTCTTGGAAGCGCTTTCTGGGCAGGGTGGCTTTGCGGGGCTTGTGCAGGAGCTTTGCTGTGTCAGTGGACCGCTAGCTGCCGGTGTTTTCAGGTGTTGCTGTCTGTAGATGCTGCAGCAGGGTCACTTCAGTCTGTACAGGGTTAACTCGCTGATGAAAATAATAACACAAAAAAAAAAAGAGGCGGCAGTGATTTTGGAATTACCACGCGACCATGAACATTTTGAGCAGCCATCCAAGCCTGTGGGAAACAAGCTGTTATGCAACCCTGACTTACCGAGCGCATCTCAAATTTGGTTTAATTTATTTTTGCAAATACACGCGATATGTCAGCAGAAGCAGCAGCGATAGAAGCACAGGTGGCTACCAAAGCACAAAATCCTTGCTTTCTGCTGCGTCCTCCCTGCCACAGATTAGCTATAAGTCACATTGCAGACACGTGGGAGCTGACTCCTTGGAAATGGAAACCAGAGGAAAGGGAGGACAAAGGTTTGTTACCATCGCACTGACCTTGACAAGTCATCACTGTCCTGCCATTGCCTGGTAGTGACTCCTCAGTGTCACGTGTTGATTCTGAGCCGATGGAGGTGGTCTTCAAGATGTCCAGGTTATGAAACGGCTACTGTTGTTGATCCAGAGGCTGGGCCAGGAGGTGACAGTGTGTTGGTTTTATTTTCTTCCGGCAAATCCCCACCTCAGCTGGGGAACCAAGCTGGTCCCCAGCCAAGTGAGAGGTTAGTACAGAGCACTTCAGTTTTTGGCAGAAGGCACCATCTCCAGTGGGAGCTACGGTCCGTCCTGCAGCTCGCTGTGGGTTCGGTTATTTACGGAAAGAGGCAGATGTTAGCTTTGGCACTGCCTCTCTCCGAAGTGCCCTGAACTAGCAGGATGCACTCTGGGTGTTTGTTTTGGTACTTGCGTTGCCAGCTCTGTCGTTGGTTTTCTGTCTGCTTTGAGCAGTGGTTTCCTTTCCGTGGATCTCCTTCCCATTCTGCAAAACGAAGTAAGGGATTTGGCCAACAGTTGGTGGTGCCCACCTTTTCAAGACTGGCTTTTTCTTGTGCGGGCTGGTGGAGATCCAGCTGACTCTCGTTATTTAGGGTCTGAGGGAGGGGAAAATAGGATCTGCAAGTATTTATGGTTGGGCTCTTGTGTAGAGCTCACTTCTGCAGCTGTGAGTCACGGTGCGCTATCCCCTCCCGTGTCGCGTTGCTTTACGCTGTAGCAAAGCCAGGGTACAACAGCTGGAGTTTCTGTGCTGTATCCTCATACATCCGCTCTCTGTATTTCATGCCACCTGCCAGTTGCAGCCTGTCTTGAGACCGACGTTAAGCCAAAAGTGTTGCAATATCATGTTCACAGCACCGTATGTGTTTTATTTCTGTCCTGGTTAGCATCCACAGTAGTTTTCTATGCTCTGACTCAACTGCTCTCCTATAGAGAACATGCTCGCCCGGGCAGACCGCTGGCTCCTGAGGTGTCCCGAGGCTCATATGCGTGTAGCGGTAGCCTGCAAGGGTGGGTAATGAAGCATATCCTTTTAACCAGCAGTTCTTTTTTTCCCTGTGGGGTAGCAAGGATGTGAGGAACCTCTTCAACAGCCTATTTTAATTTCCCAGGAGAAATAACTCACAATATTTTTCTAGTTTTATAGTCTGATGTACAGCAGTAACGAAGGGAGAAATGACAAAAACTTCCCAGAATAGTTGTGTCTTTAAAGAGTTTGGTTTTAGCCATGGAATGGCAGAATAAAGTGTAACTGATTACTTCTTCTTGCCCTCCACCTTTGGAGTCAAAGGGTCTGGTGACAGCTTCCCTGACAATACAGGGGAGCTATCTGTGGATGTGCTGCCAAAACTTTCCACGTCGGAGTCTGTAGAACGGCGATTTTGCATCAGGAGCTCAGGAGACCGAGTCTCTTAACTGCTGGTGCAGGTTTTTTTGGGAGTGAGGTTACGAGTGCGAGGCTCCAGTAATAATGCATCATTCGGATTGTTCCGGAGAGCCGTGCTGATGCATATAGAAGGATGGGTTTTATTGCTAGTCCCTAGGCTTGTTCCCTCTGGTGCCTTAGAGGAGTCTCATCCGACTCTGCCTCAGGATCCAGCAGTTCCTCGGATGTATGGAGATCTCTCCCTTGTCTGGACCTCGGTGCATCACTAAGTGGTTTCCTGGAGCGTGGCAAGCCATCGTCCCCGGCAAGGGGGAGTTGTGTGCTGCACCCTCATCTCTTTAGGTTATAAAAGAAGAAATAACATCGTCCCCAAGCTCTGCGCTCCCTCCCGTGCTGGTTAATTATGCAGCGTACAGAGAGATCTCAGCAACCTTGCAGCAATCGCTGTGGTCTTGGTGGTATTGAGGAAATCGTCCCACCAGGAGCTCAGCCATGCTGAGTAACGCCCGCGGGGACGCGCTTCCACTCCCTCGCTGTTCGGAGATGTACGCTTGCAGTGTTCTCCCAGGGTCTCCCTGAAGCTGTATTTATTTGGTGCAGTGGAAGTTCACCGTTTTGATCTTCCGTTTGGGCCATCTTGGGCCAGGATCAAATTCCAAAGTCAGATAAATGCCCTGCAGGCACCGACCCAACTCCGGTTCCCCTTCCGATGGCAACGGTGATGGGAGGAGGGGAGGAGGCCAGGACAACTGGGGCTCTGTGTCATGCGCAATGTCTCGTATCCCATGTGGAAACCAGCAGGCAGCCGGAGCAGATTGCAAAGCCCTGATATCGCTCTCCTGCCTTCTGTACCTGCTTGACCGTGAGCAGAGGGAGCCTTGGACAGCGAGTCCCAGCTGGGGTAGTCACTCTCTGACAGGGCCTTGCAAACTGGTTTCTGAGGATCTGGAGTCAAATGATGAGGCTTATAGCTTCACTGACAATACAGGGAAGTTATCTGTGGACATACTGCCAAAAGTTTCCACTTTGGATTCTGCAGAACGGCGATTTCATATCGGGAGCTCAAGAGACTGGCACCCTTCGGGAGGCAGGACATCGCTGCTGGCTCTGCTGGGGTCCAGCTGCCTGGTGCCAATTACAGATGTGTACGGGCTACTGGGGGCCGGGGTTAGGTGGGGGCAAGAGTTGAATTGGACCTGGGGGTATTGGTGGACAGCCGGCTGAATATGAGCTGGCAGTGTGCCCAGATGGCCAAGATGACCAACAGCATCCTGGCCTGTATCAGGAATAGTGGAGGACTCGGGAAGTGATCATCCCCCTGTACTCGGCACTGGTGAGACTCCACCTCGAGTACTGTGTTCAGTTCTGGGCCCCTCACGCCAAGAAAGACATTGAGGTGCTGGAGCGTGTCCAGAGAAGGGCAACAGAGCTGGTGAGGGGTCTGGGGGACAAGTCTGATGAGGAACGACTGAGGGAACTGGGGCTGTTCAGCCTGGAGAAAAGGAGGCTGAGGGGAGACCTTCTCACTCTCTACAAGTACCTGAAAGGAGGGGGTAGAGAGATGGGGCCTGACCTCTTCTCCCTGGTGACAAGGGATAGGACAAGAGGAAATGAGTTCAAGTTAAGCCAGGGGAGGTTTAGATTGGACATTAGGAAAAATGTTTTCACTGAAGGGGTTATCAAACATTGGAATCGGCTGCCCAGGGAGGTGGTGGATTCGCCATCCCTGGAGGTGTTTAAAAAAAGGGTAGACGTGGTACTTGGGGATATGGTTTAGAAGTGGTTTTGTCGGGTTAGGTTAATGGTTGGACTCGATGATCTTAAAGGTCCCTTCTGACCTCAACAATTCTGTGATTCTATGAATGGGGACCGGTCCCATGGTGGAGAGAGAAAAAGGATATTGAAGCAGACTTGATATCGCGCAAGGCAGTTCCGTGGCATGAGGCAGTGTCCCCTGAGAACAGGATAAGTGTGGACATTGTTCTCCCAAACCAGGTTAATCCAAAGCTGCAAAAACCAGAAGGGATTCCTCTGAGGGGCAGCTCTTGGTCTCGAGCTCAGTGTCTGCAGAGAGGCCAGGACATGTACTGGGGCTGCTGCCTGGAGTGTGAGAGAGTGCGTAGCCGTGCGCTCCTGGGGCTGGTGTGCCACTGGTGTGAGGACTGCCGAAGGTGTGGTTTTTTGTTTTTTTTTTGTTACTCTGGGGAGGAGGGGTGTCCTCATCACCTAAATTTGACACAAAATTCAGGTGTCTTAGGTTGGTGGAGAACCTGGGATGTTCAGCTTCTGTATTCAAGGGGATGGAGGCTTTGTAGCCCGAGGCTCCCTGTAGATGATCCAAGTTGGATATCTAAGGTTTATGGAGTGTGAATACTCCCACATCTCTCCTGAACACTTGAAGATTCAGCCTTTATTCCTTCTGTATGTTGGGACCTCCTTGGAGAATCTGGGGCTAACAGTGCTGCCCTGCCAGAGGAGCTTCTGGAAGGTTTTCACTGCCCCGAGAGGAGCATTGGAAGTACCGCCGTAGCCTGGATGGGCTCTGCAGTGGCCGAAAGCCTTGCTTGTGTCTCTGCTTCTGTATGCTGTAAAATGGGGAAGTGGATTTACTGAAATATTGGTTTTAAATGAGCTTCTCTTTTCTGTTACTTCCTCCCTGCTGTAGTCAGAGTGTCTCCCGGTGCGTATTCACTGCTGCCGTCGGGGTGGTGGCTGTGCAGGTCCCGTTAGGGGCTCAGGCGTGCAGAGCATCGGTCTGGCTGGCCGCCAGAGCCTGGGGTGGGGAACAGGTAAGTCCTTCTCCTGTTCACCCAAAGCTCAACTGGCTGTGACCAGAGCGGGACAGGTGACGTGGGTGACGAGACAGAAGAGCATGAAGCGCGTGCTGTTTCTGAGCCATCTCCCACTCTGGTCCCTGCCTTCTGGCTCTGCACTGCCTTCCGAAGTCCCCTGCCCTGCCAAGTCTGTCCTTATCACTGCCTCTGTGATATATTGCAGTTACTGTGCTCCAAAACGGTGGGGTAAGATCACAGTGTCGGTTGTATTTCTGTCGCAGATGTGCTGGCCTTGGAGTTCATCGAATCCCAAAGTCAGCTAAACTCGCTCAGCTAGAAAACTGCGCTGTTGTTAGCAGATACATATTCATCAGGCCAATGGTTCTTTTTAATTTTCTTCCTTTCCTGCTTAGCTTCGTTTTTGCTTATGAATTGTATTACGCTTGCCTCCATTAACGGGAGATGTATTGCCTCTGTCAACTTCTGAGTAATAACCAAACTGCCCCAAAGTGTCCACGGGGCCAATATATCTGATTGCGGCACATAAAACAGACCAGTGAGTACCATCAGCCTGCGATCCAGCAGCAAAATGGTACTTTGTTAGGTAGTTGACCTGAAAGACCGATACTGCTGCATTGCGCTCAAAGAAGTTTGTTTTCTGGCCTGGGTGGAAGGAGGGAGGGGTGTTCTCGGAGTTTCCCAGGAATGATTTGGCTCTGTGAAACCTTCCTGTTAGTGTGAGCTCTGCTTTAGGGCAGCTAGTGTTGCGCTAAGTGGGGACATGGTATAAAAATGGCGCTTTGCTTTTCTGGATCGATCCTGAAGTCTCACAAGGAGGAACACAGGCAAATCGGCTGTTTGGTTTATGGTAGGCATGGTCTGTCTGACCGCCAGCGCAAACTCGAAGCTGTGTGCCCCCAGTAATCCAGCTGTGCACAGCCCTCATAAGCCCAGTGCCAGGATTCGACTGTGGTTCTGGCATCAGTTTTCTCCCCCAGCCCCGCTGGTCTCCTCCGGTCTCATTGGAATACCTTCTCCCTGGTTTGCCAGTTGGGCTCTTCTCACTCCCCTCCCTCTTACCGCACCCCTGTGTTTTGGTGTGAAGGCTCAGGACGTGCTCCCCTCCCCTGCTTTATGCCCCTCTGGGAGATGAAGACCTCGAGCATCACCGCCGCTGTCGGCAGTGAGCGTGTGTGTAGCTGATGGTGCTGGTGAGCCCGGCGAGGCACAGTTTGCCCTGCAGGAACCCAACGAGGGCTCTCCGCAGGCCTCTGGGCAGAGGACCACAGCAGCCAGAGGGTCAAATGGTACCCCCGCGCAGCTCAGCCCTTGCAGCACCCTTTAAGGAGTGGTGCAGAATGCCGGTGAGCCAAGATGTGCGTTTGGCTACAGCTGTGGGGCTTGAAGCAAACGCGAGCAGCTGCTGAGTGCATCCCCCCTTCCCCAGGGACAGTCTGCCCAGAGTGAGACCACTGAATTCAGGCTGTTAAACACACAGCGAGCAGCTGGGTGATGAGCACTGGTGGGTTATTAGACTCTAATTAGCCAAGCCAGGGAAATCTATCATCTGAGTGGGTTTTTTTTCTCAGTGGCTCGGCGAGCTGCAGGCGTCGTAGCAGAGCTTATGTTGTTCGGAGCATCCTGAATGCTTTTATTCCTGCAAATCCGAGATAAGTCTGCGGATGCTCGGCCCGTGCAGCATCCCTGCGGGACCCAAAGGCTCTGATATCTACCAGGCTGGCTGTGGCTTGCAGGCTGATGTCCCCAGTTCGCATCCTCAAGCGAGTGCGGTGTCGTACAATAAGGCTCCATCTTCATCCAGTTGCTCTCTGGGTAGAAACACGAAGTACACTTGATAGGGCAAATGTGTTCACTTTAGGTTTTGAGAGGAATCCGAGTGGCTTTATGCTTTTTAGACTTCACTTTTTTTTTTTTTTTGTGGTGGTGATGGTTTGTTGGTGTTCGAAACAGTTTTCTCCACCTGTTCTTCCCTCTGTTCTGTTGACTCCAAGCAGACTGTGCATTAGGGAGGTATTTGCAGCTGCAGCCCAAGAACTCGCCATGTCATAGCTCTGGAAATTTGGTGGGGACTGTCCTTTGAGCCCTAAGTGCTAAGTCGGGGATGGGAAGTGTTATAGTTATTTAATATTTATACCACAGGAGTGCCAGAGGCTCCAGTCAGTTCAGAACTCTTCTGGACAAAGTACTGAGGATACCCAGCAGCAAGCGGAATCAAAACCCCACTCTGTTGATAGAAAAAATAACTCTGTTCTTTTTGTCTCCTTCTAGAAGCTACATTTTTCATTCCTGGCAGAGTACTATTACACTTGTCAGAGGTGCATATATTTATGTCAACAAAAGCACGGATAGACATTTGTAATGCCAGGGGTTGAGGGGGATGTAAGTGGTACCTTTGTTTAAAGCAGTTGCAAGAGGTGAGTGAGAGCCTTTACGAACCAGGGTTGTCTCTAAAAATGCGTGATGAGGCTCCCCGGGACTGAGCGCCGGTGCCAGGAATCTCTGGGAGAGACGCAGAGAAGACCCCGAGGAAGCAGCAGACAGTTGGAGAAGCACGGGTAGCACGGCCCAGAGCTAAATCTCCGAATGTGACAAGGAAAAGAGCTGGTTTAGTTGATTTTTTGGTTGAAAGAGGTGCGGAGCTATAAGCAAATCCCATCTCTTCTTGTTGGAGGTGGTGTTCGGGGAAACAGTAGCATGCGCACCTTGCGGAGGGAAACGGGATGCATCCGACTTTCAACTTCATTCTCAGATCTTCTGTAACCTATGTGCTGGCTGAAGCAGCCGTCAGCGGGAAGGACTCTGGTCTTCATTGATGCCCAGGCAGGAGGGCTCGTTCTGCTCGGTGCCGAGTGCCCTGGCTCACCGGAGTACATTATATACTTGTGTATGTGTACAGGTGACGGGTGTGAGAGGCAGCACTTTGGTAACTAAGAATGGAAAAATCCATTTGGTTTGCTAAATCTCTTCTGATCTAAGTAAAAGGGTCCACATAGCCACAGTGGTACCGGGCTATATGGGAAGGTTTGGAGGAGAGAGGTACTTTTTCCTTAGGCTGAAGAAATCCTGCTTGATTCACTGGAGTGAGAGGCAGTTTGGTGGCTTCCTTATAGCCCTAATTTAACAAAATGCCTCTAACGGGTGCCCGTAAAGGTAAGGGACTTTAGAATTTTTAATTTTTTTTTGCAGTTGCTTCTAAACTCTTATCAATTTTGTTGATAAGTGTCACTTGCTCCTTGCGCTTCACCGATGCTTTAAATAAAGGCTTACAGGGCTGCGGTTGAAAACAAGAAATGTAACGTTTGAAGATAAACGGTTTGCTGTCTCCTTCTGTTTTAGGAAGGAGATGTCTGGCCCAACTCTTCGGCTGAAATTAATGTGATCTTTAAACCCCGAGAAGCCAGAGTCTACCAACAAACGGTCTACTGCGACATCTCAGGTACAGTTCCTTTCTCCTCCTTCTGTTACCCGCAGTGAAGGTGAGGCACAGATGGTCTTCCAGCCCACCCGGTCCTCCTGTAGTTGCTAGGACGGTGGATGGTCAGCAGGGCACTGCTGGCACGTGGCCACTCTCCTCGTGGCTTCCAGGTGGTCTCCTGACCAAGGGCAGCCCTCGGGGTGCCTGGCTACAACCTTGGGTCGCTGATCCCAGAACAACCGAGGCAACGAAGGGATAAATGTTCATGCCATGGGTTTACCAGCATTTTCTCTGCTGTGAGGTGTCCGTAAAGACCAAAGAACGATAGACCAGAACAGCTTTAGCGAATGAGCACTAAGACTATAGACTGTTTACCTCCAAGATGAGTCTTTATTACACGGATGCATCATCAGACTCCTGAGGCAGTAGGAGCTGAGTTACAGACCCTGGATCCCCTCCTGCTACCCCGATGCTGCCAGACCTTAGGTGGCTGAGCCCCGCAGAGCGCGGCGTGCCTGCGAAAGGACCACCTCTGCCCAGCATGTGCTTCGCTCCCCGCGTGGGAATTGTCACCTTGTGGCTCAGGGGTCTCCGGTGTGTACGGGTAGCATTGCGCAGGGCTTGCTGTACTCAGCACCCTCCTTGGGAACAGGAGTCTAAGCAGTCTGCTGGGCAGGCTTTGTGCTCATCCCATCCTACAGAAGTGCTGTCAAGTCTTTTCTGGGAGCAGTTATCATTGACTCGCCCAAGTTACGCCATGTTTGCCCTTACAGAGGTGATCCATTTGCTGTGCTAGCATGGGGCAGGGAACGCTTGCAGCAAGCTGCCTGGTTCGGGTTACTCCATCCTTCCCCTGTGTCTCTGCGTGCCGCTGCTTAAGGTGTTTTCCGAGAGTGGGAGACAGCTGTCAGATTTCCAACCATTATGGTCTTCCCCATCAAAGAGGAAGAGGCGCGAGGGCCGTGGTCCTCCAGCAGCCAGGCTCCCATTCGGGAGGGTGCAGAAATCGCTAACCCAGCTGCTTTGCTTTCCGTACTGCCCCGAGCTGACGGATACAAATGTCACGGAACAGCTTTTTATTTATACAGTAATTGCGCAGGGTTTACTTGGCAAATGCCACCCACGGTAATTACACAGGGCTTGTGTTAACAAACTGTCTTCCTGCCCACCAGCTGCAGTTGTTAAGAGCCGTGGAAGGAAAGGATTGATTTATTTTTTCTTTTAAAAAAGTCACTCCCAAGGGATTCCTCGCTCGGTGCTGTGCTCCTGGCACTGGGATCTGTGCTCTGGTGATGGGGACGTCCATCACTAGGCTGCCGGGCTCTCCGGGGGGTTGTGCCAGGAGAGCTTTTTCATTGTGGAGAAATGGGAAAAGGACTTGCATGCAAGCCTTGAGCCGGGCTGGGAGCTGTAGGAAACAGAGCTGGGCGAATGATTGGTGTTTAGAAAGAAGCGCCTGCTCTTGAAAGACCCTGATGGGCCCTTGGGAAAGCTTAACGATTCCACTGGCTCCTTGAAAGAGGACCTCACTTAATTGATGCACCTACCCACCTTCCCTTACAAGACAGAGCTGATCCAGTGTATTGTCAGGATGGAAGCTGTCCCAGAGTCAAGGTCCCTGCGTGTGAAAAGATTTTGACAAAAACAACGATCTTTAACCAGGGACTCAATTAATTTTGCTTCTCGATCCCTCTGAGAAGCACTGACTGCATTCCTCACGCTGTTGCGTGCCAGTCCCAAAATCCTGTTGGAGGATGATTTGTGGATGGCGCGTGCCCCCCTCGCTGGGAATATTTGGGAGCTTTGCCCCCAGCGCAGCATGGTGAGTTGTGCAGCTGGGTCTTGCGCCCCACTGGAAAGGGGCTTTGCTGGTCTCCAGGGGTTTTTTTTGCAGGTGCTTGCATAAATTGCTTCGCAGGTGCTTCTGGATCAGGTGATTTACAGGACTAATCAGCACTCTGCAACTTGCAAAGCCGGCAGTTAAGGAGGGGGCTGAAATTTGCTCTTGGCAAATATTTAGGTTCAGAATTAACTTTCGTAGTTATTCATGCAAATAAAGCTGCAGCTCTTGAGCACTGGAAGGACATGTGGGGGGCGGGGGGGGCGGTGCTCAGACACCTGAAAGGAAGAAGAGCAAAATTTCAGGGATTGCTGAAAGTTCCAGGATCAGCGTAGGGATAGAAGAAAGGATGGTTTCCATGGACCTTCAGGACCGACATGTCTCGGCG
Source organism: Ibidorhyncha struthersii (assembly GCA_013398815.1). Lineage (NCBI taxonomy): Eukaryota > Metazoa > Chordata > Aves > Charadriiformes > Charadriidae > Ibidorhyncha > Ibidorhyncha struthersii. The sequence goes on from VZSZ01004985.1 coordinate 119,648, forward strand.
TGATCATGGACAGAAGGTTGTCACTTGGAAATTTTTGCTGTTTCCTAAGAGCTTTGATGGTTTAGACCTAGAGGTTTTAATGAAAATTAAGTCACATGTGATTCAAGATGGAGAATTCTTTTAACAGTGAGCACCCAATGCTGCCTCTTTTATAATATCTGTGAAACAGAAATACACAGCCCTCCAATTAATGCCTGAGCTGTGAAACATAACTCTGATCTCTGCTATCAGCTGTGCTTTGGCTGGACCCACTTAAAAAAAAAAAAAAGCTGAGTTCAACAAAAGCTCCCTAGCTCTTCCTTTCCAACACTGGACATTATCAAACAGCCTCATCCCATGTTTGCAAGATCAAAAAAATCAGCAGTTGTTGAAAAGGCTGTTCCAGGAGAGTGTTTTCAAGTTGTGATGTAGTCACTGTGAGGTCACTTCTGGGCTGCTCTTTGCAATAAGAAGTCATTTTGGACATTTTGGAATGAGTATGCAGCAGATTTTAAAATAAATAAAAATCAACCTTCGATCCCTAATCTTTAATGGTGAGCATCAAGCACAGAACGGTGCGCTTCAAAGGAGCTTGAAGGATGGAAGGATTTTTTTTTTTTTTTTTTTCCCCAAAANAAGCTACACTGTAGGTTATATGCAACTTCTGGGGCTTTCTTCTTCGCCTTGTGCTACTCGCTTTCCATGCAGAGTAGAATGGGGACGGCAGGGAGACCCAAGCTGAAATTTGAGCTAGGATTTGGGCACTTCAGGATGCTCCAGTGGTTCAGAACAGCCTTTAGAGTGAAAGATAGAGTCATAGAATCACAGAATGGTTTGGGTTGGAAGGGACCTTGAAGATCATCCAGTCCCACCTCCCTGCCCTGGGCAGGGACACCTCCCCCCAGCCCAGGTTGCTCCCAGCCCCGTCCAACCTGGCCTTGAACACCTCCAGGGATGGGGCAGC
>VZSZ01004985.1:129807-140727 GCA_013398815.1 Ibidorhyncha struthersii
TTGTGCTTGGGATCACCCTGACCCAGATGTAGGACCTTGCCCTTGGCCTTGTTGAACTTCATAAGGTTGGCATGGGCCCATGTCTCCAGCCTGTCCAAGTCCCTCTGGATGGCATCCCTCCCCTCCAGCGTGTCTACCTCGCCCCACAGCTTGGTATCATCGGCAAACTTGCTGTGGGTACACTCAATCCCCCTGTCCATGTCACCAACAAAGATGTTGAACAGCACCGGTCCCAGTACCAACCCCTGAGGAACACCACTCGTCACTGGTCTCCACNCTCCTCAGGGCCACTCTCCATAGATTCCCCACCAAGCCTGGCATTGTGCTTGGGATCACCCTGACCCAGATGTAGGACCTTGCCCTTGGCCTTGTTGAACTTCATAAGGTTGGCATGGGCCCATGTCTCCAGCCTGTCCAAGTCCCTCTGGATGGCATCCCTCCCCTCCAGCGTGTCTACCTCGCCCCACAGCTTGGTATCATCGGCAAACTTGCTGTGGGTACACTCAATCCCCCTGTCCATGTCACCAACAAAGATGTTGAACAGCACCGGTCCCAGTACCAACCCCTGAGGAACACCACTCGTCACTGGTCTCCACAATCTGTAGTCAACTAACGCTTGGTAAGCAAGCCATGGGAGATGTCTTCTTGCAGAGCTGGCCAGCCAAGCCAGCCGTCCAGTCCAGAGAGCATTGTGAGCTGCTGGCCTGTCTCTGCAGAACATCCCCACCAGGTGTGGTTGTATCACTGGTGCGTAATGGAAAGCCATTATCAAAGCTAAAGTGATGTAAACCTTTGTGGGCAGTAATCAAAGCCAAGTGTGCAGAATGGATGTGATGCCCCCATTTGTTAGGTAAGGTGAGATGCGGTTCCTGCTAATTTCTAAGTGAGCACCAGGCTCGCCTCCTGTGAAGTGGATGACAAATTGTCACGTGCTCAGTCTGGTTGCCCCAAAACAGGAGCTGTGTTGAGGATCCTGCCCAGAGAAACTGCATTAGAGTGCTCTGCAGCATGCTCTAGTTCCCAGTTTACCCTTTCTTTCTTTTGCTCTAGATGCTCCTCAATCACAGGATGCTGCTTTTATATACTGAGAGCTGTGGAACTGTTCAGGGAGTTAACACAGAGTTTTACTGATTGAATTTTCAGAGTAAATGGTCTGTCTGGGTGCACGCTCAGAAAGGAGAAAGAATTGGTGCTGATTTTGGGACTGGTGAAGGAGAGAGCTCCTTGCAACTAGAGGGAAAGACTTCTGGTGTTCGGCATCACTAAGGGTGGCCATTGCCAAGGAAGCAATCTCTGTGGTCAGCACAAAAGGCAGCTTCAGTGGCGATTAGTTCCTCGCTTAGCTTCTCAATTAGCTGTAATTCAGAGTGAAGAGAGCTAAACTCCAAGCGCAGTTTTGTCATAACAGGATACTCATGCCAGAAATCATGGGATAATTGGTGTATAAATTCGTCTTTGTGCCATTTTCCTAGGTTTTCCTCGCACCTTGTCATGTCGCCTCACTAACACCTCCTTGGTGCCCATGACCTTCAACCTTCGCATTCCTGGGGACGGCTCAGGAAAGCCCAGTGTTACCAGTTCGGCTCACATGTCGGACAACATTCTCCCATCCTGCAGAAAGGGAGCCCGCCGCCACGTCAAGCCAACTGAATTTACCATAACGCCCTGCAGAGGAACCATCCGCTCCCAGGGATTCCTGGATATCCAGGTATGGGAAAAGTCCAGCCATAGGTGCTTCAGCAGGTGGAGTTGAAGCTTCACTTGATGTACGAGAGAGCTTTAGTGCTGCTAACGCAGTACCAGTAAGATATATGCACTAGTGACAGGCTTTTGTTAGCTGGGTTACTCTGGGACTTTTCCGACAGAGCACCATTTTGTTTCCGAAATCATAAGCTGAAGATCACATAGTGTATGGTCAAGTACAGGAGCCATTCATGTGCTTTTGAGAGCTGCTTGGAGCAATTTCTTTGATTTAAAGTGGGCAGAGGAAGGATGAGAACAGAAAGTGGCTGTTAAAAAGAGAGACATCATTGTATAAAACAGGGTTTTTTTTTTCCTCTTCACTGTCTTATTTCTCCTCTCCTGTCGAGCAGAAGGAGGTAGATTCAATGCGGTGATCTCCAATGGGGACTGAAATAGCTCTGGCAGCCGTGAACTGCACAGCATCTGCTGGGCCATGTTTTGCCCTCAGCTTCCCATAGTAAAGCTGAACTCATTCTGTTGAAGTCAACAGATTGCCTCTGGATTTACGCTATTGTAGTCGAGACTAAAAATTGGTCCCTTAATTTTAATACGGCGGTGAGTAGAGCATTAGCCTAACTGGGCTTTAATTTAGCTTATGTACGCCCTGATAACTGCACGGTGTATTTAGCAAAGCAGATATTGTCAGAAGATTTGTATTACTCCCAGAGACTGTGCTCTACGCACGGACCAGCAGAAGAATTCGGGCGAAATCCTCCCTTTCCTTACCACGGAATGAGAACCAGAGGACACCGCACATCGATAATGGCTTTGGGGAGCAAAGAAGTATTTGATGCTCTTCTCTTCTGCCAGGTCACCCTGTGTTCCAACACACTCAAGAGATATGAACTGGCACTGGTGCTGGACGTGGATGGTGTTGGCAAGGAGGTGTCGGCGCTGCTCCTCACAGCCAGGTATTGGCGCTTCCCTTGCGGCTCATGGTCTCTCCTCGTGTGTCCGTCACCAGCACACTGCCTTGCACGTGGTTTGCTGGCTGCATCTCCAAACGAGAAGCGTTGCTTAATAAGCTAGCTCTGCCCAGCTAGGTATGAGAACGGGAGTGCTTTGGAAGCAGCCCACCTTGAGAAGCACCTGTGCCCTCAGCCTTTTTCAAAGGAAACCATAATTATAGTCATTATTGGCCTGTGTTTTGGTGCTTGAGGCGTAACAAAAATCCAGGAGGCTGTCTCTCCACCTTCCTGCAAGTGGTGGACTTGTGCTGGGTTGTGACCAAAATGCAACATTCATTTGGGACACATCAAGCAGCCTGCTGAAAGCTTGGTCTGGTTCGGTTAACGAAGGCACGTGTAAATGGGGGAAGGGGCTTACGGTGGGACTGGCGAGGGACAAATAAAGGCAAAATCTTCTGAAGGGAAAAATAGTCCCTGATGTGGAAGGCGAGCTCAGGTTTCTCTGGTTCTTTTCAGCGTTAATGTTCTCAGACTTAAGCCAGAAGCGGTTCTTGCTGCAGCCAGATTCAATCCTGCTGTGCTGCAGTCGGTGTCAGTTTAATTACAGGAAGGATGCAGTTCACTGGTGCTGTTCCCTCTCCCAGGCAGAGTCATCCAGTCAGTGCCTGGGCTGCAATTTTGTTTAAAAAAAAAAAAAAAANGTAGCTACAGAAATGGGGAAATGGTGGTCACCCACTGCGTAAGGCAGATGGTGGCTCGTGCCCTCCGTCGCTGGGACAAGTGGCTGAGTTTTCAGGCAGGGCAACAACGATATGGGAGAAGAGGGAGTCCTTTTTACTCAGACACTGGCGTCTTGTGTTCCCTGAGTGAGCACTGGTCCCTGGTGGGAAGGCTCCTCCAGAGCTCACGCCTTACTGGGACCGTTGGGAGGGTCCTTGGAAGCGTCCTGGGCCAAAGGTGCCCATCAGGTGGGGCACCGTGCTCTGCCTGGGCACTTGGCAGCCTCTCAAGGTTTGCCCCTCCTTCACAAGAGGTTGTTGAGTAAAATTGAATAAAAAGAAGTTAAAGGCGATTCATCGCTGGAGGGGTATTAAATGTCTGTTTGACAGTGACAAATGGGTTACGCTCCGTTTCGCACTATTCAGGGAGTAAACAAATTCTACATTCTCTTGGTATCTCTAATTCTCTTTTGGTCATCTCTTTGCCTAGATGCGTAGTTCCTGCGCTGCAAGTGCTCAACCCCATCATGACGTTTGGACAGTGCTTTCTAAAATTCCCTTATCAGCAGATGCTGACCCTTGTGAACGACAGCAATCTTCCAGGCTGCTACAGGGTTCTTCCTCAGGTTTGGCATCACATCTGCCTCCCACCCTCAGATGTTATGGAGGAGTTTATTAGGGAAAAAAAAAAGAGGTTTGGCTAAGACCTTGCTGGTTTATATTCAGGTAGGTTCCTGTTCCCAGCGACACCGTTTCCTGAGAAGAAGAACCTATCTGAATATAAACTCTAGGAAGCAGCTTAAACTCTTAAGGAAGCAGTTTATGTTCTAGTCTTTGGGGTGCTTTCATGCAGGAGAACTTAGGGAGGCATGAAAAGCAGCTGCCAGCACACAAGTGGGTGTTTGCGGATGCAGCAGCTTTTTGACCCTCTGAGGATGCTAAGCCCGTACAAATCTGGCATCTTGTTTTGTGACTTTCTGCTTCCTCCTAGGGATTTAAAAGGAAAAAGTGTTAATTGCCATTGTGGTAGACGCCAAGGAGTTTAAAGTTTCCTCAGAGGTCACTCTGATGTTGCATTTGATTCTGTCCCTTATAGGAACACAAGGAGGATGCTGCTGTGTGGTACTCCAGCCCCGTGCCGTGTGGGGTCGTCCCGCCTCACAGCTCAGTGGAGGTCCCGTTGACACTGGAAGCCCAGGTGCTGGGAGAGCAGGACACTGTGGCTCATGTCGCCGTGTTTGGGAGCAAAGAATCCCCACTGGTGAGTGCTGGGGGATGCGGGCCTTTGTGCCACTCGCCTTGGTGGGGCGGAAAGTTGCTCATGCCAGGGATCCTTCCTGGGAAAACAAGAGCTTGTAATATATGACCAGTGTGGATGAGGAAAGAAGGGATTCATGGCATGAGCAGCAGCTAACATGTAGCGAAGAGGAAGGGTGGTGTCTTCTTAGGCAGGTGATGGTCTAAGAGGCTGAGACGGTGCTTAATTACAGGTATGTGAGACATGATAACGAGCCCAGTCTGAAACCCAGCACGGTCCCTGGGTCTTATACTCTGCTGTGTTCTTAGATGAAGAGCAACTGCAGCTTCATTAGGACTTCTGTTCGGGAGCACGCAGAGACATCCCCAAATCCCACTAAAGCAAGTGCTGTGTAAGAAACCACGCTGAAAGTCAGGCCCATCACTTCTGAGAAACATCCGTCATAGCTCTTTACCAAAAGCCCCAGCCAAAGACACAAGAGTCTCCACACCGCTTGCCTCTGGAGCGCGGAGACTTTTTTTTTGTGGGTGTGTTTTTGTTTTGTTTTGTTTTGTTTTCCTTCCAAGCTTGGAAATGGATGAGGCAAAGCATTCCTGGACTAAAGTCTTCTGAAAGATGATGTTCAAGTTCAGGCATACACAATAGCAATACCGACAACAAAATGTAGGCAAGAGAACATTGTATGTAGTGTCCTGGCTTCATCTAGGTGAAATCTAGAACAAATTTAGTTAATTAAACTTTAATTTAAAGTGATATTAACTTTTGAAGCAGCTGTTTTAAAATGTCTTGTCGTCTCTCTGAGCCTGAAAGTGGATGTCAGTGGATTGCTGGGAACCGTAAGCTTTCTGTAACGGAAAGGGAGGCTGACATTTTGAAAGTAGTCTCAGGGATTTAAACTTTCATTAGAACGAATGGAAATGATGCTGCTGAATCCCCTGGATACCGCTGAACATCTCAACCCAGGCTTTTGTGGATGTGCGTGTAAACTAGTCAGCAGGAAGGGCGGGCAGTGCAGGCTTTGCAGGGAAGTCTGAAAAAACAGTTGCTCGTAAACATAAGGCATGCTTCCCTAGAAAAGGAGGGTTTCTCCCCTCTAGAATAACCCAGCTGTTTAACTGTTAGCTTCTTTAACTACAGTGTTCTTGCAAAGCTTTAACCCTTCACAGAATGGTCACAGAATCCCAGACTGGTGGGGGTTGGAAGGGCCCCCTGGAGCTCCCCCAGTGCCACCCCCTGCCAGAGCAGGGGCACCTCCAGCAGTGGCACAGGACGGCGTCCAGGCGGGTTTGGAATGGCTCCAGAGGGGGAGACTCCCCCACCTCTCTGGGCAGCCTGTGCCACTGCTCTGCCACCCGCACAGCAAAGAAGTCCCTCCTCAGGTTGAGATGGAACTTCCTACGCTCAAGTCTGTGCCCGTTCCCTCTTGCCCTGTCACTGGGCACCACTGACAAAAGACATGGATCATAGGATGTAAATCTGCCCTCAGGGCAATCGCTGCAATGTACTCCAACAGAGCAAAACATAAGATTGCTCTTATTGTCTTAAGTTATGTCATCTGCTATGGATACCAAGTCTTTACGGAGGTGAAATACCACACAGATCTTTCGTCCGGGTTGGGTAGGGTCCCTCCGTGGGTCTGTTGCCTGGTATTTCCTTTTCTGGTGACCGTGTGCCAGCTTCAGTTTGGTGTATGTAACCTCCTGTGCTAAGGAGCTGGTAAAACCCAACCCTGGGGTTACCGGTGGCAAAGCAGCCTTGTGTGCCACGGGCAGGGGATTTGGCAGCTGGCTGCTGTCAAAATAAATGGCTGCTCAAACCATGGCAGTCTGTCAGGGCCAGATGCTCTTAGTTCCTAGATAATGGAATGTGACATTACGTACCCATCGACAAAGCCAGCAGTGCTGCTGGCGGGGTGTGGGTATGTGTGGCAATCTTCTGGATTTGCCATCTCCTTTTATTGCCTTTCCCCGTGTCTCACGTTGCCTCTGATTCTGCTGAATGGGTTTTTTCTTGTCCCTTTTAAGAAGACCGTAGATAAAGGGGTTGGCTTTTTTTTTATAAGCCTTTTCCTTCGTGAGGATATGTGGTGTTAGTACACACTCCGATTGAAGCCAGCTAGCCTGGGCATCCTCCAGATGTTGTTCTGCTCATCTCCAAAGGGTTCTGCCCTCCTTTGCTGCTTCCGCGCAGCTCTTCCCTCCAGCTTCTTCTTCCCGGCAGCTTTGGGCAGCATCACGGGTGTCCGTGCCTCCTTTCTGCCTGGGGGGATAAAAGGTCTGTCGTCATGCGTGGCTTCAGCTCCTTATTTTTGAGGTTCCAGCCTCGCTACATGATTTTTGGTTCTTAGTTGTGCACAGTAGTGTCCTGTCAAGGGATGAGCATTTCTGGATGCCGCTCCTTCTGGCTGAGTTGGACTAGCGATTCTGACAGCTGTCAATGCCATTGCCTTGAGTCAGACATCATTAAAGGTTTTACATCATGGAGCCTGGTTTCTTTTGTGGTTAAATCATACTCTGTGCCCTCCAGTGAATCGTACAGCGTCTTGTCAGTGTTGGGAATTTTATGTGTTCAGATCCTGTTGAAGAGTTGGGGTGTTTAGAAGTAGTGAAATCCAGCTAGACTGGAGAAATTCTCCTTGTTTTTAATGATGTGAGAAGATGGTATAGCAAAGAGATCCGCATTCCTCCCCCCAACAGCTCTGCAAGAGCAAAACTTTTTGGGGTCTCAGACTGTCAGAAGAGGAGGAAAAAAAAAATACTGCTTGAATGATGTAATTAATAATTAATGTCTGTTATTCATACAATACCAGGAATACACCTAAGCACAAATCAGAGGCCACTAACTTGCATGAGCTCTACTCTGAGGAGCTTTGCTTCTGACTCCTGCTGGTTTTTGCGGCTGCAGCTTTGGCAACGTTAAAGAAGTTACTCTCCAAGTGTGGCTGTGCAGCAGCAGAAGTCAGAGATGGTGGTTTGGGGCAAGACTGAGCAGTAAAAAGGGGTGGGAGAGGGCACGAGGTAGAGGAAGGAGAGCTAACAGCGTGGAGGAAGTGTGAAAAAGCAAGCGTGGGAAACGGGATTTCTTTATCCCCAATAACGGGAGCCTGTGGCTTTCAGATGGCATCACTCGAGATCTCACGCTTGCTCCAGGCCTTCTGTTTCAGTCGTACAACAATGAAAACTTCCAACAGCTGTAATTGCACCTCGGTCTATGAGTATCCTTAGAGCTGTCTAATCTTTCTAAACTTTTCCTGGTTTTATTTGATCTTTCCTACCTGCTTCCCGGAGCAGAAAATCCATTTAGTGAGCAACGGAGAAGGACCAGTTGTCTACGTGCACCCGAGCAAGATAAATTTCGGCAGTATCCAAGTCCTACAAGATGCTTCCCGAACTCTCCACCTCTCCAATCAGACTGTCATCCCTGCATCCTTCTGGGCAGAGATGGTAAGTATCCATGGGGCTATTTTCCGACAAAAATGACTGGTCTGTAGCAACCTGTGACTCGATTTTTATAAGCAACACTTCCAGATCGCTGTCTGAGAGAGAAAGCAAGATATTCCGTCACAATGGAGCAAGAGGAGCCTGGCTCTGAGTGCAGCTTTAGCTGGGGCACCCCTCAGTAAAACAGAGTTTGCATAGATGTTTGAGCAGAAATTAGTCTGGATCGTTTTCACAACTTCTCCCTTTATTTTGTGGAAGGTATTTAGCTCTGAGAGTCATGCTTTTGGCGCTCTAGGAGATCAAGAGAACCCTGTGGCCCTTTGTCCCTGAAAGAGTATGGGTTTCTCTAGGGTTTCCCGGGTACGTCTGCATCTGCTGTGCCTCGAACTCCTACTAACGATAGAGAGGTCTGTCCTCAAACTGCTCACGGTGAGGCGCATTTCGCACCTCCTGGGGGTCAAACCAGCTGGGTGGGCACGCAATAAGATACTTGGAAGGGTCGTAGGACTGCCTTGCGGAGTCTGCGGGCTCTGTAGCATTGCAGAGCATCTCTGGGGACTGGCTGCGGAAAAAGGCTGTTTAATTTGAGGAGGCTGCACAGTGCGACCGGAGGAGCTGGAGTTGCTCCCCTGGCAGGGGCAGCGGGGATGGTGCAGCTGGGAAAGGCTTACGTGCTGAGGCTGGGTGGGACATGCTCCCCACCAGAGCAGGAATTTGGGACTGAGGCAGGAAAACAGGGTTTGGAAGGAGGTTTGTGCTTCTCTGTGCTAGGTGGGTTAAACTTCTGGGGCTGGTTAACGAATTTCCCTCCTTGCTGCTTTTCCAGCTGTTTCACCCCGGTTTCTGTGCTGGGGAGGACAAACGTAACCTCAGAGTTGGAGGTTCCCAGGGCAGATTTCTTTGGCTCCGCAAAGAAAATCTACTTTCCATCTCTGCAGCGGGCAAGCCACTTTGGAGAGGTGGTACTGGTGTATAATGACGGGTTTGCGTGTTTGTACCCAGGACGGACCCGCAGAGCTCTGCGTGGGTGCTGCTATCCCGGTGTAAAGCCTTCCCCACTCCCCTGGGCAGCCTGCAGCGTACCCGGGTGGCTTGCAGGGGTAGATCTGCCTCTCCCTTGCTTCACTGCCCTAAATTATGGGATTGGGGGATAAATCCTACCCTGCTTCACTGCAATCTCTGCAAATATTGTGGCTAATCAATTAAGAGAACAGTAATATGAGGTGGTTCAGGAGTGGTTTCTTTCCCTGTGGTGAATATGGGCTCTGCTGCTCCATAGTCCTGCTGCTCTGCTGACTCCCCAAGGGTGAGTTACCCCACGGCGAGCATCTCAGCTTCCCCGGGTGGCTGCTGATATCATGGAGATGTTCAAGAGAACCTGCTCGATCAGCCGTTTCAACAAGGGCTCTTCAGGCTCTTGAACGCTGTGACGCTGAGCCTGTCTGATGGGAGCAGCACTGCGGCAGGCGAGATGCGCCCGAGCCGCTCCTCCTCTCAGCAGCTGCCTACTCTGGTGCTGTTTTGCTGCCTCCGATGAAGCTTTGCTCTTTGTCGCTGCCTGGCAGTGTATTGGTGGGAAGAAGAGAGGACTGAATAATTTTGGGACTAAAATTGGAGATGTGGTTGGCTGTCAGGGTGACCTGCGCCCGTACATGGGAGAGCAGAACTGGCTCCGGTTGTCCCCTCACTGCGCTCGTGGGTGACTTGGGCATCCTCCGTTCACTTGTGCTCTTGAACCCAAGTCTTGCGTTCTTGTAAGGTGCCAAAGGTGCTGTTCTGATTTCCCGCTTGGAGATGTGCTGCAGGACAGCAAGCTGTGATTTCTCTGTCCTCCATTTGATGGCTCATCTCGAAATGGTGGCTGTTTGCAGTTAGGCTTATAGATCCCGGTCCCCGCTTGAATGAAAGAGGTATTGATTGAGATTTTCACAGCCGCATTGGATCAGCAGTGTTACTGTACACTGATCGGCAGCTCAACAAACTGGATGAGATTAAATTAAGGGGCAGCGACAGAGCAAGTAAAAGTCTGGTGTCTTGTTGAAAGTGTCTTTGGTTGGACTCGATGATCTTAAAGGTCCCTTCCAACCTTAACAATTCTATGATTCTAAGTAGCAGAGGAAAATGCCGTAATGCAGATGGCCGTGCTGCCACCGTGGTGGGATCCTTAACCAACATGTGCAAATTGCTGTTCCTGTCAAGTCAAGCTTTCTTCTTGCTTTACGGGAGAAAAGAGCAATTGCATGAGCAAGCAGAGATGCTTTGTTGTGGATATTCTCACGTTGGGATCGTGATTTAAGGAATTACCTGGAGCACCCCTTGTGCCCAGGCTTCCCCGTGCCCCTCCTCTTCCCTGCGTTCGCTGAGTTGAGTATAGCCTACTCTGTGAGTTGCCAGGAGCAGCGCTGAGCATCTCTGCCTCCAGAAGGAAATAAATTAAAAACCCCTCCAAAGCTGTGTGTTGAGCTGGGGCTTTTTGGGTTTGAAGAGGTATGTAAGGACTTCACGCCCTAGTCCTGTGTTGGGTTATCCCCACTTGCCAGGGTATCTGCAGATCACAGAATCGTCAGGGCTGGAAAAGACCTTTAAGATCATCAAGTCCAACCGCTATCTAACTCTACCAGGCCCACTTCTAACCCATGTCCCTGAGCACCATATCTAGAAGGCTTTTAAATACATCCAAGGAAGGCGATTCAACCACTGCCCTGGGCAGCCTGTGCCAGTCTTCGATAACCCTTTCAGTGGAGAAGTTTTTCCTGTCTAACCTAAACCTCCCCTGGTGCAATGTGATGCCATTTCATCTTGTCCGATGGGTTGTAACCTGGGAGCAGAGACCGACACCCCCCCCCCTCGCT
>VZSZ01004985.1:140793-152827 GCA_013398815.1 Ibidorhyncha struthersii
CCTCAGTGTCTGGTCATGAGGAGCCCAAAACTGAACACAGCACTCGAGGTGGGGTCTCACCAATGCTGAGTACAGGGGGACGGTCACTGCCCCAGTCCTGCTGGCCACACTATTCCTGATACAGGCCGGGATGCTGTTGGCCTTCTTGGCCACCTGGGCACACCGCTGGCTCATATTCAGCCGGCTCCGACCAATGCCCCCAGGTCCTTCTCCGCTGGGCAGCTTTCCAGCCACCTCTCTGCAAGCCTGTAGCATCCACGGGGTTGGTGTGACCCAAGTGCAGCACCCGGCACTTGGCCTTGTGTAACCTCATACCGTTGGCCTCAGCCCATCGATCCAGCATCTCTCATCCTTGGGACCAACGTGTCATCCCGTGCTCGTCCACTGAATCCCAGGTTGGCCCGATGTACTTTTTCCGTGTTAGATTGCTTTCCCAGCTGCTAGACAGCCCGGCCTGTTAGAGCATCCTCTGGATCCAGCAAGGGGAGCGTTTGCCCTTTTTGTGGGTAGAAAAGACTGGAGGAATAGCTCAACATGAAGGAGCTGCTGCAGCTTAGCTGGGGGCTGATGTGACCTGCTGAAAAAGGTCTCCTCCTTGCTGCTGCCTGTCATCTTCTTTTCCTGTTTCCTGAAGCATCTGATTGGGGTTTGGTTTTTTTTTTTTTTCCTGTATTGACAAGTGCAAAAGAGTTGTTATTGATTAATGGAAGTGTTTGCTCTCCCTGCAGAAAGGCAGAGAGGCAAAAATGTCTTTCTTTGATCATTTCCTACTTGTTCTTTGTCCCTGTGTCTTCTCGGGTTCCTTTATTCGGCTATGAAGAATGACATCTCTCGGCATCACGGAAGGCAGCTGCATATCACGCCTGTGTGATCAGGGAAAGAAAAGACGGACCTGCAGTGTAATTTTTGTTAATCAGTGGCAGCTTCCTTCTACCTGTGTAACCACCGCACTGAGTCTGTTAGGTACTGCCGCAGGGAGGCAAATGGTGGTTTCCCAGTGCCTCGTAATGAGGGAGGAGAGGGAAAACCTTTCTTGGGACTTCCCCTGCTCGTGACAATCCTAATCTGGGGTCCTGTCTCCTATGACCTGATCCTTGACCTCCCTAATCCAGAGCCCTGTGCTCCCCACAGAGCTGGATTCCAGCGGCGGTCCTACAGCCAGATGTGTTGTCTTCAGGAGAGTCCCTGGCGAGCACATCCCCTTCCACCTTCCCAGGGATAAGCTGCCATCAGATTCATCTGGAGCTGACACTGCAGAAGAGACCAAGTTCTGTTTATTTAACAAGGACAACAAAAGCTGTAACTGTTTATCTTCTCAGTGGGATTCACTGGAGAAAAGTCAACCGATTTTCAGGCAACGTATAAAGGCTCTCGGTCAAACTCGGTGTAAGCAAAGAGAGAACACGCAGTTCCCATTCCCATACTCGCTTCGCTCCTCATTAGTGCAGGATTTGTTTCATTTCCTAATTCATTGCTTATTATCTCAAGCCAACATTCCCTTTATTAAAGAAACGGCCATATGGAGAGACAGTGAAACATGGAGATAAACTTGAAAACAGTGCCGATAAAGGGATGCTGCTTTAGGGAGTCCGTTTCTTGTTCTGGCTGATGGGTGAATTTGTTGTTCTCTGGGCGAATTGTGCCGGCTGCGGGGGAGGAAGGCTTTGAAGAGCGCGCGGGCATTGTTCGTACCTCTCTCTGACTGCTCTCACTGAAGTTGGAGCAAACTTGAATTGGCAAGAGGGTGGGTTTTAAATCTACTGTAAATTACATATTATTTTTTTCCCCCCGAGCATCTGAATAATTGGCCAGCCTGTCAGTGTTTGCTTGTAGCGAGACACAGGCAGACAGCGCCGTGCCCTTCAAACGATATCTGCAATGCTATTTAGAAATGAGTGTTAAATTAACTTTCCAGGGTATGGGCAGCACTGACCCCGAATCTGTGGCCTCTTCCAATGTGAGCAGAGCTTTTGAAGATAAGATGCATAGGCTTAACTCTTCCCAAAGCTGTCCCTCCAGTGCCTCGTGGTGCTCCAAAAGCTTACCGTTAGACTTAAACCATTGGCTTGGTGTTGAAAGGTTGGGTTTTGCTAATGCGGCGGTACCAGTTTGCTGATTTCCACTTGGTTTGGTCTTGCCAGAGCTTCTAAGAGGTTTGGAGGAGACTTCGGAAAAGATGCCTGAAACCTGGCCACGGGGACGAGGGGTTTTATTGTGTCAGGTATCTTATATGAGTTCACACTCTTTCAAAATTGCTGTGTTTCAGTAATTGAATCCCAGACTGGTGGGGGTTGGAAAGGACCTCTGGAGCTCCCCCAGTGCCACCCCCTGCCAGAGCAGGGGCACCTCCAGCAGTGGCACAGGACGGTGTCCAGGCGGGTTTGGAATGGCTCCAGAGTGGGAGACTCCCCCCCCTCTCTGGGCAGCCTGTGCCACTGCTCTGCCACCCGCACAGCAAAGAAGTCCCTCCTCAGGTTGAGATGGAACTTCCTACGCGCAAGTCTGTGCCCGTTCCCTCTTGCCCTGTCACTGGGCACCACTGACAAAAGACTGTTCCCACCCCCTGGCACCCGCCCTTTGAGGGCTGATAAGCGTTGATAAGATCCCCCCTCAGTCTTCTCTCCTCCCGACTGAACAGCCCCGAGTCCCTCAGCCTTTCCTCATCAGAGAGATGCTCCAGTCCCCTCCTCATCTCTGTGGCCCTAAGACATTGTTATTCTGCTCACCCAGGGAAACTAAACCCGTTGTATTGTGCTGCACCCATCGGCCAACTGAATTAAAGAAGGGTAGAAGGCTTCGAGGCAATTATGCTCCTGCAAGCAGGAGTGACTCAGCTGAGTGCTTTTCCCAAAGGAAAAGCTGGAGGAGTTTGGTTATTAAATGTTGTGCTTGGCAGCAGCCGGGCGAGCCGTGCCTGTGTTCCTGGCTGGCCAACACCAACATGCAGAGCGGTGGCACTGGTGTCCCCAGCCCAGCAGGGAGAGCAGATGGGGTCTGGAGGGGTGAGCTGTGGACAGGGGACAGAAATGGAGATGAGCTTCGTTAGCTCACTCAGCTGTCTGCCATTAGCTGACCCAAGTGTGACAAATTAGGCTGTGTTGTCAGTGGCAGAGGGTGCCATGCTTTAATTTTTATATTTTTAACTGGCTTTAGAGGCTCTGCCCTTTGGTTCCATAAAGCGATGGGTCTGCCCGGCACTGTGTGAATGCTCCCGCTGCTGGAACCTGGTAAAGTGCGGCTGCATCCTTAATACTGAGTTCTGCCGCTTCTTTCACTCGCGTAAGGCCAGAATGACCAGATCACTTTAATTAACTAGCTTTAGGAGCGTGGTGGCTCCTCAGTCACCCCTTAGGGCAGCCATCCATCCATCTCTCAGATGCGCGCTGGTGTCTGTTATAACCACGGTTAATTTTGGCAGCTCTTATTCACAATGGAAGGATGCCCTGGGAGAAGCTAATGATCTCAGTGTTGAACTTCTTGATTTAAGTGATTGATCCCAACCCTTGCCTGGCGCTCAGGGACTCTGCCGCCCCTCTGCGCAAGCTCCTACAGGGACAAAAATAGCCACCGTCTTTGTCTGTCCAGCGCATCCGGCTATTGCATCATTTTCCAGAGCATTCGGGGATAAGCAAGTGGCAGGTACATTCTCAGAAGTTAGATCTTGGTCTCTGAAGGGATGGAGTTTTTTAGCATGGCTCCAAGAGCCACCTTGTCTGTGGGACACAGCCTGGGTGGGTGTTGGCAGAAGCTGATCTAAAACCTGGGTGAATCTGGCCCGGCAGAGCCTTTCTGTCCTGGCAGGTCTCCCCTTTGGTGATGTACCGTGCTGCCCCTTGGCCCCACACCAAATGCTAATGGAAGGAATGAGGACACGATGCAAATCGTGCTCCTCCGGAGTGGGCTGTTGGCCTGGTGGGGCATGGTGGGTCGGCGCTGGGTCACCCTGGGAAATTCAAAGTCTGGTTCCTTCGAGACAGCCTATCATTATTCCTCAGTAATAGTTTCTTGGGTGCAATTTACTGCCCGGCTCGTTGCCAAGCTTTGATAAATGAGCTTTGTCAGATAGCAGACTTGCAGATTCACCTCTGGAGCAAAGCTATCAGGTCTTCTTTTCAAGCGAGCTACCCCGTGTCAGCACGAATCAGAGGAAAAGTTGTACATTAACGTCAACGAAAACCTCACACCCACCGGCTCGGCATGAACGAGTCGCCTGGGTAGCCCGTGGCTGATGGCAGCGCAGTTGGGTGCCTCTGAGGCATCAGCTACGCACGGGGTGCAGGGACAACAGGAGAGGGTCGGTGGGATCCGATATGGTGAGTGAGGTCAGTCTTCTCTCGTCTACCTGCCCGGGGTTGTGTGCGTCGCTGGCCTTTGAGATGAAAAGGAATTTGGTGCTGATTTTTTTTTGTTTGATGGCGTTTTGATGACTGTAATCTCTCAGGGTAAGCAGGTGGAGCTCCGCTCCCAGGTTTTGCTTTGTTTGCCGTCTTCCAGTCTAGGTAGACGCCCTGAGGTTCAGCCTGGATTTCGAGTGCTGCGTCTCCTCCGCAGCCGAGGAGTGTCAGGGGTGCAGAAAACGAAAGGATAATAAGTCAGACCTCAAAGGGAATATAAGAATATTCCCTAACAGAGTATGAGGTCCCAAACCAGAAGAGCGGAGAGTAGGGTGCAGGTAATAATGACTGTAGGACGATGTAGGAGTGAACAAAGCCTAACCTGCTCCCCATGGAGACGCAGAGCCCCGGTGTTCAGCCTGTGCTGATTACCTTCCTCCATCTCATCCTCATCTTGCTTTATTTTTTTTTTTTTTAAGATTTTTCTCTTGCAGCTCTGGAGGACAAATTAAATGTAGCCGAGTTTATTAATTTTGCGAGTGCCTGGAATAATTTTGATGCCTTTTGGCATGCTCGATGCGGACCTGACCTGCTCTCCACGCAGGGCACAGTCAGCCTGGGGAGTTACTGTAGCTGGGGCACCTACGCGTGCTGCTGGGACCCTGAATGCTCAGCAAGTTGTTGCTTCCCTGGCTGATCTTATCCTCATTGTTAGCCGAACTGGGTTTTTTTTTTGGGGGGGGGAATATTTAAAATGCTTTCCGGGACTTTGAAGCGCTGCTTGGTTTTCTAATGCTCTTCACCTTTGGGCTGGCTGGTGTCCTGTTAGAGCTCAGTGCTGCCAGCCTGATGGATGGAAACTTGAGCTAACTTCACCTAGATCAAGCACTTGCTTGGATCATGTCAGGCCTCCAAGCACATCGTTGATCTTTATTAAGAAAAAAAAAAAAAAGAAAAAAAGGAAAAAAGAGGAAAAAAACCCTCTTCTCTTACAACACTGCAGTGTTCTGGGTGAGTAGTGCCTGTCCCAAACAGCACTGAACTGTGGTGTGTGTACCACCACCACCACCATGATGGACACTTGGAAGTGGTACATCTCCATCCCAGTGCGTTTCACGCCGGCCAGGGAGCACTGAGTGCATTTCTCTGCTGCAGCCTTGCTCCCCGTGACCGTGGTTTTACACGGGCTGGGGGTCCAGCACCTTTAATGCCCCATTGGTAGCGGAAGGTCCATGAGAAACCAGAGGAAGGGAGTGCTTGGGAAGCCTGGGCCATGCCCACAGGGCATGTCTTGCAGGTGTTTTTTTCTGCTTATTTCTATACTGCCCTCCTAGAAACACTTACAGCTGAATTTTTTAAAGCCAAGGACAGTGGGGCACCTCACTACAGCTTAATGGTCATAGAATCGCAGAATGGTTTAGGTTGAAAGGGACCTTAAAGCTCATCTGGTTCCAACCCCCTGCCCTGGGCAGGGACACCTCCCCCCAGCCCAGGTTGCTCCCAGCCCCGTCCAACCTGGCCTTGGACACCTCCAGGGATGGGGCAGCCACAGCTCCTCGGGGCAACCTGCGCCAGTGCCTCACCGCCCTCACAGGAAAGAATTTCTTCCTAATATCTCATCTAAATCTCCCCTCTTCCAGTTTGACCAATGGGAACCGAGGGCTTCAGTCCTTTGGGGGCTGTTAAGAAGCGCTGCCTAACTCGTGGGAAAGAAGACTTTGGTGCTGAGGTTTTGTTTAATGGGTTTTGCAGACTTATTCTTCAGACTCTCAGCAGCATCCCCTGGCCGTGCGGCTGCTGCGGTGGGATTCGAGCAGTCCTGGCTTCCTCTGACCATAAGCCTTTATGTGAACCTGGCCACTGTTGTGAGGAAGCCAGGAGAAATAAAGTAGCTTCCCTTGGTGCGCGCTCCAAAGGAGAGAGCGAAGGGGAAATAACCTTCTCCTGAGGATGAGCATCCCTTGGGTCGGGTAGAATGAAGCCAGTCTGTTAAAGGAGGGTAAAATACAGGTTGTGTAATTCCTGCATAGTTGCTGTTTCCAGGCACAACATTTAGGGAAACTTAAGTTTTTTACCCTCATATCTTCAGTCCTTTCTTTTCCTGCACCCCACAGGAGGCATGGGTCCATGGTTTCCATCTTAAGATAGTGTTTGGCTTGTCTTACAGGCTGGCAAGTGCTCACGCTGGAGGATTGAACCCAGTAAAGGAGTGATCCCCCCCGAGGCTGAGGTGTCTGTGGCTGTCATAGCAAACTTGGATGACACCGAGAAATTCCAGGACGAGGTGAACCTGTTCATAGAGAACAGCCGCAGTTACGACATCCCCGTCCGGGCTGTTGGCATTGGCACAACAATTGTCACCGACAAACCCTTTGCTCCGGAGCTCAACTTGGGACCCCACTTCAGGTATGGTATCTCTCAGCTCCCACTTCTCCCGTGGGCTCAGCAAGGAGGAGTTTTGCTGCGGTCCTTCAGGTTAGGTCTCCTTCAGTGCTCAAGGTCCTGGCTCCGTTTCACCGAAACCACAGGAATTCCTTTAGAAACATTTTATGGTCGTTTGAAGGTCCTTAGATACCCTCAAAAACCACCAAAATGGACACCAGTTGCTAAATTGTCACCGAATTGCCCTTAGTTAGAATACATTTATTTCCTCACTTTATCAAATAAAGATTTGGAGGAAAACAGCAGGTCCCGGAAGCCTCTGGCTGGAAAATGCTACATTACATGTATAAACATATTTCCCTTTGCAATAACGTTGCTCGCTCTTTCACTTACTGTGGAGTATCATCTCGCAACAGCGGAAAACCTTGGCGGTGGCTTGTTAGCAACTCCTCGACTAAATTAACGGTGCTGATTTATTTCCCCTCTGCCCGGGAGTCCTGGAGGAGTGGCAGAATTTGTCTTTGCCCTCTATCAGCCCTCCGTTCGCTCGTTTTCCCTGGCTCCCCCGCTCTTTATTAGATATACTCATGGGCAAGCGAGGGTGGCTGCAGGACCTGCTCTGGATGGGAGAGGAGAAGTCTGCTGAGGTTGGGTGGGATAAATTGCGAGTGTTAACTAAAAGCTTAGCTCGGAGGAAGGGGATTCGCTGATCCTAAGGCGTGTGTCTGAAACTGGGCACGTTCTTATAACAGGAGAAAAATAAGCCCTCTCAAAGTGCTCTTTGTCTTGTGTTGGAGACCTCCTGGGACAAGAAGACTCTTCTTCTCAAGGTGCCTGTTCCTTTCCCTGGCTGCAAAGAGGACCCATGGTGCTCCAATACCTAAATTTTGGGGTAGAAAGAGCAGGTTAATCCTACCTTAAGCATTTTGGATAGATCTGGGGGGATTTAAACATGCACCCCCAAGCCGTCCACCTAAGCAGGGCCGTGGCAGGGAGGTTGGTGCTGGTCCAGCCTTTCCTGTGCTTTGTACGGCCACAAGTAGGCTACACAACGCAGGGGACAATGTCAGCGTGGGTCACGTCATCGTCCCCTTCCCCCCTTCCCATCTTAGCCTGCAGGCTCTGGTTGATGTCGTCGCCGTTGCTTTTGGCTGCAGAGCTGCCACCGGGTGACCTGTTTTAGTGGTGGGTTTGGCAGTGTTCAGTTGATGGTTGGACTCGATCTTAAAGGTCCCTTCCAACCTAGGCTACGATTCTATAATTGACCTGAGGTGGGACCCAAGTAACGTCTCGGATGAGTTGGGCTTTCCTAGAGCATCTACCCAGAGCTGCTCCAGGGTTTTGTCTGTTGCTGTCCATAACGTAAACCATTTCATACTAAACTTGTATGCATCATTTTTTAACAGTCCGTTTCAAAGAGTGGTTTGGTTTCTACTGTTGCTTCTGTGTCTGTACTTCGCTGCTCGCAGCAGACGTGCATTTTGTAAGCCCCGTATTCTGTACCTTTCAAAAAGAAAATAACTCTTCCGGGAACAATTCATTCTCTGGCCATGCTCAGATTTATTAAGGGTAAAATAATTACTCCAGACTAGCCTGCAGTTAGTGTTTCTTTACATGAAGGAATCAATTTCCATTGAATATTCATTTTGGTTTATAATCTAGCTGTCATTATTCAGCTCTTGTTGTCGCTCCGTTCCCTCAGCAGCTAGACCTGGTCTTGCTGCTGTGTTCATACCAGGGAAAATTCTGTTGATCCTGTGTTCTCGTAGGGCATTTATCTTCCTAAAATGTAAACCAGCTGCGCTGTTCAAGCAAAGGGTGATATGTTGGGGGTGATGAGAGTTGGATGCTCCCTAAGGGATGGGGAATGGCCCAGGGGGATAACGTAGGTGCCCAGGCAGGGACCCCGCCAGCGAGGCGAGCGGTGCCCAGGTCACCAGATGAGACTATGTACCCTGCAGCTCCCAAATAGCATCTTCAGAGGGATGCCAGCTGAGGCGGCAGCTCCTGAGGGGGAGGTGGAATGGCAGGGAACCTGTTCCTCCATCCGTTTGCAGCTGGGACAGACCGGCTTGGCATCCGATGTAGCGAGACCTGCAGGAAGCACCTTGGGAAAAACCTTCCTGAGTATTAAGCACTGGTGGTGCTCTGTCTGAAGCTACTGAGATCATGATGATGTTCTTCACAAAGCTTTTCCTTGCTGTACCCAAACAGACCAGCTGCTGGATGGTGATAAACTTAAGAGCGACCAAGGTCTGTCTCATGCTGAAGCTTTGAGCTTGGTCAGCCTTTGCGGAGGTGGCTTTATTGCTGAGCACGCAGTCAGATGAGGCCATCAGGGCGCTGAAGCTGGGTGACCGCTGGGAAACGGCAGCTCCCGTGACGCTTTCCATCTCCTCTTCTCTTCTAGCCTGGATCCCTGCTACTACTGCTTCAAGATAACGAACAAAGGACGACGCACCCATCAGCTCTATTGGACAACGGAAGGTTTCGCCCCGTTTCGCCAGCGCGATCGTCTCCCTGCCATCAGCAACACCAAGGGCAAAGATTCCTCCCAGAGCCGCAAACCTGCCTGCCCCGTGTTTAAGCTTCGGCCGCTGAGGATGGAGCTGATGCCAGGCAAGACGATGGAGATGATGCTGGAAGGCTTCTGCAGCACTCCCCAGGTGAGGTCCCCCACGAGCGCTGAGCCTTCCCCCGTCAGATCACCTCCACCAGGACTTCTTCTGCAGCCCCTTGACATTCGCCTGAGAAGAAGAGCAAGCGCTTTCAAGAAACTGTTTTTAACGCCACAAGTTACCATGGCAGCACCAGTTGCTTTCCTTGCTGGCCAGCATCAGTCACTAAGGCTTTTTTTGTGTTTCTATAGCTACCATAACCCCAACTTGCTGATACCAAAATACGGGCTGAGGGCAGCGTTGCTGCCACAGGGGCGAATGGCAGGTTACGAGGCAGAAAGGAAGGGCAGAGAAAATAAGTTACGCCGAGACTAGGAGCACTGGCAGAAAGTAAATAATAAAAAAAAAAAAAAGCCAAGTAATGTATCTGGGGGAAGCAGTGAGTTAAAAAAACCCCACCTGTGAAGGGAGGGAGTGTCTGGGAGCAGCATCATTTTTCCTCCGTAGACAAACATGGGCAGAGGGCTTGTCTAGCACTGAGTCCTGGAGGAGAAAAACGAATGCAATGTGTCAGCTCTAATGATGGGAGTGACGTTCTCTATGTGGGAAACTGTTCCCAGGGATCATTATAATTGACAGCTTGACTTTTGTCAATATTTCCATAACAACTGGCTCCGGTCTCTCAGCCGGCCCCAGTTTCCCAAGGGCAGCTGGGTCTTGCAGCACCCTTGGATGGCAGCTCAGAGGGGACATTTGAGCGGAATCACTGGCTGTTCTCCTCCCCCGCCCCTTCTTTCCAGGGGAAATCCAACTCTGCAGAGAAGCTGCTGGCTAACCCTGGTGTGCATTCCCTTGCTCCAAGACCACTGGGCACAGATGTTTAAGTGACTGTGGAATAAATCTGCATTAAGCTCCTGCTTAGTGGTTTGAAAGGTGTTTTAAGGGGTTGCCTCGGTGGTAGCTTGAAGACAACTTGACTACCCACTCAGTTGACTGTGATGGGACTGTCTCTGTGCAGTTTGGAGCACAAAGAGGGGAAAAAGGCACTAGAAAGGAAATAAATGCTCGGGCACTGGAGAGGATGTCTTGCCTGGAAAGCTGAAAGGACATCTGTGAGCTCAGCTGTGGCTACCTGGCTCCCGGAGCCAAAGCCAAGACCCTGGGGAAGTGGGCTTTCCACCTTCCTTGGGTCTTGACAACTTGATACTCTTCAGGTTGGTCAGGAGCGCAACTCCCCACATTGCATGTGCAACACAAGTGATTTTGAAGGCTGTAGGCTCCAAGGAAGAGTTGGGTTGTGGTGTTGTACCAGGGGAAGAGCGAGAAATAAAATGAGGAATTTGGGGAAGTGAAACCATGAGAAAACAGGAAAAAAGTCTTGAATGTAAGAACGTCCAGCTTTAGCAGAGGGTTTGCGTGTGAAGTGCAAGATACCTCTTTCCTGGGGAGATTTCTTTTAAAACCGGCTCTAGGAGAGCACAGAACATCCTAGGAATGAGTGATCCCCTCTCTACCTGAAGGCAGGATGGCTGTTTGGGTTTTTCCCATGGATCCCTTCCACTAAGCTTCCAAGGAAGGGTTTGCTGGCATTGGCCCAAATATAGTCTGGTTTGTGTTTTGTTTTGGTGGGTTTTTTTTTGTTTTGTTTTTTTTTTTTTTTTTTAATCGGTTCCTACAGCTTTTTCTAAGAGTTATGCTTAGCAATGGGGCACATCAAAGCACTAATCATTTGGGGCAGGGATTATTACAATTGTAGGCAGCACATGGCTCACAAGTGCCTTTTGTGGATGTTAGGGTGTAGTGTTACGGACATTTGAGTGCAGAATAAGTAGGATGCTGGAGCACCTCTCCTATGAGGACAGGCTGAGAGAGTTGAGGGTGTTCAGCCTGGAGAAGAGAAGGCTCTGGGGAGACCTCAGAGCCCCTTCCAGCGCCTAAAGGGGCTCCAGGAGAGCTGGGGAGGGACTCTGGATCAGGGAGGGGAGTGATGGGGCAAGGGGGAATGGTTTTACACTGAAAGAGGGGCGATTTAGATGAGCTATGAGGATTAAATTCTTCCCTGTGATGGTGGTGAGCCCCTGGCGCAGGTTGCCCAGAGCAGCTGTGGCTGCCCCATCCCTGGAGATGTTCAAGGCCAGGTTGGACGGGGCTGGGAGCAACCTGGGCTGGGGGGAGGTGTCCCTGCCCAGGGCAGGGGGGTGGAACTGGATGATCTTTAAGGTCCCTTCCAACCTGAACCATTCTGTGAGCCTATGATAAAAAGAAAAGTGACCAGTGACTATAACTCTATGGCAGTAATACCTGTTGACGGCCGAGATCCCGTGGCACGGTTTTTATCCAGGCTATCAAAACCCTTTGTGTCTGTGGTCAGGTGGCTAGCGAATGCAGTGTGTTTTTTCTGGACGATGCCCTGCTAGCAGCTGCTGGGTGACGCGTGACTCTTGTCCGCAGGTGGTGAAGGAGCGGCTGCTGTGCCACGCCATCGTGGGGAGCAAAGCGAGGAAGGCACAGATAATGCAAGTGGATGTCACGTGCGAGTTCGTCGCTCCCGTTCTGCATATCTCCACCAAAGAAATTGCTTTCCGGGTGGAGAAAGTAAGTCTTGGGATTCCATCCTGGCCTTTAATAGTGTGGCTGATAACCTAAAGCCTGGGGGGGGGGGGCACGTGTGTGTTTGGAGGAGGAAGTTAAACAGCTTCT
>VZSZ01004985.1:152836-166331 GCA_013398815.1 Ibidorhyncha struthersii
TTCTCCAAGTCCATGGGGCTTTGGCTATTGATTTGGGCGGGACCAAGCTTTGCTGTTAACACTGAGATTGCTATTTTGCTCCTCTGGGGTTGAGGATAGTCTCACCAGCTCTGTTGTGCCCTTCTTGATGTGGGGACAGAACCAAGCTGCTGAGCACGGGGCGAGACATGTGGGACCCAGGAGAACAGCGCGGGGTTTGCTCAGCCACCTGGTGTGCTGGGGCTGCAGGCGGGAGAGCAGATCGCTGCAGCTGGGCGATGCTAAACCCCCTCCTCACCCTTCCTCGGGTGCTTTGTAAAATAAGGGAGGGTGTTTTTAGAGACGGGACTGTGTCTTGTTTTTTTTTTTTAACTTCACTGAAGTAAAATTGAGGGTGGATCAAGGGCACTTCTAGAGAGACACCGGTTTCTGGACTCAGTATAAAGGGAGGGTTTTGAGGATCCTCCAAGGCACGGTGAAGGCTGAACACCAATCCAGTAGGGAAGCCGAGAAAAACTGAGATTGCTGTCAGTTCCTCAGGCTGATGAGGAAAAACCACCGTCTCTTGTCTCTCTTTGCCTTCTCTGCTGTCGGTATGGATGTTAGCTCTTTGCATTTCCCTACGTGTCACCTTCTTCAAAGGACCCGCAGACGTCCTTCAGCTGCAGTGGTGATAACACCAACGCAAAGCAGGTGCCCTTTAGCCTCTGGATCCCAACTCCTGCATCATCTTGCCCTCTCCCGCGAGGTGTCTGAAAAAGACAAGATATTTCATTATTTAGTTCCAGTGTTTTCAGGTCTCTCCTCTGGTTCCCAGGCTTCCAGAGAAGCGCAAAATCCTGTGAGCAGGCAGTTCAGATTTTAATTAGAAGCTTTCCAGCTCTCCCTGATGTCTGCCTGTGGTCTGCTTGATGCCATGCGCTCCGATTTATCGAGTGCTATGACACTGCAGCAGTTTGATATCAATACACCCAGAACTAGTTTCCCAAACACCGTCTAGTTTATATAAACCATGCAGGAAGCCCAGAACGATGCATAAACAGGAAGAAATAGCTTAGGCTGAGCTTAGCTTTGAGGCTGCAGACACCTTCTCGCTGTAGCAGGGGCAGAAGGAGACACGTTGCAAACGAGCTGTCGAGTTGCCTAGCTGGCCGTATGTGCATGGAAATGCTCGAAGCTAACCTTGGGCTCCTGTGGGCTCTCCACCACGGGCCAAATCCTGCTTGCTTTTCTCCTCCAAGTAGCCTCACCACTTTCACGAGGTTACTAGAGCTGATATGGTTATAAGAAATTACTGTATGTGAGTGAGAAACGTCTTGGGCCATTCTGCTACAAAACTGGAGACAAACCTTCTGGTTTTGATCTCGTTCAAGCAGCTGGCTCCTCTCGGGCTCCGATTCCCTCATCTGTATGTGAGACCGTTTCCCCGTCCCCTGGGGGATGCTGTGGCTTCTAAACATGAAACGCATCTGGTATACTTAGAGAAAACCCTTCTGGAAGGGGAGAAACTAATAAAAATAGTAAATAGAGATGTACGGACTTCTGGGGTTGAAAAATGTAAAATGCATCAAAGGGAAGGAGGTCATGGCCACTTCAAACTGCTTTTTTACCTTGTCTCCTCTTTTTGTAGCAACCCAGCGATGTCCTCCCTCTTCAGTACAAGCCTCTTTCTTTAAAAAACACCTCCTCCCTGCCACTCAGCGTTGTCCTGGCCTTAGAGCAACCCTTCTTAATCTGCGATGCAGACCAGCAGCCCTTCCCTGCAGGTGTTCAGGTGAGCAGCCGCGGACCTTCCTGCTGGTGGTGAGGTTTGAGGAGGGAGGAGTGTGGTGGTACCATTTTGTTTGGGAGGTCCTCTAGTAGAGAAGCTTATTCTTTAGAGTTGGCAGTAGACTGACCTGAACTAAATCAGATCCGAAATGAGCTGCTGAAGGTAAAAATCAACTCAATTGGGGAAATACATCCCGGCTTTAAGACATGAGGAGAGGGGAGCAGGCAACTAGGTCTGGGCAAGTCATGTAGCCTCTCATGGGTGGCCTCTTGGAAGCCGTCCCAGCTCTCCAGCAGCCGTTCGTAGATAACCTCAAGGGCAGCTTGTCCTCTCCAAGGGCAGCCCTGCTTTCAGGAAGGCTGAGGATGCTCCTCCAGCCTCTGCCTGGCACCTGCCCCGTTGTCGGTGGAAGGTTTTGGATGCGGACTCTGCTAAACACATGTTGTTGTGGGCACGGCCACCGCTTCTGTGCCGTGCCAGTGACTAGCACTGCAGGGGTGAGGCTGCAATGCTGTGTCACTTGTGCTGTGAGGACAAAGGAGTTCCCCTAGGGTCAGCACAAAAGGCCGTGGCGTGCCGATTTGCTTGTGTATTTAGCATATAGCCTTTGTGGGTCCAGAATTCAATAGAACAACATTTATTTCCCTCTTGTATTGATGTAGAGCACAAAGACACGAGCCTGAGATAGTCTCAGACAAGAGTGTTGTGGTGCTTGCAGTCATCCTCACACTGTGAAGAAAACAATGAACTGAGAAGTCTATGTTGGGGTCACACTTAGAACATTTACACGTTTCATGCTGTCGGACCTTGGGACTTCATCACACTGGTGATTAATACTCTTCATCTCCTTGCAGCCTGTGAAGCTGGAGATAGGGGAGGAACTTCATCTCTCCATCAGATTTAATCCTGCTTATGAGGAGGATTTGCATATCCGGGTAGTAGAGAAGGCTCTGAAGATACAGTTTCTTGAGCATCCTCATGAGGAGCAGGTCACCATTCGGGGAGAAGTCTACTTTCCAAATCTCCATATCCAGACCACGGCTGTGGACTTTGGCTGCATCTTGAATGACACTGAAGATGTGCGTTACATCAAGATGACCAACTGCAGCCCGCTTCTTGTCCAGTACCGCTGGTTTTTCCTGACAGGCAGCCGCGTGAGCCAGATGAGGTACGTGCACCTTTGCCCTCTCCTTGAAGCTCTCCTCCTTCGTGGTGTCCTCTTTGTGCTTTGCAAAGACCACGGCTGTTTGCCTGGGATCTGACAAATTGATTTCGACTTTCCCTTGTGGAAACAACACCCAGCAGCTGTGGTCAGGGTAGATGCTTGAGGTGATCTCCACCAATTTGTTGCTGGGAAAGGAGACAGTGTTCTCCAGTGAAGCTGGGGTCGTAAGACGCTACCGATACTTCTTGCGTAGCCCATAACCTAGAGTCCTGCTTTATTGCTGGAGCTACAAACCCCATGCATAGCCACTGGGACAAGCAGGTATATAATGCAACCTTGTTTCCTTCCCTGCCAGCCCTATTTGTTGTCATTTCATCCCAAGAACCTACACAGGCACTGCCACCAGAATGTCCTGCTTCTGTCCCGGTCTCTTGCCGCTGCTTTGCTATAGCCCCCATACTGGTTGCCCTGGGAAGGAAAGCTGGTGTGGAAAGCTGCTTTCTCAGACCGCGGTGGCCTGAGACAAACACTACCTTGGGAAAGTGAGTTTCCATCTGTTAAAACTGCACGTCACGTTCACAAAATGGCTATTTAGTGTTTCACAGCAAAACGGGAGGTTCTGCTGTGGCTTTGGGTACAGCTGTAGATGTTGGTGGGAGCACTTGTCTGAGCATCCCTGGGGAGCAGGGCCATCCAGCGCCGGCCCATGGTTTCCAAGCCCAAAAGCAATCTCGCAGTCGTGCTGGAGCACATCTGTAAACACATTTATCGCCGTTCTTCCCGCTGTGGCCTCTCTGCATAGTACAAAAATCTAGTCTGGGCAGTTTTAATTACAGTAGCAAATGGTTTTTCCATAATGCCCTAGGAAACCGAGCAAAGTGAACCATTGCGCATGGAAGTGCTGCTATTACAAATAACAGAAATCATCAATAAACAGTTTTGTTTAGGGAATTGGTGTCTGGCTCAGAGGAGACGACTTATCAGGAACTGGAAATTAGCTGTTGCGATGCGGAGGGCTTGGGGGAGGGAAGACCTGGGCGCTGGGGTAGCCCATTCCCAGCTGGGTCTTAGCAAGTAACAGCAGGTCTTTCGCGTGGTCTTTCTTGATGCATGGCACCTCCAAGAGCAGACCCTAAAATGCAGGGGAGAGCCTGCAAAAGCAGGGGGAGGGAGGTGGGCAAGGAAAGGGGAGCGGGGCTGAAAGCTCTGCGGGGAGGACCCTGTCATCTCCTGGTAAATTAGATTAGGGTTTAATTACAAGCTAAAGGGAAAATCTAATTTTGATGATAGAACAATACATATATTTTATAATAACAGAGAAACAAGCGCACTACAGTGAAGCCTGTGTGGGATTAATTTCCTCTGGGGCCACTTGTTGGCCGGTTGCCTGTTTATCTTTACTCTTATATATTTATTTTTTTTAGCACCAATTTAGGCTTTTGGAAAATGTGAATGCTGAACCAGTTTTCAGCTTTTAATTACCCCGTCTCCACCTAAATTGGCTTTGCTGGAGCTGAGCCTGCAAGGTGCTCCTGCTTCCAGCGCGTGCTGAGTCACTCGACTCTGCGGAGTCAGCCATGGAGGGTCCTGAGCATTTGGCAGGATAGCAGCTCCGAATGGGGTTGGCATAGCCCCTTTGCTGGCTCATTAGCGCTGTGGACATTATGACAGCTACCTTTTCTGCTCTGCATGTTAATTAAGCAGTAATGTACTCTCTCTGGGTCCCTCAGCAGACACCATGTGATCCTCTGTGGCAGAGCTTGGAAATGAAGATGGTTTCCAAACTATTAACACCTCAAATTGCTCATTAAGAGCCCGGCAGAAGGGCAGCGTGTCAGATATTATTTCTGGTCCACATTAAGCACTGTTGGTATTCTAAATTATCAGATCAAACTAACTCGGTCTGACATCGAGGGAATCAAACATCAGGTCTCATGAAGGTGAGATCAATAGAACTTAACCATCCATACATCTAACCTTGCTGGAGCCTGTCATCAGAGACTCCCATCATCAATCAGACACACACATTTATTTTGGCCAGGGGAGAAAAAATGTTGTTTCTCTGCCTGGACAAGACTCTGTGTGCTTAGATTTTTTTTTTTTTTTTTTCCTTCTAATTGTTCAACCCACTTCTTCCTCCTTACTCTTTAGTTACTGCTGCTACTTTGAGCAGAGCAATCCTATCAGCAACACAGTCCAACCCTTGCTGTGTGGTTGGACGTGCCCAACTCCCACCAACTCTCTGGCACTGCTGAGCCATAAATCCCTCATGGTTATTCTTCTAGACCTGCGTGGTTAGAGACAGACAGACTATAGGCTCTTCTCACCCCTTGGACCTTTCGTAGCTCAAAGTTGAGTTAAGCCTTTGCATGAAAATGATGTTTTCTGCAGCGTTGGAATGGATCTGCAGCATCGCCCAGCAGGAGAATAGTAGATATGGAGCCAAATTCAAATACTTCATCATATTTCTTACTAATGTTTCTTCCTGCAAGACTGATTTGTCCCCTTTTCTAAGGGCAGTATCCAGCTCCTGGCTTTGTTTGGGATTCCCATCAAAAGGAAGACATTAAATCCTGAGGATATACAAGGCTTTTCTTAGAGACCGGTGACAAAGGCTGCCAAAGGCTCATCCCCAAACTTAGCTGTTCTCTAGAGTTTTCATCCTTTATTAAGGATCCACACCTTGTCATTTACCTTGAGCGTCGCTGTTCCTGCATCACCTCTTTGTCCCCTTCGTGCGAGACGTGTTCCCTCCCTGGGGTAGAACTAACACATGCGGAGCGGTCCACGTGCCAGGATGGATCAGCAGGGAGCTCTGCATCTCCGTGGCACATGTCAAACCCCCTCTGCGTGTTGATCCGACATCTCTGGAGAGCGGGAACTTCTTGGCTACAAATCCAGCGTAATGAATTGCCAGTAGATTCTTTGGGGAAAGGGTTTGTTGAGCTAAACAGGTAGAAAACGACTCTTTCCTTTCCATCCAGGATTTTCTCTTACCAATTTGTTGTGAACAGGTTGGACCCTTTCTCTTCTCAAGTGGGTCTTTCTATAGCATCAGTAACTTCTGGTGCCTCTGCCCCTCTGTCCTCCCATGTCTCCTGGCGGGCTGCGCCGCAGGGATCCTGCGCGCCACATCCCAGCCTTGTTACGGACTGAAAAAAAAAAAAAAAACCAAAAACAACAAAAACCAACCAAACCAATTCTGTCTTATATTTGATGGGTTTTTTTGCTTTGTTGTTTTTATAACAAGGAAGAAATGGAAAATGCCGACAGTGAAAAACAGGGCAAGGCAAAAATCTGACAGCAGTGCTCTGTCAGCCACTGGAGGGGAGAGGTAGCAACGTGAGCAGTGAGAATACACATCAGAAATGCATATATCCACCGTGGCCCTGCTGCTGGGGAACCTCGGATGAGGGACAGTAGAGCATACCCCCTTCGTACCCCCCCGGTGCTATCAGCTCCTTGGGACAGTACGTTTGGGGCTCCGGTAGCCCCATGGGTGTTATTCTTCCTGCTTAAATCCCATGGGGAACTTGGGAGAAGGAGGGCTGAGTCCTGATGGAAATGCGCTGCTGAACGTGTTCTTCAGCTGCGTGTGGTTTGGCAGCAGCGGGGAAGCGGTTTGTTCCGTGTGCCGGAGAAGTGGCCTCTTGTTTCTTCGAGACGGAGTCTCTGAGAGCAAGGGGTGGGTGCCGGGCAGGCGTCACCTCTGGGGTGGCAGTCTGGCTGGCGTGAACGCCTTACGGAGAGGCTCTGTGCTCATGGACAGAGACACTGGAGAGCTGAAGCAAGGGAGACTTGGGGAAATTTGTGACCCGTTCCCCCCGAGAAAGGATGAAAAGTAAATACTGAGCGCCAAGGAGGAGTTTGGAGCCAGGAGTAAGCGAGCATGTGGTATTACCAAGTCTGTTAGAGACATGAACCAGATACTTGGTGTGGTACAGTGGTGCTTTATCAGGGTGAAGGTTGGTGGTGATGATTTCCCATTTGCAGCATGTCTGTAAGGGACCCGGACAGGCTGAAGAGGTGGGCACATGCCAGCATCGTGAAGATCAACAAGGCCAAGAGCAAGGTCCTACATCTGGGTCGGGGCGATCCCAAGCACAGCGCCAGGCAGGGCAGAGAATGGATGGAGAGCGGCCCTGAGGAGAAGGACCTGGGGGTGCTGACTGATGAGAAGCTCAACATGAACTGGCAATGTGTGACTGCAGCCCAGAAGGCCAACCGCATCCTGGGCTGCATCAGAAGAAGTGTGGCCAGCAGGGCGAGGGGGGGGATTCTGCCCCTCTGCTCTGGGGAGACCCCACCTGGAGTACTGCCTCCAGCTCTGGAGCCCCCAACATAGGAAAGACATGGACCTGTTGGAGTGGGGCCAGAGGAGGCTCCGGAGATGCCGCGAGGGTTGGAGCCCCTCTGCTGGGAGGACAGGCTGGGAGAGTTGGGGGTGTTCAGCCTGGAGAGGAGAAGGCTCCAGGGAGACCTTATTGCAGCCTTCCAGTGCCTAAAGGGGCTCCAGGAGAGCTGGGGAGGGACTTTTTCCAAGGGCATGTACTGATAGGATGAAGGGGAATGGCTTCAAACTGGAAGAGGGGAGATTTAGATTAGATATGAGGAAGAAATTCTTGACTGTGAGGGTGGTGAGCCCCCGGCGCAGGTTGCCCCGAGCAGCTGTGGCTGCCCCATCCCTGGAGGTGTTCAAGGCCAGGTTGGACGGGGCTGGGAGCAACCTGGGCTGGGGGGAGGTGTCCCTGCCCAGGGCAGGGGGGGTAGAACTCTATCTTCAAGGACCCTTCCAACCCAAACCATTCTGTGATTCTACGATCTTCACTTTCAGCGTGGTGACCCTCCCTGTGCATCCTCCACCTCTGTGTCTTCCAGCACAAGGCGCCTTTTTCCCAGCTCATTTGCTGGGAAGCCGCAGGTTTGAGACAGCTTATGCTGCCCCAGGGCTTCCGACCACCGGTCACGCTGTCGTGTACCTGGAGGACTTTCACCTGGGCCACGGCAAGGGAGGCTGGAGCCTAGAATGGCTGTGTGGGAATGCCTTTACCTATTACACTTGCGTTTTCTGAGGCTCAGCCTCCTCCTTTGCACAAAGGTGATAGACCCCGAGAGC
This sequence comes from Ibidorhyncha struthersii, assembly GCA_013398815.1. NCBI lineage: Eukaryota > Metazoa > Chordata > Aves > Charadriiformes > Charadriidae > Ibidorhyncha > Ibidorhyncha struthersii. Next base: position 160,868 of record VZSZ01004985.1, read on the forward strand.
TTTCCTTTGCCGTGGTGCAGCAGGGTGTTGGAGGAGTGGACTGAGGGCAGGGAAGATGAAGGAGAAAGCATTAATGGGCTAAAAAGCACTGCATGTCCCACCTGAAGTGCTGTCAGGCAGCTGACTGTCTCCCTGGCTCTGTCCTGTGCTGTCAGGACGAAGCGTGGGAGATGTCCACCTGGTTGGATGCGGGTTGCCTTCTGGTTTTGTAGCTGGCCAGCAAATGCTGGCTGGAAGGTGACTTCTTCTTGCTCGGGCAGCGATGTTCAGTTAGCAAACCTGGGGAGTAGCCGACCCCTCTCTGCTTTCCGAAAGTCTGAACGTCGTCGTTACCCAAGGCACGCAGTGGGAACCCGAGCTACGCTTGTCCCGCAAACAGCATCCTTCTCCCTATAAATGCCGTTACGCCGGTGCTGCCTGGGGGGCTCATGCTCTAATTCCTTCTGGGCTGCCGCTCGAGGCCCGTCTCTGCGGAGCTTTACCGTTCATGAAAGAAAATAACGATATTTTATTTTTAGCATATTTATTTTATTTTTATTTTGGTCCCCGGGAGCAGCTCGCTGCCTGGCTGAGGCAGAGCAAGAGCATTGATTCGGCAGCCGCTGCTGTCGCTTCCGCTTCCTCTCTCTGGCAGAGCACGGAGTAGGGAAGCCGTCAGACGGAATCTGGGTGGCGGGGTAGGCCGTTTCCTCCTGTTTATTTGCTGACCCGCGTGCGGCAATGATGAGTAAAGGGACATAATTTTCCAGACCTGGTTTCTCTTAATTTCTGCAGCTGTTTCTCACCCTTCACTCTTTTCTTGCTCCCTGCAAGCTCTGCCTCAAACAGCTTTCCTTAAGGGAAAAATCCGTCTGGACCCACTGGCATCACTCAGCCCAAGGGTGTCGTTTTGAGTACCGCTGCGCTCTTTGGTGCATCCCTGTCTTCACAGGGCAGCTGAGAATCCTTTAAACTCTTGAGGTATGGGGCTCAAGCCAAATCTGAATCCACGTGCCGAATCTTCATGTGGTTTTCAGGTGTAGATCTGCACTGGGGATTTTTGTGCTGATTCCTTCCAGTCCAAGGCGCTTCCCAGTGCAGAGATGATGGAGAGCCCAGCTTTCCTGCCGGTCCCATCTTCAGCCCTGAGCCGGCTGCTGCCGAGACAGGGATTCACAGCGAAAACCCTTCCAGAGAACAAGGATTACTGTCCCGTGTGAGGCTGGATGCTGATATTGGACAGATGGACAGCATGAGGTTTGGGTGGATGTCGGATCCCTTGCTGCTTACTGGCTGGTTTAAGGCAGATGAGGAGAATCCCAGTCACGGAGATCACTTCCAAAGACATCATCGTGTATTTATTTCTTTTTCAGAAAGGGTGGGATCTGTCCCGCACGTACCAGTGCTCTGTTTCCCTGTTGTATCGCAGGGGAGGCAGGAGATTTGTCCCAGAGTGGAGCAGAAGCAGTGCTTTCTGTTCCCCTAAAAGCCAAATGGCCACAGCCAGTATTTTGGTCCCCCGATGGTTTCTTTGCCAGTGACACTTACGGGGCACATCACGCAAGAGCTCTGTCTGCGCCGAGACCTTCCCTTTGCTGGGGGGCAGCGCTGCCACGGCCACCAGCTCCACGTGCTGTAGGTGTAGGAGCTGCCCTGCACTGTGCAAGACGCTGTTAAATGACCCTGTTTAAAATAATAATAATAAAAAAAATAATCTCTCATCCAGCTGGCCCAACTCTTCAACCCTGAAAATAGCTACAGCGCAGGAGCATTGGTGGTCGTGCTGCTCGCAGGATCAGGCAGACCGTCTTTGCCAGCTCCGAGAACGAGGTAGCAATCAGGTTAAGAGAGTATGGACTCTCTGTTCCAACAGTCCAGGTGAGGATTTGGGGATGTTAGGGATGTATCACCATAAATCCCTACCTCCTGACTCGGAGAAGGAGGCAGCCAGGGGCAAAGGAGAGGGGAAACCTTTAGCTCTCAACAGCACCAGCAGCTTGGAGAGGACTTCAGCTCACAGGGAGATCTGGTGGGGCTCTGCCAAGAGTGGGGCAGCCCCAGTGAGGTGCCCACCTCGGAGTTAGTGATGTGGAATCGTGCGAGAAGGATTTATTTATTCCCCCACCCTCCACTTCGCATAGCAGAGTGGAGACGGAGTCCCTGGGGAGTCGGGCATCCCAAGGGTCCTTCTGGGCCAGCTGCCATGCCATGCATTTTTGAGAGCACCCGGCTCAATTAATGCTGCCTTTTCAGCCGCTCTGCCCTCGGCAGAGTCATCTTTTTCCTCCCGGGGAAACCTTTCCAACCGTGAGCTCGCTTTGCTTGCTTCCTCTTCAGTGGTAACTGTCCCCTCGCCCTCACCCGCTTGCCTCCATCACCCCACACTTGTTCCCAGCTGTCCTCAGTGTCACCTGGACCAGGCCAATCCTGTCTGGTCGTCCCTCGCCCCGTCCCCAGCAGCTCAGTGGGGCTGTTGGGCTGCGAGCACGTTCCCAGGAGTACGTCTGCCTTGCTGTCGGTAAAGTGAGGGGTAATTATGTCGGACTACGTTAGGGACCTTTTAATAATAACTCAGCAGCAATGTTAACCAGCTGCTTACACTGACCCTATAAATCAGGGGAAAAGCCACGCACAGCCTTAAATCTGTGATTGCTGCTGCTGCGATGAGCCCTGCTCCTTCCGGACAGACGACGGATGGCGATGCCGGCGCACTCAGCAGGGTGGAGCTTGAGCATCTGTCTGATTTATTTTGGGATGCGACCCTAGGAAATGTATTAAGCTGGGGCTTTTTTTACTTTGTTTTTTCTTCTGCATTTGTTATCGTTGCTGCTTTACCTTCTTCCGCCTTTCCCTCGTGGTGACCCGCCGCAGGTTCCCGCTGGGAGAGCGCGCTGTGCTGTGGCATCGCTGTCTGCCCAGGATGTGCTGGGCAGCCTGCATCAGCGCGGGCCGGTGGAGACACCTTCTGGGATTCAGCAGAAGTGGTCGAGATGAGCAAGGACGTTTCCTTCTAGGTGAGGACTTCAGGACGTGCTCCGTCATTTCATCTCCCTCCTTCTCTTAGCTCTGCTCTTGGCACCGTGGAGGGATGGTGATGCTCGCTGGTGGGCAGAAGAGCCCGGGTACATGCTGGTCCTCAACCCTTGGGATGCCTCAGCTCAGGCTTGAGCTGCTTTTTGGCTTCTTGTAGGGTGAAGCTGGCAGCCAAGCCTACCCAGCCTGCTCCCTACCATCTCAAGCTGTGTCCTGTTCGTCCCTTTCACAAGCTTGTTGAGATCCAGCTTTGCTCTCCTGCAGCCTTTTAACCAAAGGAGAGGATAAATGAAGAATATCTCTTCCCATGGGTGGGAGCCTTCTGCTTNTCCTCTTTTTAACCCCTGCAGCCATACCCTTTGTGGTTTGCCAAGCCCTCAGACATCTTAAAATGGTGACTATCCAGACCCCTGCCCCAAAGACGGCTGGAGCACGTCTCTCCTCCTTTGCTATCAGTTGTGGGAGTCAATACAGTCATCTGTTTGCAGAGCCAATTTTTGAAGTCGCTGGTAAGATCGTAATTGCCGATTGCTTTAAACAGCATCTCCAAATTACAGCTGTCGGGGCCTGTTTAATTTTGAACAAAGGCTACAAAGTGTATTTATCGTTGGAGCTACTGATTTGTTCAGAGGGACCTTTGGCCAGAGTCTGATTGAGAAGCGTTTTTCTGTCTGATAGAGAATCAGGAGCTTCCTACGGCCTCACCTGATGCTTATAAATCGCCTGGCTGATGTGCAAAGCATGAGGAAGGAGAGGACCCTAATGGGTGACGTTTTGCTGTCTGCAAATTCAGTGCAAGTCAGAATAACTCCGGTAAAATCAGTGGAGACTTCCAGGGCTATAACTTGTCTTCGCTTCTTTTCAGTAGTGACATCCCTGCAGCCACTCCTACACAATTTCTACTTTCAAACAAGAAATCAAAATTCTCCCTCATCTCTCAAAACTGACGTTTTTTTTTAATCGAACAAGTAAGTGGCCGCTAAAAGGGCACTTTAACTTCAAGTTAATTAATACTCAGCCACAGTGGGACGTGCCCAGGACCGCTCGCTGCATTCAGATGAACGCCGAATACAGCTTAATCATTTCCAGCGTGTGCAGGACAGAAGTTGGAGGTGTCGGATGTCACTGCAGCGTTGTTGCTTCTCTTCTCTGTCTCTCTGCCGCCTGGTCTGAATATCAATGGGTGGTTCAGTAAATACACAAACCTTAGAACAGCAGAGGAATTTATCCTGGCAAAGAAATAGGCTTCGGGGCCGTTTGGACCAAATGCAGTTTAATAGTCACTATTGATGAGGGCAAACCGTCGCCACCGCCTTCCTCAGCTGCCGGCCAGGTGGCCCAGCTCAAGCCCAGTGTTCCCACACGGCACGCTGGGAAGGTTTTTGGTTTAATCCTGTATTATATTAATTTGTTTTCAGTTGCAAACACCCTTGAGCTGTGGCTTGCTCCAAAGTGTCTTTTTAATATGCATCTGATGGCCTGAAGGAGAAGTAAAAGGGCATCGTGGGGCTCTGTGAGCCTGTTGAGATGCCTCATGGGCGTGAGGTCTCCAGTGCTCAGCCCTGGGATAACCTGAAAAGAGCTCGCACTTTGTTGGGAGGCTTGTTTTCACCCGCCTGTGGGTACCATGCACTGGGGAACCAGTCTCGGCACTGGTAAAATTCTTGCATTTAATGGGAAGGGGTGGTGGCTTCTGGCACGTGTCCCTGGTGCTGGCAGGGGCTGCAGCGACCTCGGGCATTCCCGTTGCGGTTTTGGGGTGACTGTGTCCTGATGGCTGCTGGTTCTCGCACAGCCTGAGCTGGAGGGGATCACGTCATCCCGCATGAATCTTCACATGTCGTTTGCGGAAGCGGTGTGATTTCTAGCTCCTCTAATTCGGGAGGCGGGTGTGGGAAGCGGTGTGAAGCTGTGTCCCTGGCAGGCTCAGAAACCAGGAGACAGGCTGAGATAGTATTTTTTTTTCCTAATGTCCCAGAGGCTGGGGGCAGTGGGTGACACAAGGTTGTCCTAGCCCGAGCGGGAAGGACTCTTCTCTCCCTGGTGTCAGTCCACCCATGCTGCTGTTAATTCCTGGATGCATTTTTGTCCCATCTGAGGGGGGACTGCATTGGGTGAGACGGACCCAGAGGGGGTTAACACCTTGCTTTCAGCCCCTCCAGGTGCAGGCTGACCTGTTTATGCCGGGAGGCTCCTTGTCTCAGCTCCGTGGTGCTGGTGGAGACACAGCCCTTTGGCCCCCGTGGTTTGGGAGGGGTCCTCTCTGCAGGTGGAGGAACGGCTTTCTGCTCCTTGACTTCCTCCCCGCGTACACAGCCTTGGCCTGAAGGTGCTGGAGGATGCTCAGAAAGTCCCAATTCCCAGCAGGGAGAGCTGCCTGAAGCCTGAGCTGATGCTGAATATCATGTGGTCTTCCCCTTCCTGCCCCCCTTCCTGCCCCCCTTCCTCCCCC
>VZSZ01004985.1:166844-208431 GCA_013398815.1 Ibidorhyncha struthersii
TTCAGCGCCAGGAAGCTTTCTTGTCCCAGGGGTCGGCTTTCGATTGGCACCTTGGGTTCCTCGCTCCCTTCCTTTTCACGTCACACTTCTTGTTATTCATTGTGACTTTTTCCCCCACTGGAGAAAGTCCCTCGCTGTGCTCTGGGCTTCTCCGCAGCAGGACTCACTAATCACATCATCTCCCAGCGCCGGCTCCCGGGGGGCTTCTACTTTAGAGTGAAAAATATTGTTGTTGTCTAGGCACCGCGGTCCCGTGAAGTTGCCTCCAAGCATTCTATAAAACTAAAGGTAATTTAATACATGATTATGGATTTTTCCATCTTGGGGGTCTACCTCTCCTTCAGGAGTTGTTATTAACCCGCAGTATTTGTCACGAGCAGCTCGGAGCGCCACGCTTTCATTTCCTCGCTAGGATGGATTGCAGCTAGCAGGGTTGGGACAGCTGCTGTGATGATGGCCAGGCTCATGCCAGTGTGCCCAGGTGGCCAAGAAGGCCAACAGCATCCTGGCCTGTATCAGCAGTGGTGTGGCCAGCAGGACTGGGGCAGTGATCGTCCCCTGTACTTGGCACTGGTGAGGCCCCACCTTGAGTGCTGTGTTCAGTTTTGGGCCCCTCACAACAAGAAAGACACTGAGGGGCTGGAGTGTGTCCAGAGAAGGGCAACGGAGCTGGTGAGGGCTCTGGAGGACACGTCTGATGAGGAGCGGCTGAGGGAGCTGGGGGTGTTCAGCCTGGAGAAAAGGAGCCTCAGGGGAGATCTTCTGGCTCTCTACAGCTCCCTGAAAGGAGGGGGTAGCGAGGGGGGGGCAGTCTCTGCTCCCAAGGAACAGGCGATAAGACGAGGGAACAGCCTCAAGTTGTGCCAGGGGAGGTTTAGATTGCATGTAAAGGAAAATTTCTTCACCCAAAGGGTTGTCAAGCACTGGAAGAGGCTGCCCAGGGCAGTGGTGGAGTCGCCATCCCTGGAGGGATTTAACGGAGGGGCAGCCATGGTGCTGAGGGACATGGGTTAGCGGTGGGTTTGGCAGTGTTAGGCTGATGGTTGGATGCAGTGAACTTAAAGGTCCCGTCCAACCTAGACCATTCTATGCGCTGAACTGGTGCATGGACTGGTGTGTAGCTGGAGGTCTTTGAGGCGCTCCTGGCCGTGGATGTTTGTACCCCTATGCTGCAGGCATGTCCCTTGTCACCAGGGACAGGTAGCGTTCAGCTGCAGGCTGCCCAGAGGCACCATCGTCACAGCTGAGCTGAATTTATTTCATCGTTACACAGATGCCCAAGTTAGCGGCTGCTGGAGGGTGTTGAGCAGTTTGGTCGCCCATCAGTGCACCCTGACACGCATTAAGGTGTCTCGGCTGAGAGAAGTGAAGGTTGCACGGATGGGACTGGAGACGGGCGATGCTCCGCAGGGACAAGCGGATACCTTCATCCCCTCCAGTCCTGGTTTGTTCTTCCACGTGGACAGTGCCGAGGTCTGGCTTGGGGTCCCCTGGTGGGGTCCCGCAGCAGGCGGAGGGAGGGCTGCAAGGAGGTCAGCTGGGCCAAGCCTTGTTCTTGCACGCGGCTGTGGGAAGAACAAGTCAGGTGGGATCTCTTGGGGGTTATGAAGAGCAGAGCCTCTAGTCCAGAAATGAAACCCAGCCATAGATAATAAGCTACAAAGCTAAAGACGCATATTCATTTGGGAGCGCATCATTAAAGGCACCGAATTCCCAACTGGGAACGAAGCATCCAGGTTGCTGTAAAAAATCTGCCTCGTTTGCCTATGGGGGAACACTTCCAAATAGGCACGGTGACAGGCAGGCATGGCTGGAGCGTGTCCCTCCACGCGGGATTGGAAATACGAGCAGAGTTACCCTGAGCACCTGCTGTGATTTAAAGCAGGGAAGGTAATCAGAGTCACCGGGGAACGATGGAAAATGTTAAACCACATATTTATTTTACTGACAGATGTTGGTCAAACTATAAACTCAGCTCCGTTCGTGAAACGAGCTGTTAAACTGCTTTGCCGAATCATTTGCCAAAATTGGTCCTCAAAACAGTTTGCCTTTAGGAACTGCTGGGGGGGGTAATCACGCCGTCGGTAAGTGCCACATCGGTTACAACCTTGTTTCAGCAGAGCTGCTGCAGTTTTGCAGCCCAAGGTGCAGTTAGAGCCGTTGTTTTGCGACCGGGGAATACCTGCGGCACAGCAGGGAGCTGCATCTTGTCATCGACGCTTGCAGTATATTGATTAAAAAGGACTAAAGCTTCCTTCCCCAAAGTACTAATCACCGCTGCTTTGGCGCTCATCGGCGAACAACGGGTTGTTTAAGTGCGAGTCTCTGCCTGGAATTGTTCCCCGTGTCTTTCCACGTCGCCTTGTGTGCGTGAGGATGTCCCCCCCGTGGGCTCCGTGGGTGTCCCTGGGCTGCGGGAGGGGGTCGGGGCACAGCAGGCTGCGGGCTCCAACCCTGCTCCTGCCTGGTGGCGCTTGGAGAAAGCCACTGCCATCGCCGCGTGCTATGGCTGCAGGGAAATATTTGGGATAAATATCTAGTAGAGCTGCAAAATTTCTCGCTTTGGCCCTCGGGGTGGGGAAGACACGGTCTGGAGTGGGGGGGGCGGGGGGTGCTTTCAGGAGGGCACTGACGGGTCTGTACTGGCTCATCGCTCTTCGCATCTGCCCCTTTGCATCTCAGCATCTGCCCCTTTGCATCTCAGCATCTGCCCCTTTGCATCTCGGCCTCACCTTTTCCTACAGTTTGTCTTTTCCTTTCCTACTGTGCAGCAGTAGGCTGAGGGACTTGGGGCTGTTCAGTCGGGAGGAGAGAAGACTGAGGGGGGATCTTATCAACGCTTATCAGCCCTCAAAGGGCGGGTGCCAGGGGGTGGGAACAGTCTTTTGTCAGTGGTGCCCAGTGACAGGGCAAGAGGGAACGGGCACAGACTTGAGCGTAGGAAGTTCCATCTCAACCTGAGGAGGGACTTCTTTGCTGTGCGGGTGGCAGAGCAGTGGCACAGGCTGCCCAGAGAGGGGGGGGAGTCTCCCCCTCTGGAGCCATTCCAAACCCGCCTGGACGCCGTCCTGTGCGGCTGCTGGAGGTGCCCCTGCTCTGGCAGGGGGTGGCACTGGGGGAGCTCCAGGGGGCCCTTCCAACCCCCACAATTCTGGGATTTTTGCCTCTGTCCTCTTCCATTTCTCCTTGTAACCAGTTGCCAGCCGCCTGCACTGCTGCTACACCAGCGGCGAGGCACGTCGTCCCTGGGCAGCCCCAAGTGTTGACCCACTCCATCCTGGTTTCAGAGCTGCTGGGTCAGCCCCATCACTGAGCTCCCACCACCAGCGCCCACCCACGGGCCGCATCCTGCCCAGGAGCTGCTCGTGCAGGCTTCCATCCCTCCCACTGCAGGTCCGTGACCAAAGTTATGTTATTTTCCAGGTTCAGCCCTCCAGTACCTAAATTTTTCATCAAACCCCAACCACCGGAGGAGGAGGGAGCCCGGTCAGAGCGCTCGGCGTCTGCAGAGAGCAGCTCCAGGGATGGGGGTGCGGAGGAGCCAGCCGAAGCCCTGGAAGCAGTAGAGGATCCTGCCCAAGAGCCAGAAGATGCCTTCGAGGCAAAGGTAGATTTTCTTGTACACCTACTGCTTGCGTTGCCTCCCCCAGCTTGCCACCGAAAAGCCGTGCTCGTGCCCACCTGCCTTTTTGCTGCCCTGCCGTCCACATGCCCCGCGAGCGGGCTGGCCAGCACGGCCAGCGGCTGGACATGGGGCTCTGGGGAAGGGAGAAGTAAGATAGTTTTGCTTGGAGAAGCCCACTCAGATTGTCCTGACCTACATTGGGTTTGGTATTTTTTGTTTTGGCTTATGTGTTTGAGGTTCTGGGGTTTTTTTTACATTAAATGAGGCGTTTATCTGCATCGTGATGTGAAGGCTTCCAGTTTCCTTCCTGTATCAAGCTGTGCCGAGTACTGATCTCCATATACCGCCTTCTCAACCCCAGCTAAAACCCATTTTCACGCCTCTGCCTTCCCCGAAACCTGGTATTGCAGTGACGGCCACAGAGCCGTCTTTTTATAAAACAAGGCTTGGCAGACAAAGTCACTGTCTCTTCCTCCTGGCTTTGAAAATGGCCGTTCACGTGCTGACCTTTCTGGTGCACCTCGCTGCTTTGGAGCTTCACCTCGGTCCTAGAGGGACCTTGTTCTGCATCGTGTGGGACAGGGGCTGCTCCTGGGGCAATAAAAAAGCCCCTGGGGCAATAAAAAAGGATGTAAGAGAGCACGAGAGGTTCTGAAAGCACCAGCGTTGGCATTAAGTTCAAGGAGAGGGGTTGCACCTGCTCACAGCCAAATATCGGCAGTTTTAAATGTCATAACTACACATTTTTTCTGAATCAGGAGAAACGATACCCTGTAGATGTAAAGAATAGTGTGGCTGAACGTTTTCAGATGGAAGCACGAAATCATCTTTATTTCTTGCTTTGTTGCCACGTATGCACAAATAAACCAGGGTAATACAAGTGGATGTGGCTAAGTGGGATCCAAAATTGCTTCAAAGGATACATCTGGATTGCGGTTTCATCGTGTGCTTGTGTCACTGTATCAAGGCAACATCCATATATAACCTCCCTGGGGAAGTGGGAGAGCACAGGCTCTGTACTTGGGAATACGTGCTTGGCAAAGCTTTGCTAGGTTTGAAGATGTGGAGATGATAGAAGGCGCATCGACACAGGAGAAGGCTCTGCCCTCCCCAGTGCTTTATCTCCTGAGGAAATGTAACCTCTGATTAGGTGTGAAGATGTCCCATGAATATTCTTGCTGAGGTCAAGGCCACAGCACGAAGCACTTCTTCACGTTGGTGAAGAAGCTGCTACTCTTAAACTTCAAGAGCAATCACAAAGCCTTGTTTATAAACAGGGGTCAGAAGCCCAGGAGCGAGGCTCCTCTTGAAAGATGGCACCTCTGAGGTTAAACACCACATCTCAGCTGCTGCGAGACAGAAAAACATCTCAGCTGCCTTCTTCAGGAAGGTGCCATTGGAGAGAACGCCCTGGCAGAGATCCTCAGCTCTCCAGCACTGATGAGTGCACGAGGTGAAACCTAAGCACCATCTGAAACTGGATAGTTGTGCCAAGCTCCTTCTAAGTCCTTATATTCCTGGGTTTGATACTCCTCCCTTGCAGTTGTGTTCCTAGTTTTGTCATGGAGAATCTAACCTGTCCAGGCAGAGATTCTCAACGTGTTCCTTGAGCAGGAGCGGGTGAAGCCAGGCTGGCATGAGGGTGCAAAATGCTCCTGAGGTCTCTACCAAGACCGAGTGCTGGGGGGACCTGGCATCCTTGTGCAAGCATGCGTGTAGGAAGTGCAGATGGAGCCCGTGTCTCATCTGTGGGTGGGCTTGGACCCACGTTCAACTGTTGGTGTGGACATACCCATACTTGATTTGCTCGCAGGTTCCATCTCAGCTGCTCCTGGCTTGCTGAGGTGGTGGAACCTGCAGCAGAGTGGTCTTACCCAGACCAACCAGCTGCTCACTGCAGCCCATGGCGCTTGTTTTCCAGCCGCGACCATCCACTGCTGAGGAGACTCAGGGCCCCGTGAAGATCAAGCAATTGATGCAGTTCGTAGAGGCAGAGCCCCTCGCCTTGGGAGTGGAAGAGGTAAGTGGGAATCAGTCTTACTTCTGCATTCCCAGTGGGGCAAGCAGTTATGCGGCCCCGACTCCCGCCAGTGGCCCTCGGCACTGCTCACAGAGTGGCCTCACACCCCTCCAAAGCACATCACGCAGCGCTGCTGAAGCAACCGGTCATCGGAGAGGCTGTGCGGGATGTGTAGGGCTGACCGAGGATGTTACCTGGGCGGCACCCATGGAGGGCATCATCCGCCTTGTTACTAATCAAGTGGTGGATAGGAAATTTCTGCAGTAGATTTTGCTGTAGCATCTTGAGCGAGAGGGGAAGAGCGTCAGGAGTCGGATGAGCTGGGCTGGAAGTCCTCCCCCCAGCTCCAAGGGCTCTCACCTCCGAGGCGCGTGTTTTTCTGAAGGCAGTAAAAGGTGGGGATTTTTTTTAAAGGCAAGTTCTGCAGCGGAGAGAATTTCTTGCTGCCAGGAGACCTCGCATATTACTTTAATGTAGTGTATTAATTAGTGTGTTAATTAGTGAGGATGGGAGAAGATTTTTCCCATGGTCCCTCCACTGGTAAGTGGAATGGACGCAGGATGCGATTAGGATGATTTTTGCCTGTGTTTGAGGAAGAGGCCTCTCCGGTGATGTCTGTCCTTTGCTGCAAGCCATGGCTGCTCTTCTGCATCAATTTCGATGCTCAACATCTCAATCTCTCCTCCCCTACCTCCAGGTTTTCGACATCCTGCCGCTGTATGGTGTGCTGCAGCCGGGCGAGAGCCAGTGGGTCACGTTCACCTTCTTTGGCCACACAAACATCGTCGCCCAAGTCATGGCCTTGTGCCAGGTGGAGGGAGGCCCGACCTACGAGATTGTGCTCAGCGGGGAGGCTTCGCTCATCAACTACCTACTAGACACTACGGAGATCAACTGCGGGCTGCAGGTACCGCACGCTTCTCTTGGCAGAGGTCCTCGTCTTGAAACCATCACCGGCGGGTTACTGCCCACCTCGGTCTGGGGTTCTCTCCCCTTCCCAGCTACTTTGTTGGCTCTATGGCTTTAGAAGTACAACCTTTGAGTGATGTGTCCTGCATCCAAGCTGGGTTTTGATGGCCATCACCACCACCACCACCCCCAACTAAGTTGGCAGTTCCTCTTCTTCAGGGTGACCAGTGCTGCCTCCTGGGGCAGGCAGGGTCCCAGCGGCGATCTCCAGAGGGACGTGTCCCTCTGATCCACTCCTAGAGCCTGAGGTCTAAGGAGATGCTTTCTTTTAATGCTCTCGATTAATCAACAAAACAAAGCAGGGAGGAAGTTAACTTGGGCTTCCAGTCACTGTACCTGGAGGGAATGTCCCGGAATAATCCCCGCTTTACTTCTCTTCAGTTAAAAACCCCACAGATGTTTCCAGCTGTTGGCTGTGTATGCATTGCACTGTTTGTCTCCCTTTTTGCTTGTGTTTTGCTTGCAAATACTTGCATGCGGGTGCCTTTTCTGAAACACCTTGATGCCTCCTCCTTTGTTCCAGCCAGCTGTTAGATGACACCTCAAAGCACAGAGGACTCGTATCCCCTGCTTTATTTATTGCTCATCTTTACATGGCTGTTACGGCACCTCTGCGTGCTGCCTTAAATATCTGTTCCTGTGTAGCGCTAAGAGGTACCCTGTGGCTGTGGGTTCCCCAGGTTAACCTGGGAGAGTCGAGTGCCCGTATCTCCTCTGCCATCCCCGCTTCTGCATTGCGTTCGTTTGCCTTCAACCCAACGAAAGAGGAAGGAGCTTCCCGGCAGCAGACCCGTGTCTGTAACTTCCCGCTCCTCTCTCTTCTCTTCAGCTGTTTCACGAAGTCACCGANAAAAAAAAAAGCAGCTGGGAGAGACAGGGCTGTAAGCAATTACTGCTGGGGGACAGGGAAGGTCAAATGAGCGCATCTCTAATAGACTCCCTTAATGGCCTTCTCGGGCGGGTGGCTCTGCTGTCACACAGCCGGTGGGAGGCAGAAGCGCTCGGGGGGGCTCCCTGCACCCCAGCTGCCGAGCCCTCTGGTTGTGCTGGCACTGGAGCCGGATGGTGCAGCCTCTCCTGAGGGTCACCTTACCCAGGTTGTGTGATCGGACAGGACATTCCTTGTCGCTGCCTGTCCCCTGCCAGCACTAACCAGGTGAGACTTAAACATTGAGCATAAAGATCCTTTGCCAGAAATTCTAACAGCTCCTGCACCGGTCCCTCACTCCTCCAGCTTTGCTGCTCTTGCAGCAGCTTTGTGGGGCAGTGAGGGGACCAGGGAGGAGCCGGGCTGGGACGGAAAGGAGAAGAGTTTGCAGCATCGCACCATCACAGAATCTCCTAGATTGGAAAAGACCTGTAAGATCATCTAGTCCAATCACTAACCGAACACTGCCAAGCCCACCACTAAACCACGTCCCTGAGTGCTGTATCTACATGACCCTTAAATACCTTCAGGGATGGCGACTCCACCACTGCCCTGGGTAATGCATTCCAATGCCTGATGACCCTTCCAGTAAAGAAATTCTTCCTAATATCCAATCTAAACCTCCCCTGGCACAACGTGAGGCTGTTTCCTCTTGTCCTATCGGCTGTTCCTTGGGAGCAGAGACTGACCCCCCCCTTGCTGCACCCTCCTTTCCTGGAGCTGTAGAGAGCCAGAAGGTCTCCCCTGAGGCTCCTTTTCTCCAGGCTGAACACCCCCAGGTCCCTCAGCCGCTCCTCATCAGACTTGTGCTCCAGAGCCCTCCCCAGGCGGTGCAGCTCTGCCTGCAGGACCAGGCTGGTCCAGGAGTGTCTCTCTCATCCTGGCTCTTCAGTGCCGTACGGATGGCTTCGAGCTGGAGCCGCATTCCTATCCATGTCCCCTTTTCGAGAGGGGAAGAGGAAGCCAAACAGCTTTCACATTCCCTCATGCCCATCTCCTACAAGGGCTGACACGCTGATGCCCTCTTCCTGCGAGCTTCTGAAGACACAGCTCTGCTTGGACCCGCGTCGTTGGTGCTGCGAGAGCACCGTGGGTGCTGGCAGCTCGGCAGGGATGGCTTTCGCTGCAGCTGGGTTGCGCGCCGGAGTCGGGGCTCAGGGGACCTAGTGGCAGGATCTGTCCGAAGCTCAGCAGCTTCTCCCTGCTGCGTGGAGGGGAGCTGAGGGTCCAGCCTGACGTGGAGAGGGCGAGATGAGGAACACTGGCGGTTGTGTCCTGTCACCCAGAGCACTGTTGCTGTCTGCTTGAATTTGCTCTTGACCTGGCTGGTGGGAGCCCAGCCTGGGGCTCGGACAGCCCTTCTGGAAGCCCGGAGAGGAGGTGCCCTTCTTCCTTAGATCTCATCCTAGTCTCTGCTCCTGCGTTTCCAGGGGTGTATGTTTGCAGGTCACCGTGGGTGTGGATAGCGGCACCCTTGGTGTAACTGCACAGGCAGGAGATGTTTGCTTGGGGTCGTTAATAAGGGGGTCAGGCCCCTCGACACCAGCCTGGGAACCACTGACGTGCTGTGACAGCAGCTGTTGGCCCCGCTGAGAGCGCCAGCGCTTCACTCCTCTTCCATAGTGGCTGGTAAAAGAGCTTTTCTTTATTCAGTCTGGCACTTGCTAGCTAAGGATAAACACCGTTAGCAAAAGAATCACAGAATTTTCTAGATTGGAAGAGACCTGTAAGATCATCTAGTCCTAACACTGACAAGGTCACCACTAAACCACGTCCCTGAGCGCTATAGCTACGCGACCCTTAAATACCTCCAGGGATGGGGACTCCACCACTGCCCCGGGTAACGCGTTCCGATGCCTGATGACCCTTTCAGTAAAGAAATTCTTCACTGTGAAATTCTTGAGCTGTGCTCATGTCGAGCAAAGGGCAGTCTGTAGGTCTGTCCCAGGTGAACGCATCCCTCTGCAAGCCCTCTGAAGTACATGCCGCATCCTGGTACGGGAGACTTCAGTTTTTGGATACAGGAAAACTGGAAGGCGATGTTGTCTGATATTTTCTTCTATATGAGAACCTGCCACCTTTCCTCAGCGTGTCTGTCAACTGAGCTATCCCTTCACCAAACCCTCTTTGGTGCATTCCCTCCCTCTTCTCCCGTACCTGCAGGGTTACATCGGACCTGGCAAGGAGCAAGTGCTCAAAGTCTATTACCTGCCAGGAGTGCCTGGAGTCTTCTGCAGGACTTTCCAGATCCAAGTGGGTCACCTGGAGCCAGAAGAAATTTCCCTGAAAGGAGAGGGGATCTTCCCCAGGATCTACTTGGACCTGCCCAGGAACATCAAAGGTGAGCACTGCCCGATTGCTCCCCAGGAAGGTCCTCTGGTTTTTCCTCCATGCCATATGCCCACAGGGCAGCTCACACCCACCTCCACCAAGCCGGGGGGTTTCAGAGCTGTCAGACCAACACTCAGCCCCTCTGGTGGCTTCCTGAGTCTCTAGAAGCCCATGTGGGCTTTGCCCCAAGAATCATCCTGCAGAGCTTGCTAATGTATCTCTCAGAGTCATGGGAAGATGGTGGCTAGACAGAAACGCTCGGGAAAGCTGTAATACAGGCTGGCAGGGATTTTGGCAGGGTTGGATTTGCATCACGTGACAGGGAATGAGATGCTCCTGTATGGGGAAGATGGGTGGGAGCGACCATTGGGATTCGTAGAGGAAAAGCAGCATTCACTTTCCAGACATTGCTCGAGGAGTGTGTTTCTGCGAGAGGCCAGCGTCAGGGGAGTGGGGCTTCCCAGCTTAAACGGGAATGGTGCTGTGCCCACGCTTCTATCTGTGGATGTTTTCTTCCGTCAGGAAATGAAAAATATGAGAAGGTGCTCAAGGAGGTGAAAGAAAAGATGGAGAAAGATGGCCAGAGAGATGAAGCAGCTGTTCTGGGGGAGGCTGCGGCCATGGAGCCACCTGCGGATGACTCGGGCACCGTGGTGAGAACAGCTGCTGCCTCGTTTGGCGTGTGCCACCCTCCCCCTCTATCATTTTGTCCCCTCGCACCCCGCAGCAGCCTTCCCAGTGCCCTGCTGGCACTTGGGACCTCCCTGCCCACACCTGGCCGTGGTCATGCATCAGCTCAGCATTGCCCACCTCTGGTAGTTGTCCCTCTTGTAGACACATGAGCTTCCTGACTCCACCAGGGAGAGGTCCTGAAGGCCATGCTCAATTGATTGACTTTATGGTACTCCAACTCCAAGGAGTTGGAGGTCATTGCTGGGGTCTCTGTTGCTCACAACCCAAGCCCTAACGGGTTTACAGAGCAGCAGCCTGGCTGCGCCCTGGGACTGTGCTGTCAGCGTTCCTCTCCGAGAGGCACCAGCTTCATCGTGGTTCCCTTTTCAAGAGAGCTTTTGTCCCAGCTGCTTTGGCACTGGCTGGAGGCAGCCAAATATTTGGAGCTCTGGAAGGTTCCTGGCTGTTTGTCTGGCCAGATCAGCTTTGATAGCAGTGACTGGGCAGGCGAGGATGCTGGAGTTTGTTTCCCTCGAGATACGGTCCTGCCCTAAGAGAGCAGGAGGTGTCACAGACACTGAGCAGTGAGACAGGAGGACCCTGTCACCCTTCTCAACAAGAGCAGGGTGGGATCCTCTTTCAGAGACAAGCCCTGTGCCGCGGGATGGACCTTTGCTAACCAGTCTTTCCTTTCCTCAGTTGGACGCTCAGCTGCAGATGCAGATGGAGCAGATGCTGATAGAGGAACATGCCCTGGAGCAGCAGAAAGCTCTCACCTCCAGTTCCCTGGAGGACACTGCCTTTGACCAGCGTGCTTGTCAGAGGCTTCTCAAGTTAGTGCGGACTCCCCTACCCTGTCTCTAGGTGCCCCAAGGGTAACACCCAGCGGTGCGCTCCTGCTCCCAAGAGCTCGTGTCTGCAGAGCTGGGAGTAGCTGGGGACTTCAGGAAGGGTCTGAAGGGTCTTGCATGCTCAGTTTGCAGTTGGCACCATGTTGGGTGGGAGTGTTGATCTGCTGGAAGGTAGGAAGGCTCTGCAGAGGGATCTAGACAGGTTGGATCGATGGACTGAGGCCAGTGGTAGAGGTTCAACAAGGCCAAGTGCCGGGTGCTGCACTTGGGTCACAACTCAACCCCGTGGACGCTACAGGTTTGGGGTGGAATGGCTGGAAAGCTGCTTGGCGGAGAAGGACCTGGGGGTGTTGGTCGGAGCCGGCTGAATATGAGCCAGCGGTGTGCCCAGGTGGCCAAGAAGGCCAACAGCATCCTGGCCTGTATCAGCAATGGTGTGGCCAGCAGGACTGGGGCAGTGACCGTCCCCCTGTACTCAGCATTGGTGAGACCCCACCTCGAGTGCTGTGTTCAGTTTTGGGAGCTCTCACCACAGGAGGGACATTGAGGTGCCGGAGCGTGTCCAGAGAAGGGCAACGAAGCTGGTGAGGGGTCTGGAGGACAAGTCTGATGAGGAGCGGCTGAGGGACCTGGGGGTGTTCAGCCTGGAGAAAAGGAGCCTCAGGGGAGACCTTCTGGCTCCCTACAGCTCCCTGAAAGGAGGGGGTAGCGAGGGGGGGCGGTCTCTGCTCCCAAGGAACGGGCAATAAGACAAGAGGGAACAGCCTCAAGTTGCACCGGGCGAGGTTTAGGATGGATATTAGGGAAAATTTCTTCACCCAAAGGGTTGTCAAGCATTGGAAGAGGCTGCCCAGGGCAGGGGTGGAGTCGCCATCACTGGAGGTGTTTAACAGAGGGGCAGCCGTGGTGCTGAGGGACGTGGGTTAGTGGTGGGTTTGGCAGTGCTGGGTTAACGGTTGGACTTGGTGATCTTAAAGGTCCCTTCCAACCATAATGATTCAGCGATCCTGATGCTCCCTGTGAGCAGCTGAGTGTCCTCACTTCCACAGTGCCACTCTGAGCTTTGGGGGTGCTCGGCTCCCCACAGATGCTGCGAACACAGCACGTTCTTAGAGCTGAGGGGGTCCAGTGCAGACCATGAGGACCTTCCAGACAGCACAGACACCATCTCTGCTCACCAGATCTGAAAAAGGCAACTCAAAGCTGGTGTCTTTCTTCCAACTAACAGGCCAGGCTAAGCAAAAAGAGCAGGAGTTTGCACAGGTTGACAAACCCTAAACCATGGCTTGGATGCTGGTGGGACTGCAGGGCTTACCTAGGTAATTTGGTCCTTCCCTTTGCTCCTTCCTGAGGAGGCATGGGCATGGTAGGCTCCAGTTCAGGAAGGAGATGCTCTGCAAAACAGATCATTTATGTGTTTTCTCAAGTGGGATTGCTCTGGAAAAGGACCTTCCAGTCAACCTTGTAGGTGTTGATTACTGCATTTATTGGTGCTGCTTCGGAGACAGATCTGGTTACAGAGTGGTGAAGATTTCCAGTGCAGGCAAATCTTATTACAACATCCTGAAGCAATTTCAGGCTTGGGCTGTACACCAGGCTGAGCAGTTTCATTGAGACCAGTGGAGGTCCAGTGGACTTATTTATCTGCAATGGCTTTTTGTAGCAGAGGAGCTGTGACCAGTATCCATTTTAAACTAATTTTCTTTCAAGGTCCCATTGCTAGCTGATAAAACCTAGGACCTACGCTCCCTGTCACCAAAGTCGTTACCAGGTGGTCAGGCCTTGGGTTTCATGGGCTCAAGTTGAGTTTTTACAGCAGTGAATACAGAAATAGCCGCTTTATTTGCATCTTCCATCCCCTTGGAGAGGTAGCCAGGTTTAAGGACTGTCCTTACTCCTCCTTTCAGAGCTGAGCTGCCCGAGTATGTCCTGGACTTTGGCTACGTCATTCTTGGTAACATCCACACACACATCGTGAAGATCACCAACACCGGCCAGTTACCTGTGTCCTTCCACGCCGTTGGACGGGTCCTGCGTGACACAGGTAACCAGTGCTGGAGAGACTTCACGTGGCCTTGAAGGAGCTCTGGCAGATTAGCTGAAGCCACTGGCCATGGGGAGGTTTATTTGAGTGCTTGTTTGTATAGCTTTTTCCTCATCAGGACCCCCTGCGCTCTGCTTTAGAGCCCGAGTTCTCCTGGGCCAGAGTGCCCAGAGACCTGACCTGCCTCTGTGTGACTGCCCTGACACACTTCGCTGCAGGGGCTAGATGGGCTGACCACCTTGGTCACCTCTCAGCATCTTCTGCTCTTGGCAACCACGAGCATCATCTGAGTTTCTTTGTGCACCCTGTAGGCTTGTGGCGCAACCGGATGGGCCCACTGTGGTTTGGAAGTGCTTTGTTTAAAGTTTGTAATCACAGAATCCCAGACTGGTGGGGGTTGGAAGGGATCTTTGGAGCTCACCCAGTGCCACCCCCTGCCAGAGCAGGGTCACCTCCAGCAGTGGCACAGGACGGCGTCCAGGCGGGTTTGGAATGGCTCCAGAGGGGGAGACTCCCCCACCTCTCTGGGCAGCCTGTGCCACTGCTCTGCCACCCGCACAGCAAAGTTTTTCCTCATGTTGAGACAGAATTTCCCGTGTTCCAGTTTGTGCCCGTTGCGCCTTGTCCTGTCACTGGGGACCACTGAAAAGAGTCTGGTGCCGTCCTCTTGCCACCTGCCCTTTAGATACTTAGAAGCACTGATGAGATAATGTCATAACGCTTCTGTTCAGCCTTTATTGAGAAAACAACCTCTGCTGTATCAAAACAGGCTTCCAAAACAGGCCTTGCAGTAAGGCTGCAGTACCCTGAAATGGTGACTCGCTGTGTCTGAGGGGCGGTCAGGTGTCTCCTCTAAGATTTTTCCAGCAAACACCATGGTGTGGGGGAATCATAGTTGGAAATTCTCCTTTGGAGAGGTCTGTGCATCCTTCCCCGGATTGCCTGATGAAGAAATTGCTGGTGCTCTTCAACTTATGTTCCCTTTTTACCACGTGGATGTTGAATTCTGGCTGTGAAAACCCTTTTGCCCTTGTGCGGTGACATGGGAGAACGAGCAGCAGGCTTCCCCGGAGATGCAAAGGGGTCCTTCACAGAGCTGTCAGCCAGGGCACCTATGTGGCCTTAAGGTGCTCGTGACACATTTCATGTCGCTTGTGTGTCTCAGCTGCTTTGTTTCCACCTGCTCAAGGTTTCAGCGTGGAGCTGGACCATGTGAAGCACCTGCCCTACTGCGAGACAGAGACATTTGAAGTGCGTTTCGACCCACAAAGTGCTAACCTGCCGCTGGGAGAGGTGGACGTGCTGCTGCCCATCAAGGTACCACATGCTTCCTCACCTCCCTGTGCCCACACCGCCTTCCGGGGCAGGCGGCAGGTCGGGGACAGCAGCAGATGTCACCTGGGCTCTCAGCTGGATGCTTTGTCCTTCACTAGGTAGCAGGAGGCCCCACGTTTCACATCCGCCTCCGTGCCAACGTGGCTGTGCCGTCCCTCTGCCTCTCCAGAGACAGAGTGGAGTTCTCCACTGTCCAGTGTGGGCAGTGCCAAGAAGAAACAGTCCAGCTCCACAATCAGCTCCGGCTCCCCTGTAAATGGTTCATCACCCTGAACGAGCCTGTTAAGAAGGTAAAGCACAGACAACGTGTAACGCTTAACTTCTCAGTTGGGTTTTCTTTGCCTCTTTTGCCTTTTCTGCCTCTGTGGCTGCTTGAGCACTTGGGCTACAGCTCGTGTGAGGAAGCTCATGAGGGTGCAGAGCAAGGCTGCTTCACCCGGACCTGTTCATTAGCTGATGCTTCACTTCTCTGCCACCTTCACCCATTCCTCCACTCCTGTGGACATTGCCTCCCCATCTGCCTGCCCTGTCTACGTGTTTTCCCTCCAGTTCTAGGCCAGCGATGGCCATGGCTGGTTTGGTGTGGGTGCTCTCAGCACCGTGACACTATCTTGGAGCACTGCAGGAACCGAGGGTCTGTCCTTGCAGACCAAGGAGACCTCACACAATTGTGTTTTGTGCTCAGGTGGACAAACATTTGCCAGCGAGCGTGCGTCGGAAGCTGCTCCAGGAGTTGAAGGCCAAACCCTGTGTCTTTGAGGCGCTGCCCTCGGCTGGAACCCTCGCTCCAGGACAGCGATGCAACGTGCGAGTCAGGTTTTCACCCACGGAAGAGGTGAGATCGGCGGCTGTCACCCCCCAGGAGGTCTGGCAGGGCAGTGTGGTAACGAGGGCCCGGCGCAGGGAGCAGGAGATGAGGTCTACCTCCCCGTGGAGCTTTCTGCAAGCCCTGTACCCTCTGTGCCTCAGTTTCCCCTGCAGGCACCCTCTTCTGAGAGGCGCTTGGAAATCCTGATGGGGACCTTGCACCGAGAGCATCAGGACGCTGCGCTGTCGCTGCCTCTCGGCACATGGAGGGATGTCTGCCTCTTCTTCCTCATCTTCCCCTTTGCCTGGAATGTATTTGCAGGCTGTAACACCCCGGTTGCGGAGCGGCTTCCACGCTCACAGGGGACAACTAACCCTGGAAGGGTCCATCTTAGGCTAATCCCGCTGGTGGTACCAGCAGACACCTTCCTGGGCACAGCGGGACAGTCGCGGCGTGCTGCCAGCGGCTGCTGCGACTCTGGTGCAGCCTGACTGCACGTTCCCGGGCAGTTTGGGAGTCAGCGTAAACGACAGAGCGTTCCCAAAGGCAGTTTGTATGTGGCCACCGTGACTTGGAAACTGGCAGCGCCTAACAGTATGGACACAAGCGCTTCCACGCCTGGGAACAGTCCCAGGGATGTTTTTAATTGCTAGTAGAGATGTAACCGTCTTGTCTCTGGCTTTGACCAGAGCCAGACACTGAGCAGAGAAGACAATCCTTATTTCTAGGCAGTGAGAGCTCATGTGCCTCTTTTGGGTAGCTGATGTTTGCCTGACGCAGCAGTGCCAGGACTGTGTCTGGGCACCATAACCCTGAGGACCTTTCTCATGAGCATTGGGCTCCCTGATGACTATGTGATGAAAACATCTGATAGACCATTTTAGATCCATCTGCTACCCAATATCCATTTACGCTTCACACCAGGATTCATCCCAGTTACTCAGAGCCAGCATGCAGATGCTGCAGCCCCTACTACCATTAAATATCCGTTTCCCATGTGCCTTAGAGGTACCAATAATGTCCCTGACCTTGGGGCAAGGGTTGGATTTGAGGCCCTATCACCTGGGACTTCATGGAGGACCTTTCTATGCTTCTCTCTTTTCAGAAGTCCTACAGAAGCGAGCTGAAGATTAACGTTTGCCAGAGCAGCCAACACCTCCAGCTGCAGGTCTCGGGGCATGGGCTGGAGCCACAGCTGGAGTTCAGCCCCCCGGTGCTCGAGCTGGGACCGTTGCTGCCATACAGCAGTGGGGTGGAGGGGACAGTGGTGGTGAGGAACCCGTGCGAGTTCCCCATTGAGTTTTACTCGCTGGAGTTCGACCAGCAGTACCTTGCTGAGGAACAGGTGAGAGGGGAGGTCTGGTGTCCCGTGTGTGTGCTCCCGGAGCTTCACAGCGCTCCAGCATTCCCAGCCTCGTGCCAGGGAGATGGGGGCATCCCCAGAGCAAAGCCTGGTGGTGTTCCGGGGTTGGCAGGCTGTGGGGAGGGGCTTGGGTACTCCGGGGTGTCGGGAGGAAGGAATGAAGGAGAAGATAGGCATGCTGGGGAGTCTGTTCATGTGCTGAAGGTCAAGAAACACATCCCGTGTATGGTTTCTCTTCCCTATGTGCACAGATCCTGCGGATGCTGAAGGACTACGATTGCCACAACACCTTATTGCTGCCGCCACGTGCCCCGGGTGAGACACTGCCCCCAGAGGTGTTGGAGTACTACCAGAACCAGAAGAGGCTGCAGGATGAGCAGGCAAAGTCCAAGACTGGGGAAGCAGCAGGCCAGGACAACGGTGAGGGTTTGGCATTGGTTGTCCTGACTGTGGACGCAGCAGGGAGTCCAGCCCACGTACCCTCAGCTCTCCACGACCTCATTCTCCGTGGAAAGCCCATGCTTTTAGCAGCCACCTTTTCCCCAGCTTGGTGGAGGAATTCCTGGGTGAAAGACTGTGGCTTGTAACACACATCCTTTACCGGCCCTGAGCGCAGCCAAAGCAAACTCGTATCTGCCCACCACGGACTGGGGAAATAATCAGAATGTCCCCTTGTGTCCCTCAACCACAAAGAATAGGATCGGATGAGTTCTTCAGCCAGTAGGACCAGGTCTAATATCACCAAGTTATTTTATATTTGCTCCTTCCCAGCAACAAAACCACACGCTCAAAATCCACCCGAGGGTGGAGACAGCCTGGACAGGCTGCTTCTTGGGAAGTTTTCCATCTCTTGTACGTGGCCGTGCAAAGTGGCAAACGGCAAAGAGCAGATTGCCTGGCAGCGTTCACCCTCTTCTCTCCCCATGTCCTTCCTCCTTAGCAGACTTTGAAGATGTCCAGTTTCTGTCAGATCAAGGAAGAAAGTTCTCTACTGGGATCGTTCACACCATCTCATCCCATAGCTCAGTCGTTCCTTCCTCCATTTTTGATGAAAGCCAGTGCAACAAGGTGGACTCTAAATCTGAATGTGGAGTAGAGGAGGAGGAGGAAGGTCTTGAGAAAAGACGCGGGACAGGTAACAACCCTAAGCTCTTCACCTACTTTAAGTCCATTGTGGCAAAAAGGCCTTAGTGGAGGATTTCAGTGTCACCTCCATCGCTTTACTGGAGCCTGCTGCCATCTTCGCTCCTGTAGGCCCTGAATCTGCTCTTCCATATGAAGTCTGTAGGATCCTGAGAACAGTCTGGGATGAGGGAGAGGCAAGGGAGGCTTTCCCCAGCTTTGCCAAATGAGCACCTTTGCCCCCAGGAGCTGCTGGGGTCAGGATGGTGCTGGTGCCTTTCCTAGGTGGGACAGCGCGCTCTCTGTCCTCCATGACACTGCAGGCTGGGATGGCTTTCAGTGACCTCCTACGGGCGTAGAGCTGGGAGCTCTTTGCAAATGCTGTTATGGTGAATTGGGATCTGAGGGCATGGGGAGGATGATCAGGAAGGCGGGTAGGCAGGAGGCTGACTTTTCTACCTGGTTCTGCACAGCAGAGCATCGGCAAAGCGCCGCCAGCAGCAAGGAGGCCACGGGAGAACTGGAGGACAGCCCTGTCTATAGGGCCATCGCCCGCCACCTTGGCATCGATACCTCTGCGGAAGGGCGCGCAGCTCGAAACCGCAGAGGGATCGTCGTCATCGTCCACGGGGCACCCTTGACAGGTACATGAGCCCGCGGCCCTTGGCTGCAAGGAAGGGGGAGAAGTGGGAGAGAGACGTCCTGGTGGACCATGGTGCTTGGTTGACCAGTTGAAGTGAAGCAAGGTGAGCCCACGCCTCTGCTGGTACATGAAATGGCCCCAGGCCTTCGCCAGGCGTGGTACAAGTGGTGTGGCTCATCTGGTGTCAATACAGCTAGGCTCTCATTCCCCCAAACTGGGTGGCCATGTCGCCATTGCTTTGTGGGACCACATTGCCTAGCAGGAGAAGTCCGTAGCCCATATTGACCCCTAAACCGTGCCCAGACGTTGCCTGAGGCAACACCCACCAGCACAGGCTGGCGAACGGTCTGGATGGTGGTGGGACAGGGCTCAAAACAGCATCCCAGGTCCAGGATTGAGGTCACCACAAAGGACAAAGTCCTCAGCTAAACACGAAGTGGAGATGATCTAGAGGACAAACACTTCACGCTCAAGCTTCCTCCTTCGTGGTTTCCCCTAAAGCAGCTCTTTGCGTTCTGACTGTCCTTGAAACTTTGAAAATCCCATCTGGGGGCTTTCCAGAACCTGTCCCTGAAAATGCCTCACGTGCAAGTGTCACCGAGCAGTCTTCCTTTCTCTCTCCAGGCAAGACGGCGGCAGCGGTCGCCCTGTCCAAATACTATGGTGCTGCCTGCTTGTCCATCGACGCCGTGGTGACAGAAGCCATCTCGGACAGGAGCAGCTCGGCGGGGCTCTGTGCCCGGGAGCTGTGCATCAGGGCCACCATTGAGCAGAGCCACAAGGAGATGGAGGGTGCTGGTAAGGAGAAACGCTGCCCCCAGAGCAGTGCTTCAAAACCCCACCAGGACCATCCACTTGTGCTTGCTCCAGAGAAGTCGTCTGACAGCCCTTGGGTCTCTTAGGGAACACGGGTGCGGCGGGTAGAAATGCAAAGCCATTTCATAAAGCATCTCTGGTTATTAAAAAAAAAATAATCTCTATTTTAAGGGCTCAGACAGGGGCACTTCTACTGCCCCTGAGCTTCACAGCACACGTTCCTTTTCCCGGGAGCAGTGAAGCACACCCGTATCTTTCTCAAAATTTTTTATATTTCCTCAAAGCTGAATCCAGCTTGCTCCTCATGGCCATCGGGCAGAACCGCTGCCCACTTTAACAAGGAAACAGCCCTCTGAAGTGGCTCATTAAGCACCACACAACTGACTTTGAGTGTGGCTTCACAAACATGAGAGGAAGGGAAGAATAACCTCCCGGGGGAGTTTCAGATGAGAGACATGCTGCAGATGAGCTCTTTTCTCCAGAGATTTTCCCGTACACGCTGTCAGGTCATGCAGCTCGTGCACGTTGTGCTGTTCTCCACGTGAGACCGGAGACTTTTAGGAAACTTTATTGGGCAGTTGGTGGCCCGAGCTCTGCAGGGTGAGGCCAGACCCGGGCTCTGGTGGGGGAAGTTTTGCATCGCTCGGCTTTGAACCTGGTTGGGTTGGGAGCTGCTGCAAAGGAGAGGGTCCTGGGTGGGGTTATCCCACGTGGAAAATTCAGCTCCAGTGGAGCCAGGGAAGGCTGCGTGTTACAGTCTCCGTGTGAGATCACAGGATGGGTGCAAGGTATGGAAACGGTGGTCCTGGAGGACAAATCCTTGGCTTGATCCACAGGGAAGCTACTGTGCAAATGGTGTCACCTGCCAGCACACCGGCCCATTTGTGGGTTGGGATACAGGGCCGTGCTCCCCTTTGCTCTGGGGAGACCCCACCTGGAGTACTGCCTCCAGCTCTGGAGTCCCCAACATAAGAAGGACATGGACCTGTCAGAGCGGGGCCGGAGGAGGGCCCAGAGATGCTCTGAGGGTTGGAGCCCCTCTGCTGGGAGGACAGGCTGAGAGAGTTGGGGGTGTCCAGCCTGGAGAAGAGAAGGCTCCGGGGAGACCTCAGAGCCCCTTCCAGCGCCTAAAGGGGCTCCAGGAGAGCGGAGGAGGGACTTTTTCCAAGGGCATGGAGTGACAGGATGAGGGGGAATGGATTCAAGCTGGAAGAGGGCAGATTTAGATGAGATATGAGGAAGAAATTCTTGACTGTGATGGTGGTGAACCCCTGCCCCGAACATGCTGCCCCGAGAAGCTGTGGCTGCCCCATCCCTGGAGGTGTCCAAGGCAGGTTGGACGGGGCTTGGAGCAACCTGGGCTGGGGGGAGGTGCCTATGACAGAGGGGTTGGAACTAGATGATCTTCAAGGTCCCTTCCAACCTAAACCATTCTATGTTTAAAATATATCTGGCTTTAAAACACAGTATCATGTGGTGGGGTTTGTCATGCTAATAAGAGAAGCAAGGAAGGAGCTGCTTCTGGAGGGCAGGCTGGGGGACACATGCTGTGTCCCTGTCAGGGTGCAGGGCTGTGCCTATGGGGGTGGAAGGTGCCAGCTTGCTCCCCAAAGCACAGGGCCACCTCCAGCCCCGCTGAGCTGTCTGTCTTCTCCACAGGTCAAAACGCAGATGTCTCCCTCAGCCGACAGTTCAGCGCCGAGGGCAAGCACAGCCCGGACATGAGCCGGTCCAGCTCTGCGGACAAAGTCAGCCTGCAATCTGTCAGTTCCCGAGGCTGGGTGAGCACCGCAGCAGGCAGGACGAAGACAGATGGCCATGCATCCCAATCCCAGAAACAGCATCTAACGGATCCGACTGGCTCCCAGGTGAAGCATGATCTCCACTGGTTACCTGGTTACCTCCGGGAGAGCAGCTCTGTGGAAAGGGACCTGGGAGTCCTGGGGGACAACAGGATGCCCACAAGCCAGCAGTGTGCCCCGGTGGCCAAGAAGGCCAGTGGCATCCTGGGGGGCAGCAAGCAGAGCGTGGCCAGCAGGTGGAGGGAGGTCATCCTCCCCCTCTGCTCTGCCCTGGGGAGGCCACATCTGGAGCACTGTGTCCAGCTGTGGGCTCCCCGGTTCAAGAAGGACAGGGAACTGCTGGAGAGGGTCCAGCAAAGGGCTACGGAGATGATGAGGGGACTGGAGCAGCTTTCTGATGAGGAAAGGCTGAGGGACTTGGGACTCTTTAGTCTGGAGAAAAGACAACTGAGGGGGGATCTTATCTTATCCGTTCAAATACTTGAAGGGCGGGTGCCAGGGGGATGGGAACAGTCTTTTTCCAGTGGTGCCCACTGACAGGACAAGAGGGAAAGGGCACAAACTTGAGCACAGGAAGTTCCATCTCAACCTGAGGAGGGACTTCTTTGCTGTGCGGGTGGCAGAGCAGTGGCACAGGCTGCCCAGAGAGGGGGGGGAGTCTCCCCCTCTGGAGCCATTCCAAACCCGCCTGGACGCCGTCCTGTGCCACTGCTGGAGGTGCCCCTGCTCTGGCAGGGGGTGGCACTGGGTGATCTCAAGGGTTGCTTTCCAACCCTGACCATGCTGTGATTCTGGTTGACACCTGGGACCTTTCTGTTGGCTTTGAGAAGCGAAAGGGGCTGCTTAGAGCAGAGGCTCCGTGTCACCCAGGGCCTGGTGCAGAGATCCAGCCAGGCACGGCTCTGGGTGGGGACGAAACTCTGTGCTCTGGCAGGAAAAAAAAAAAAAAATCTCATGGGTCTTAATGGTTTGTTGGCAAAGTACAGTGCGCAAAGCTGCGGGATGCTGTGCTGGGGGCTTGCAAGCTTGGGTCTTTGTTGGCCAAGGGATGTGACCCCCAGGGTTGTCCTCTGGAGCTGCCAGCCTGCAGTTTTGTTCTAGTCTCCTGCTAGTCAAAGATCCCAACTCCACATACAGCAATTGGAATCATTCGAGGGTTTCCAGAGTGTTTTATTTTTCTTGTGGTGTTCAACGTTGCAGGGCTCATCCAGTTGTCATCTCGTCTCTCCCCTTCCCTGCGTTCCTGCGCAGCGCTGGCTGAGCACCAGGAGCAGCACAGCGAGCGAGCCCGGCTTCCTGAGCTGCGTGCTGCCCAAGGACTTGCTGGTGGCCATCCTCTCTGAAAGGCTGCAGGTACCCGGGGTGGGGTGGTGTACGTCGCTGCTACAGAGAGACAGGCAGCGAGACAGAGGGGTGCAATTTGGAGAGGAGGAGATGTGTACATGCTGTTGGAGGAGTCCGGGGCTGTGTGCAGGGATCCTTGGGTGAAGCTGCAGATGCCATAAGTTGGCAGAGTGCAGGGGAAGATTAGAGCTTGTCGGGGTTGATGTATTTGGAACAACGGTGGCTGGTGTCCTTTGACATTTGGGTTTACCGACGTGCTGAGAGCCCACTGTGTGCAATAGCAGACTTTCTCTTCCTTTTCAACTTTATTCGCAGCTGAGTGACTGTTACCAGGGAGTGGTGTTTGATGGCCTGGAGACCCTCTTTGCATGCAACACAGCATCTGCTCTTCTCTGCCTGCTCAAAGCTGTCAGAAACCGGCCTTATATCTATTTTGTGAACCTGTTCCAGGATTATGCTTCTTTGAAAGCCAGAGAGACAGCCATGAAAGAGCAGGAAGGTGAGACTCTTCATCTCTGTACCTCTCAAATCTTCTCTCTCAAGCCCTCAGCCTTATCTGTGTGTATCTGGGTTATCAGCAGAGCTCATAAGAAATGTTTTTATTAATCCTTCTGCCTTAATGTAGCCGGCGCTCAGCTCACAGTAGCTTAAAATACAGCAGAGCTGAGGCTGAAAGACCTACCTTAGTGTCTAACATGAAAACTTGTGCACGAGTGCAAGTTGTTGTGGCTCAACAACTAACCACCGGCCAGGTGTCCGTGACGCTGGTGCCCGTGAGCCAGGCGAGGCATGGGAGCTTGCTGACAGCCGAGAGGTTAGGGGATTATCTGAATTTTGGAGCAGGGGTATGGGCTCCCCAGTATCTCCTGGCAGGATGCTAAGTTGGGTCAGGCCAGAACTGTGAATCCTCGCAGCTCACCCAGAACAGCAAGCTCCGCTTGCGGTCGCTAACGGTTTCTCCTCTGGTCTGTGCTGAAGGACGGGAGCGGGAAGAAGCTGCCAGGAGGGAGAAAGCACGTCTCTGGGAGATGGATGAGGACGAGTATGATGCCCTCACTGAGGAGCAGAAAACTCAGTTTGATAACAATATACGAGAAGTCCAGCGTGAGAGGAAGAAGAGGTCTGTAAGCCATCCATGGGTAACTCCCCAGGATAGTCTCCCTGAAGGGTTTCCCTGCTCCGGAGACCTTGGTTGAGCTCAAAGGGATTACAGAACAAAGACCAAAAGTGTCTATTACAAGTGGCACGAGGATGGCCAGTTCCACCTCTCTGGTTCCCAGCGGAGGAAGGAGCTGGGAGATGAGAACATCTTCTCTCTGTTTTAGCAGCGAGCCCTGCAGTTTAGAGGCTGGCCGCAGGGAGCTGGGCTCTGTGCTCGCCTTGCCACTGCACTTAGAAGTGTCTTTAAGTTAATTACGTTGATTGTCATCTTCTGCAACCCTTTCTTCACCAAACCAGAGGGGTTGTAGTGTGGATTGGTGTGAGGTGCAGCTGTGCTGCCTTGGTTTAGATAGCGGTCCTGCCATAGGTGAAGTCCTTGCTGGTTTCCCAGGGTTTTCCTTACTGGGTGACCCCAGCCATAAAAGCTGGTGTCTCTTAGGCTCATCTTCAGCTGCATGCAGCAGGGGAGCCTGCGAGAAGCTCTGATCCAGCAAAGCAGCCCAGTTCAGGAGGATGTGGTGCTGAGGGACGTGGGTTAGTCGTGGGTTTGGCAGTGTTAGGTTGATGGTTGGACTCGATGATCTTCCAGGTCCCTTCCAACCTAGACCATTCTATGATTCCATGCATAGGATAAGTGTGAAACTGGGAAGGGGACCTGCTTAAAGCAAGCACGTGTTTCAGCACTACTTTCAGCCCAGGGTGAAGTTTCCCTGGGAGGAGATCACTGGGGCTGCTTCAAATCATGATTTCCAGGACAGCACAAGTTCCCCATGGTCACGGCTGAGTTCCAGCAGGAAACCTGGTTGTTCAGAGCCCGTTTTGCAGGACGGCAGTTACTGCAGCCTTTGTTTTCTGATTGATGTGATTATTCTCTCGAAGGAGCAGGCTGTGCCCAGGGAGAAGAAGGGCTGGAAAAGCCAGGTATTGATGCAGGAATAAGTCGGTGTTAGTGATTTGCAAGCTGGTTTATACTGGGAAAGCAAGAGAGGGCTTCAGGCGTCAGTGCGGAGTGATGATGGATCAGTCTTCAGCAGTGTGCTGGAGGTGTCCAGGTGGACATTATCAGAGAAGTTGCACAGTTGAGGCTTTATGAGAGCAAGACTTAGATCTGGCTGGCCCTGGAGGTCTCCCTCCCACCATTCCTCGGTTTGGATGTTCCCAACTTCCCCAGGCTGAGGGAAGTCCATGGAGATGGTCCAACGGTTCTGCCTGGCCACAGGGTCCATGAATGAAGTGCAGAACCAGCTGGGATTGCAGCGAGCCCTGGATTTCTGGTGGTGACTCTCAGGGATGTTTTCTTTTGGCTTGCTGAAGGGAGATGGAGCAGCTGGCTCGAGAGCTTGAGGAAAAGCGCCAGCGGGAGCTAGAACGCTTGAAGGAGGAAGAAGAGCTGAAGAAGAAGTCTAGGAGGGGCAAGAGAGAGCTTGGAAAAGACAAAGATAATGCTTTGGGGAAGAAAAGCCACCTCGGAGTCAGGCAGGTGGGTGGTTGTGTTTCCAGAGACGAGTAAAAGCCCTGGGGACCTTCCCGCTAAGCTGTCCTGTGAGTTTGTTGGAGAGCTGCTCCTCTAGAAGCGTTCTGCCTTTGAGTCACAGCTTCACAGAACTCCAAACATTCACTGGGAAGCCCCAGATAGTTTTAGTCCAGCTTTTCTCCCGGCTCTGCACATGACTTAACACCTCTAAGCCATGATCCATCTGGGATGTGGTGTCTTTTCCTGCACATCTGGCAGGAGATACCAGCAGGCCTTAGGCATTCATTAGCAACCAGACTTCCCAAAGAGTCCGCCAGCCACGGGGATGCTCAGGAACGGGCCTAGAGGACTGCACAGGAGTACGGAGGTGTCTTAAGTTCCCTGTTTGGGTTGGGGAAGGTGTTCTGTTTCTTCAGTGGCTTCACAGGGCCCCTCATCAGGCTGGCACCAGGGAGTTTGGTTTCAGTTGAGCTAAACTGGGTACTGGCTACGTTCCGAATTGGGGTTTGCAGAGCACCTAGCACGGGTCTCAGACGTTGCTCTGGGGGCTATTGCGAAGATCACCACTGTCCTACAGCGTTTGAGTCAGTGCTTTGAAACGCTCACTGCTTTTTCCTGCTCCTCCTGCCCAGAATACGAACACACCCACCAGCAACCGGTCGGATGTCACTGAAGGGATAGACAAGAAGGGATCTGTAAAGGAGCATCCAGACTCTGTTGCAAGTGACAAGGCAGATAAGAAAAAGCGGAACAAAGTTCCCCCGACGGATGCCTGCCCAGCGACGGTTGCGCAACCCGCAGACCCAGAACAGGGGGAAACCAAAAACGAGACCCTGAGTGACAGCGAGAAGAACTTGGCCCTGAGGTTTAAGATCTACGAGGCATTGCAGAAGGACATCGTGCATATTTTGTCATCCTGGGACAGGGTTCAGGGTATCCTGCTGTCTTCTCTGAACCAAGAGGAGGCGCGGCAGCAAGCAGAAGAGCAGCACCAGCATTTATCCAGCCGCAGGAGCCGGAAGGAAAGAGAGAAGGAGCGTGCGGAGAAAGAGCGGCTGGAAAAACTGAAGGCTCTTGAGGACTCCAAGTTATCTCGGCTGGAAGGGGAAGGTGCAGAAGGGTCAGCCAGAGGTGAAGATGTCGGGGTGCCCTGCTTGGACATCCAGGTGCTGAGCTCAGAAGATGTGCCTAGGAAGATCCTGGAGAGCGGCAAGCTGCCAGCAGCAGAGCAGGTAAAGCCCTGTGAGGCTCACGTGTGGAGCCTGACGTAGTCTGGGCCCCCGTGTGTTGTGTCCCAAGTGACAAGAGCACAGAGCCTTGTCCAGGCCACTGATGATGTTCCACAGCAGCCATGTGGCTGGGGACGTTCTCACCATCCCTCGGACGGGTGGAAAGAGGGAGTGCTCTCAGTTCAAGCATCCTGTCTGTTCAGAGAGTTTTCTCAGTTGGGAAATCATTAAAAATAGTCCCAGGGCAGAGCAGCCCATGGTCGTTGTTTCCTTCAGCTGAGTCACTTAGAGGAGATCTTTCTCTCAAGGTCCCACTTGTAGGTCTTGTCGCTGCTCTGGAGCCTGCCCACCCCACTGGGCATAAAAAAAGCGTCCTGTACTCCATATAAATTAAAAAAAAAATTGCCAAAAGCTCAGTGCCTTTAAGGAAGGAGTGTGAGGAGGAAGGCGATGGGAGTATAAACAGGGTCTTCTCTTATCCTTTAGATCCTGGATGAGCTGGGTCTGGGTCCCTCAGGACCTCCTATTCCCCCTACCGCTTTTTACTCTGTGATCCGCTACCCGGAGAAGCGGATGGCGCCTGCAGCAGGAGAAGCCCTCAAGCACTTCACCTTTGTTGAGCCAGAAGATGCCACCGCGGAAGAAGAAAAGAAGGATACGGAAAGTCTCGTGGATGCCCCCGTTGTCTTGGCAGTGAAGGTTGGCAGGGCAGGGGCCAGGCTGGATGGAGGCACGGGGTGGGGGGCAGGTGGGGTGGAAAACGATCACTGTGGAAGGGCAGTGAAGATATGATGGGGCCCGGTGTCTGCAGGCATCCCTTCTGTCTGTCCGAAAGAGACAGCTCTGCTTGAGATGCAGGGTGGTTCCTTAAGACGAGAGGGGGGGAAAAAAAAAATCACCTAAAAGCCTCAACTTCCCTTGAGGAGAGGGTCCTGGGCGAGGGGAGGGCCCTGGGTGAGGAGGGGTGTCGTAGGCAAAATAAAGTCTGATAAGGAAGACCAACTCCAGGGGCAGATGTTGTTGTTTGGCTTTTTTCCTCTCCTTTTTGTTAGCAAAGCTGCAGCTTTCTTTCCAGGACGGGGATGTCTCAGGGCAGGTCTCAGCTCTCTCCCTTTTCTCTCTCTCCCCTGGGCGTGAAGGTGTCAGAGGAGCTGGTGACCCCAACCAGGGGCCGGTCAAGGAGGGAGAAAGCCACGGGCAGCCGGGAGGCTATGAGGGACAAGCGGAGCTCCGGCCGGGGCAGGAGAGGTCTGGACACAGGAGCACCCACATGTCCCCCCGAGATGGACCAAAGCGGCGCAGACGCAGAGGCATCCCTGGAGAGATCTGTCAGGTGAGCTCAGAGGGAGGAGGTGATCCCTCTGCTTCCCAGCCATCTCGCCAAACAAGGTCCATCATCCCCAGCTCCTCAGGGACCCTTTACCAGTGCCTCCACGGGATGGTGAATCCACATCCCTCCTCCTTGTCTCATCTGCTCGTCAGCAATGTCTGAAGCCTCCTCATTAATTGCCAGGCTGAACAGCTGCCGGTGGATAGTGCCTGCGCATGGCGAGGTGGAACTGAAGGTCCACTTCAGCTCCACGGTGTTGGGCCAGTTTGATCAGATGCTGCATTTTGAGATCCTGGGGACAAACCGTCTGTACCAGCTGCACTGCAGGGGCACCTGCCTGTATCCCACCATCAGCCAGGACCCACGGTAAGGCTGGCCCGTGCGAGGCTCCCACACTGCTCCCCCTGAAACTTGGAGCAAGGGCTGTCCCTTGTACCCCTGTGACCTTCTGGCTTGGGCAGAGCGTGCTGCCTGAGCAGCCCAGCATCTTTTCCCATGCTTGAAGCTGGGAACCAGTACTGGTATCTCATCCACCAATAAGGGTTATGGCTTTCTGGCCAGGTTTTCTACTTAGAGCATCTCACAGCTCTTCATTCCCCATTTTCTTTCCCCAGGGTGGTGTTTCCTCACTGGAGGAAGAGCAAGGCGGATGATGACATCATCTTCAAGCAGTATGTCATGAACACGGGCGTATTCCACTTTGGACCACTGCTGTGTGGGAAGTCAAGAGACTGGTACGTGCTTCCTGCTCTGAGTGAGCATCCTGATGCGCTGCCAGCCTGGAGTGAGATGTTGGGATGGGATCTCCAGGACTTTGTGCTTTCGTGGACGTGCTTGGAGACATGCTGTCCCAGAGGCACAATTCAGGGCAGGCCCAGGCAGAGACCTGGGAGATACACAGGGTTGAAGGACCACAGTTGTGTGAACTTGAGCAGGTAACAGGCATGGGAGTCTTGGAGAGATGGGGAAGATCTTCCTACCCAGTGGGTGTCTTGGTGGCCAGAGCCACATGCAGCTTCCAGCCTGAAGGTGACTTTGGGCAACTTGTGTCCCTGCCTCCACGTCTCAGCTTCACCACCTATGGACTTTACCGTGCTTTTTTAAAGTGCTTTGAGGTCTATAGGTAGGCTGAGCGAGCAATTATTCTGCTGATGGTTTTGCAAACCATGCGTTAATCTGTAATATTAGTAAGGCTTTGTTTTGACCTGCCAATGGGGAAGAAGCAGGGGGAACCTGCAAAGGAATAAAAATGGGAATTACGTTTTCTTGGTCCTCACTGCTGGATAAAGTCTCCCTAAAAAAGTTGTTGTTGTAGCTACTGGCATATTTCTATTTTTAACATTGCTTTTTTTGGGGGGTAATATTAGAAATGAAGTTTTTGTCTTTGTGGGAGCTCTGCAGAGCTAGTGGTATTTTGACAACCCAAGGAAATGAAATCAAAACAGTTTAAAAACCAGAAGAGGATCTTTAGCCAGGCTGATGAATGGTCTTGGGTTTCTGTTTGCCTTTTTAACCCTTTAACTCCAAATTCTGTTCCAGACCTGAAAGAAGGGACGTTGGTTAAATTTAGCGTTCCTATTGGGAAGCAATCCTTTTTATTTCTTTCCCTGAGACTTGGAGCTAACCCATGAAATACAAGGCAATCTCATGACTTTTTTGAAAGAGATAAGCTAAACTATTTTTAAAACCTCTTCTTAAAAGCATCTCTCTATACCCTGCAGGGAAGGAAACCCAACAAAGAAGGGGGAAGAACCCATGTGCCTGGCGTACTTTTATTTTTCCAGGCACCTTTGAATTTATATTTTGTAAAATGTTCTTTATTTAAGTGGCCTGTACATCGTCACGCGTCTGAGATGGAGGCACCAGACATCAAAGTACTGCAAGGCTGAGCACACGTACCATGCAACGTGCCCCTGAAAGCGATCCTTTTTCTTAGCGTGCTCGATAGACCATGGTCTTCCAGTGCAGCCCTCCGCTGCCAGGACATGGTGCTTTCCTCAAGGTGTGATAAAGACAACAGTCCTGGGGTCTCCTCTGCAGCCTTTTCCCCTTCTTGTGGACAGGTACAAGGCGCAGGACTATCCCAGCAACAGCGAGAAGATAACCATCCTCAACGTCACCCCCTTGGAAGCAGAGGTGCATTTCTTCTTTGAGCACGATCTCAAAGCGGACACGTTCCTTTTAGACCCTCCCAGCATGAGGCTGAAACCTAACGAGAAGCAGGTAGGAGAGGGGCAGGTAGGGCAGGCGCCGGTAGAAATGCCGAGGAGCCGTTCCTCCGGCTCAATGAATGCTCTTCTGTATTTCTTTTTGCGGGGACGGGGCTAGGAGCTGAGCCTTTGGGCTTACCCCACTTCAGCTGGCCTCGTGGAAGACAACCTCATCTGCTGCATTAAGGAGAACCCAGAGCCGGTGGTCTTCCGGCTGTGCTGCCAGGGGGTGCAGGTGGAGCTGGGGGTCAGCCCCAAGCAGGTGCATTTCAACAAGCTGCTGCTGCACAGGTCAGTCATCCCATGGCTGCTCTGCCAGAGCTGAGAGCTGACAGGGAGCTCCCCTTCTCTTGCTGGCTGTGTGGCCACTCAGAACGGAGGCTGGGCTAACATCCCACTTTCTACCAGCAGTTCCCAGTCACCAGCTCACCATTCCTTGCTGGCTTGGACATCCCATGACAGCCACAAGCTCTGTAGCCCCCCAGCAATGCTGTGCAATGGGCATCCCATTACATTTCATAGAATGGTCTAGGTTGGACGGGACCTTTAAGATCATTGAGTCCAAGCATCAGCCTAACACTGCCAAACCCACCGCTAACCCATGTCCCTCAGCACCACGGCTGCCCCTCCGTTAAATACCTCCAGGGATGGCGACTCCACCACTGCCTTGGGCAGCCTCTTCCAACGCCTGGTAACCCTTTCGATGGAGAAATTTTTCCTAATATCCATTCTAAACCGCCCCGGTGCAACTTGAGGCCATTTCCTCTTGTCCTATCGCTTGTTTGTGGGAGCAGAGACCGACCCCCCCTTGGTACCCCTCCTTCCAGGGAGCTGTAGGGAGCCAGAAGGTCTCCCCTGAGGCTCCTTTTCTCCGGGCTGAGCAACATTTACATCTTGTCTGCTGGTTCAGGAGACTTTCCTCCTTATCTCCCCTCTGCTGAATACACTTTTAGCACCCAGCTCTCCCCAGGACCTCACCTCTGAGACTTGTGCCATAGAGAAAACATTTAACTGTGGTTTCAGACGCATGGAGAGGGCTGCTCCAAGTTGCGCTCGGTTGCAAGGCGAGCATGCCCACGGAGCAGGCGGTGCTGAGTGCCTTCTTGTCTCTGCAGGAGGGACAGCAAGACCCTGGTCCTGGAAAACAGCACTCCGCTGCCCATGGCCTGGCGGCTCAGTGGGCTGGAAAACCTCGGCGACGACTTCTCCGTCTCGCAAGATAAGGGCATTGTTGGTCCCCACACGGAGTTTAGCGTGCACCTGTATTTCAAGGCCACGACGGCTCTCGCCATTAAGAAGATGATCCGATTAGAGGTGAGGGGGATGGTGCCCTCCCTGGCAAAGCCGGGCAGAGGGATCAGCCCTGTGCTTTTAGGGATGGAGACCTGAAGGGTGCCCTGCGAAGGGGGAAAAAGGGTGAACCTTCAGGAGATTCCTTTCTACCTGCATTGCCAGGGGAGACAGGCCCTTGGCAGCAAGGGGTTCTCACTGATGGATAATGTTTTGGAGACTAAGTGACTACTGGGGTGCTCTTGTAGCTGAGCTTCACGGGATGAGCGTGCTGCGGAGTCAGGAGGGAGGTGGACCTGAGGGACACAAAGGTGCTACGACCCCGACTTCTGCTGCCTCAGACTGGGTTCGCCAGAACACGCGGTGCATCCCTGAGCGTCCGCGTCACCCCAGAGAACCAGGCACTGCGTCCTGAGCCCGCGCTGCAACCCTCTTGCCGTTGTGCATGGTTGAGTGCTGTCGTTTGGTTGTCCAGATTTCGGCGTGCTCCCTGCACCCATCCTGGAGTCTGTCTGGGGCTCGTAACCTCCAGCAACAAACTCTCGCCCCTGGCGTTCTGTTCCCCGTGGTTTAGGGGCTGCATTTCAGGGAGGATGCTGGGTGATAGATGAGGAGAGGGTTGATTGTCCATGCCACCTGCTCTGGGACACCTCACGCTTCTCATGGTTGGTTTTGCACCCCTGTGCCTCCCGGGGCGCTTTAGCCGCAGCGTTCCCTGCTGTAGGAGTGCAGAGTTGGGCTGAAAGGGTTTCTTACCGCAGCAGAATCATGCTGGGTCAGCCCGTGAGATGAACGGGTTAGGAACGCTCAGGAGTCACAAACGGATGTCAAGCAATGGAGGCCGTGGTGGAAGCGGTCAGCAGAGGCAAAGGCTTGTATGTTGGCTACCAAAAGTATTTAGGAGAACGGTCTGAGCAGCGTCTGGTTCTTGCCACCTCAGGTTTCAGATGCAGAAAACATCCTGGGGATCGTTCAGATTGAAAATATCCAGATCCACGCGGAGGCCTACGATGTCGCTCTGAGCATCAGCATTTCTAAAGGTCAGCGGATGCCCCCAAAGCGAAGTAGTCCACGTGCATTGCATTGCCATGGCAGGTGGGCAACCAAAGCGCTCGGGACGGGATGGGACAGCGTGCAAGCGTGGCACGGATACGTAACACATGTATCCTGCAAGCTGCGAGGAGAGAAGCACTGTCGGGGCACAGAGGGAGCCTTGAGTCTCTCACCTCCGAACTTTGAAGTGTTGCAACTTCATGTGCGGATTGATTTGGGGGCTTTGAAACGGCAGTGGTGTGAACAAGCAGTTGGCAACTCCAGAAGGCTCGGCACGGCATGTAAAGTTGTTGGGTCTGTGCTCGGAAGCAAGGAGACGGAAAGCAAGCTCCTTAGCTGCTGAACCCTGCAGATATTCTCCGAGTTACGGGAAAGGGCGGCAAAGTAGCTAGAGAAAACTTTGACAGAGGGGAACTTGCCGAGAAGGCTTTTGTGCTGAGAATTCCAAATATCTATCTTGTCCCTTGGTCTAGTGACAAATATTCACCATTTCTTACCTGGCTCTGTGGGTTTTGCTGCAGGTACAGATGGCCGCGTGGATTTTGGAATCCTTAAGGTCCTGGATGATGTGAAGCAAGTGCTGACTCTGAAGAACAGAGGGAAGTACGAGATTGCGTACAGGTGGGTCCAGCTGCCTGGTCTGTGAAGGCATGGTGCCACCATCTGCCCAGGCCTGCATTCTCCTTCTGTCCATGCCTACAACCTGTTCCCATGCTGGCTACCTCACAGTTTTTGGGTGAATACAAAATCGGGGCTCTCCAATCTCAGATATTTTAATGGAGAATTGAACCAGAAGGAGAGACCCTGAAATTTCAGCCACTCACTGCTGAGATCCATTGCCTTCCTTTGAGGGTCAACTCATTTCTCTGTATGAGACTCTTTAAAGGAGGGAATGAAAATACTCGGTGTCGAAGTAAGCTTACAGCATCCTTGATTGTCCGTACTCTGTGTCAAGATCTGGGATTCCCCAAGCAGAGCTGCAGTTTTTCCCTTTTATTTTTTTTTTATGTCCCTACGCAAAGTCCTGGCTGTGCTGGTGGCACCGGTACTTTTAACTGCAGAGGACTTTTTTCCTTCCTTTTCTCCCCAGTTTCAAGCTGGAAACCGCAGATACCAACATACCCGACTTGGCATCCCACTTCACTGTCCAGCCGCAGAAGGGCACACTGTCTGTCTCCGAGCGCCCTGTGCAGGTCCAGCTGCTCTTCCACCCCAAGGTGGAAATGGATATTGAGAACAAACCCATCTTGCACTGCCAGGTGAGCTGCTTGGCCCAGGTGGTGTTAGCACAGCGTGTCTTGGGAGCGTAAGCAGGACGCGTGCCTTCTGGAAGGCAGGCTTTAGCTGGGGAATCCAACAAAGTCTTTCAGAAACTGTTTGTGATGCTTCCTAAGTGGAGCTGGAAATTTGGCTCTGGAGGAGGCATTCAAACATGGCGGGTGAGCTGATGGGGACGTGGGATGGAGTGAGGGGACAGAGGACGGAGATGGAGGCTGGCCTCTGCTGTATTTACCAACCCCTCCTCTGGTTGCAGGTGATTGAGCCCAACGTCTGTGAAGGAGGCGAGACCATCGCCATCATCCCGGTGAGGGTGTCAGCGAAAGCTGTGTTCAGCAAGTACGGCATTTCCCCTGCCTCGCTCATCGACTTCGGTACCATGACAAACGGCACCAGGAAAACCTGCACCTTCATGCTGGAGAACAAAGGCATCCTTGACTTCAAATTCTTCATCTACCAAGCAGACCAGGATGCACCTGTATTGCCAAGGAAAAGGTGAGAGAAGACCTGCACCACCCTTCCTGCCTGAGGAGGCACCACAGCACGGCTGGTGCGTGACAGGCAGCCAGGACACCTGGGTTCTTAGAAGCAGAGGATGGTCTAGGCTGAAGGGACCTTTAAGATCATTGAGTCTAACCATCAACCTCACACTGCCAAACCCACCAATAACCCATGTCCCTCAGCACCACATCTGCTCAGCTGTTAAACACCTCCAGGGATGGCGACTCCACCACTGCCCTGGGCAGCCTCTTCCAATGTTTGATAACCCTTTGGGTGAAGAAATTTTCCCTAATATCCAATCTAAATCTCCCCTGATGCAACTTGAGGCCATTTCCTCTTGTCCTATCATCCATTCCTTGGGAGCAGAGACCGCCCCCCCCCACCTCACTACCCCCTCCTTTCAGGGAGCTGTAGAGCGAGAAGGTCTCCCCTGAGGCTCCTTTTCTCCAGGCTGAACACCCCCAGGTCCCTCAGCCGCTCCTCATCAGACTTGTGCTCCAGACCCCTCACCAGCTTCATTGCCCTTCTCTGGACACGCTCCGGCCCCTCAGTGTCTTGTCATGAGGGGCCCAAAACTGAACACAGTATTCGAGGTGGGGCCTCTTGTCCATCTTGCCGTGTGAGAGGGACCAGAAAAATGCCGTGGGATCCCCGTGGGTAGGACAAAGCTGGTGTTAGAGCTAATGTATCCATAAGCTCCAGGAATGGGTGGTGGAGGCAGCCCTCCAGGAGCAGGAGGACTTTCCTCCGCAGGGAGGAAGGTCAGCTTTGGCCTCGGAGAAACGCAGGGGGAGCTCAGCATGATGGATGTTTCTGCTTTCTCCTCTCAGCACACAACAAAGAAGGAGATCCACCCGCTCCCAAGACAGTGAAAACTTCAATAAAGTGACTCCTTCCACCAAGCAAAGCAAGCACTCGCTGCAGGACACGAACCCCTTCATGCAGGTGGGTGGCTCCTGCTCCCCAACACGTTGTGCTGCAGCTGGAGTGGGAGGACTCTGCTGTGCCCAGGCTGGGGGCCCATCGCCACGGGATGGGACCTGGTCTGCGTGTGCCCGGCAGTGATGGCTGGAGGTCCATCATCTCCCAGCCGCAAGCAGGGGCAGGAGCCGCTCGCTCCCATGCTCTGCCTCAGACCTGAAGTTGTGGGGTCAAGAGAGCGGAGCAGGTCCCGTGGTTGGCAGCTGCTGGCCCAAATAGGTCCATGAATACCACGTGATGACCTTGCTTTTTCTTCTTCCCAGTCCCTTCTCTTCCATCATTTCTCAGTTGTTTCTGCTCTCCTGTTTTACCCCTGGAGGCTGAATGATCGCAGCTACCACCTTCACCCTTTACATCCAAACTCCTTTCTCTATGCCACTTGGGACAAGCCTACACTTCCTCCCAGCTTGTCCATGTCATCCTGGCTGTGGAATCATCCCTCCCTGCCCTGGGACTGGCGACTTGGGCTTGGCTGGAGGTCAAGGAGTGGTATACTCCTCACTGGGGATGCTCAAGGTAGGACTGTTAGACATCAGCCTCTCCTGGGACTCTTTTTCTGCAGGCTCACTTCACTCTAGGCATGTTCACGGTGTACCCTGGCTTTGGCTCCATCCCTCCTGGAGGCCAGCAGATGATCACGGTGGATTGCTACGCGGAGCCACTGGGGACATGCAAGGAGCACCTGTCCATCGATATCAGTGACAGAGACCCCAAGGACAATCCCCTCGGCATCCCCTATACCCTGTGTGCCGAGTCCTGCCTCCCAGGTACGCCCCATCCCCAGCTCCCCATGGCCAGACCTACTGCTGATCAGCACCTGAACTTCACTACTTGGACAGAGAAGCACCCTGACCCTGAAGTCCCATCTTAAAATCCTCAGAGGTTCCAGTCCTTTTCAAGTCCACCAGTGGGGAGAGGCTGGGAGGGATGCATGGAAGGACCAATAAGTCTGAGGGTGACTGAGCTCCATCCTCACAGCCAAAACTCCCCCACCCGGGTTGGGTTTCGCAGTGACCTGGGCAGAAAGGGCCCTCTGAGAGGCCAACAGGGCCCAGATAAATTCAGCAGGAAGGCTTCTCCATCCTCAACCCTCCCTCTGGTCTGCTCGCAGCATTTGCAGTTGACGACATAGAGTCCATCTTTGAGGAACATCAAATCTGCAGCAACATCAACCTCTGCCAGATCCTCCAGACTGTGCAAGACAGGGGCGTGTTCGTCAGAGATAAGAACAAGTTTATCTTCACCAACGTTCTGGTTGGGCAGCGGGCCACAGCTCGCTTCAAGATCCGCAACGTGGACAAAGTCCCCTGTGACGTGGTTCTCTCCGTCAAACCCATCCCCAGTAAGGTAAGAACAAGAGGCTGTGGGGACTGTTGCTCTTTAAAGGCTGTGTGACAGCCTCCCTTGTTCTCCATCTTCCATGCTGCCTCTTGCCCAGACTGGTCCAGCTCAGTACAGGTCACGCTACAGGGGAGAGCAGCAATGCCGGAGAGGGACAGTTGGGTTGAATTCAGCGTGTCTCAAGCGAGGTTTTGCCTCACCCCTCTGGGTCTTTGGTGGAAGACCTGAACCTTTCTGAACATCTCGTGGAATCACGCTCAGAGGGGGCTTTTCTACTGGACTGATGTGCCAGGGCTCAAAGCAGATCATTTCCTCAGGCTCCCTGGTCTTTTCCTTCTCTTTAAAGGCCAATTCTAGGTTATTTGCAGGGTTTTCCACGCAGTCCCCACCACCCATGTGTGCTGGGGTGGCTGCCCAGCGCTCAGAGCAAGCTGTTGTGCTTCTGGGCTTCATGGCAGCTCCCTCTGGAAGGTCAGCACCACTTTGGAGTCACCCTCCGAGGTGGAAGGAGCCTGTCCAGGGAAGCAGGAAGGAAAGATGCCATCTGGGGCTCTTCCCCGTGATACATATATGAATAAGACTGCATCACGTCGAAGGATGTTTTCTCCTAACACCGTTCTCTGGGTGCCTTCAAGCTTGACAGCCGCGTTAGCGACATTTTCGAGGTGGATCCTGTTCGGATGTGCGTGCCCAGCCGCTCCCACGCCTTTGCTACGGTGACTTTCACTCCACAAACCATGCAGAACTACGAGTGCACTTTTGAGGCTTCCCTCGATGCCCCGGCAAGGTGAGTCACCCGAGGAAATCTTAGGGGTGACCTTTCTGATAGCCGCCTCTCCTCTGGGAGGATGTAGACCTCTTGTTAACCCGAACTCTTTCAGAAGCCCTAGGTAGAGTGTTCAGCACTAGATAATATAGGAGGCAGTAACTACTAGATATAGCACAGCAGAAAAACAACAGTCATATTTTAGGCCGTATGAGTAATTAGGAAGACAGTGTAACATTAGGTACCAACTAGAAGTTACTGAATCAGAAAGAAATGGAGATGTGCAACAGCTGAGCTTTCCAAAGACAGAGGTTTACGTGAGGAGGTTTCTGTGCCAGTGAGTGACCATGCGTGATTTCCTCCTTGTTGATGTTAAAATGAGATGATCCAATGTGATTACCTGGGGTATATGAAGGGATTTTATGGTAAGGAGTGATTGGATGCCTTGGGGTTGTTCAGCCTGGAGAAGAGAAGGCTCTGGGGAGACCTCATTGCGGCATTCCAGTCCCTAAAGGGGCTACAGGAGAGCTGGGGAGGGACTTTTTCCAAGGGCATGGAGTGATAGGATGAGGGGGAATGGCTTCAAACTGAAAGAGGAGAGACTTAGATGAGATATTAGGAAGAAATTCTTGCCTGTGAGGGCGGTGAGCCCCTGGGGCAGGTTGCCCCGAGAAGCTGTGGCTGCCCCATCCCTGGAGGTGTCCAAGGCCAGGTTGGACGGGGCTGGGAGCAACCTGGGCTGGGGGGAGGTGTCCCTGCCCAGGGCAGGGGGTGGGACTGGGTGATCTTCAAGGTCCCTTCCAACCCAAACCATTCCGTGATTCTATGATTATAAAAGAGGAGCCCGGTTCCTCTGTCCTGAGACCTGTGTTTGTACCGGGGCTCTGTCCTGCTCTTCTCCAACCCTTTAGTCGCTGAATTGAGCCAAAATAAGTCGGCTTTCTGCCCTAATAAGAAATTCCCAATTTAGTGTCCTTGGAAATAATCTTTACTGACAGTGTTGCTTATTTACTTCTCCCTTCTTGCCTTTATCCTGTTTTCATGCTGTGCTTGTGCTTTTTGCATATGTCTCACGTCACCGCAGTCAGTGGATTTGCCGCGTCGCATCTGTTGCCTCATTATTTACCCACTGCACTGCATGATTCGATTAAGCGAAATGATTTTTAACGGTTATTCCGGAAGGCTCTGGCTCTTCAGAGCAGATTCCTTTTGTGAATGGCTCTGATCGGGCTGGGAGGAGAGGGTGAGGGGGAAGCTGCATTGTGGGGTACAGGAGCCACCAGCCGGGGCAAACGCAGCGGGTGGCACTCGCTTGGCGAGCGGGGAACGGGTTGGTGGCAGCCCTAACG
Source organism: Ibidorhyncha struthersii (assembly GCA_013398815.1). Classification (NCBI taxonomy): domain Eukaryota; kingdom Metazoa; phylum Chordata; class Aves; order Charadriiformes; family Charadriidae; genus Ibidorhyncha; species Ibidorhyncha struthersii. The sequence continues at coordinate 205,481 of VZSZ01004985.1, forward strand.
ACTTCGCCTCGGCCTCTGCTGTAGCCCTGCAGCAAAGAAAGCACAAAGCCTGACTTTCGAGATCAGCGGAGATGGGAACCTGCCTCGGGTAACGCTCCTGCACCCCGTCCTTCACAATAAGAGAGGGAACCCTCTGCTGCTCTTCAAGAAGCTGTTTCTGGGTGATTCGGAAAAACTCCCTCTGGTCCTTCATAACGGTGGCACCATACCTGTTCAGGTGAGCACCTGCTCAGGGAACGCTCTGGTCTGGGAACGCATGCTTGTCCCATGGAGGAATGGTCCCAGAAAACATGGTAGACCTGGGAAGAGGTCTCGGAAAGTCTTTTTAAGCAAAGGACTGACTTCTGCTTTCCAGGAAGGGAGTTCCTCTTGGAAATGTGACTTTCTGACCCGTCTATCCTTTTCAGTTCAACACAGGAAAGTTGGTGGGGTATTTTTCCTCTTTTCTCACGCTTCGGTTCTCACATGGGCATGTGTGATGTCCTCATCACATTAGATTGTACTTGATCCCTTTTTACTGCATTTTAGTTAAACTCAGTTGTAGTTTAATTACATTCTGCTTATTACTCTTAGAACTTTCTGTCCTTTTCGGTTATATTTTAATTCTATCACAATGCCTCTGAACGCCTTTTTTTTTATTTTTCCTGCCTGATTTCACTTAAACTTTGTGCCAAGAGCTGCCTGTGAAGCGGGGACGCGTGCTGGGTTCCCCGTGCTGGCCCAGCAGCAGTACGGTGTCGATCCCTGTGCCATCCTGTACCCACACCAGCATGGTCGTGCTCTCTGTGTTCCCTTTTCTCAGTTGATGATAGACCTGTTGGATGAAGGGGGAGTTTTCTTCTTGAAAGCCAGGCCCACCACACACTGCATCTACCAAGCTGCAGGCATGAAGGAGGGCTCTCCGGGAGAAGGTAAATACATTAACTGTGAAGTGTGGTCATCCACACAGGGAAAGCGCGTGCCCTGCTCTTGGCTTGGCCAAGCAGCAGCCAGATATTAGACATAGTTTCTTTCCTGGAGCTCTCTGTACCCTTAGTTTTTCACGTAGACTCCACAGGGTTTCCTTGTAGGAAGCTGTAGGCAGTTTTCCTGTTGTTCTGGACAGGGTGGGTTGAGTTGTGGGGAACTGTCACCACTTGAATGGACCATCTGAGGTCTCTGTTGCATGCGGGGAGTTACCAGCCTGAATGGACGCAATCCTTGAGCCCACAGCCAGCCAACAAAAGCCAAAACCGCTCTTTGACTCAGCTTTATGTATGGCAGGAGCTGGCTGGATGCAGTTTGAGTCAGAGCTGGGTCTTAACCTGAGGTTAAGCCACTTAGGCAGCGATATTCCTGGTGGTGTTACAGTCTTGTGAATAAAGGAGGAGGGTCTGGAACCAGTCAGCGGTGGGAGAATCTGTGCTTGGAGACAACTGGGTCTCAACTTCTTATTCCTCTTGGAAATATTTCTTCTGTACGTCTCTATCACTTGTCTCTGATCTCCATTGCCATGCAGAGAGGAAGCCTCACACCGCTTCCCTGGTCCTGCATCACGGGGAATTAGCAGAGTTTGACGTGCTTTTCAAACCCACCCTGGCCCAACGCGTGGAAGGGAAGATCCACCTGTCAGTGGTGGACAACCCCTATGAAGAGACCGACATTCAGCTGGTGGGTGAAGGCTACGAGGATGACTTCACGCTAGATAACATCCATGGACTAGTGGCAGACGGCAAGGAGGAGAACACCCAGGGCAATCTGGAGGAAGACATAATTGAAGGTAAGAGAGGAGAGGCTGCCGAGATGGAGCAGGGAACAGGAAAATACACATTTCTACCCACCCTGTGCCAGTGCAGGTGTGGTCCAGCCTTGGCGGGCAGATCCTGTTGCCTTTTGTAGCCTGCGGAGCAGCCACACTTGAGAACACAAGGGAAGATCCTCTGTCAAGGGGGAAGCTTGCAGGCTAGCAGGGAAGGGGCAGAGATACCAGCGTTCAGCTGAGTATCTCTAAAAGAAGGTCTGCCAGCCCGTGGTGTAGTATGGAGATGAAGACCACGCATGATTATTTGTGTCCTCTATATAAGCAAGCCTGGGCTGTCACCCGCCAGACCTGGTGGCCTTGGGAGCATCCCTGCTGTGCTGCATGTCCCTCTGCACAGGCACAGACACGTGTGTGGGGACGTGCCAGGGTGTTTCCCCGAAAGTGGTAGGATGGGGAGCTGCATGTCCCAGAGGGAGGAAGGCTCGGAGCAAGGAGGAGTCGGACATACACGTGTCTGTGCATGTTGGCGGGGGGAGCGGATGGACCTCACCACACGCTGACATCTCTTGCGCTCATTCTTAACAGCTGCCAGAGTGGATCACATCCAGTTTGGGGACTGTCACATCGGGAAACCCTACCAGGTGACCTTCACGATCACCAATCGCAGCAGAGAAGGGGCGATGCGGTTTGAGTGGCTGGCAGACACCCCCTTTCTCTTCTCCCCCCAGGTGAGCTTGGATGGCCCTGCCTTTCCCCACTGCTCGAGCCCTGCCCGGCAGGTTCCTGGGAGCTAGCGGGGAGTCACCCCGTACCAGTGAGAGCCCATTCCAGTGCCTGGTAAGAGGCGCGATCTCTGGCTCTGCTGGAACGGGGCCGTCAACCCAGCGGAAAAGGCTCCATGTGATAGGAGGCAGCATCTTTTGTTTGTATTTTCCTCTGTCAAACCTCAGATAAATACACAGTACGGTGCAGGTTCACAGAATCCCAGACTGGTCAGGGTTGGAAGGGCCCTCTGGAGCTCCCCCAGTGCCACCCCCTGCCAGAGCAGGGGCACCTCCAGCAGTGGCACAGGACGGTGTCCAGGCGGGTTTGGAATGGCTCCAGAGGGGGAGACTCCCCCCCCTCTCTGGGCAGCCTGTGCCACTGCTCTGCCACCCGCACAGCAAAGGAGTCCCTCCTCAGGTTGAGATGGAACTTCCGATGCTCAAGT
>VZSZ01004985.1:219470-229904 GCA_013398815.1 Ibidorhyncha struthersii
CCCGGGGAGCCCACAGCTGGACACAGTGCTCCAGATGTGGCCTCCCCAGGGCAGAGCAGAGGGGGAGAGCCCACCACGCGTGGTCTGTGCAAAGCCAGCAGGAGCGGCAAAGCACACAAGCAGCACTTTAGCCCATCCTGGGGGACAGCAACAGGCTTACACAACTGGCTGTGTTTTGCGGGATCACCCGTCAGAAAATGGATGCTCTTTTCTTGTAAACTGCAGCCGTGACTTGCCAGCAGACACGATCGTGAGTCCAAGCAGTCTAACGGGTCACTAGCTCGTCTGCTGATATACCAGGGATGGCCCTGTGCTCACCCGTAGACTGCCTGGGTGTAAGGAGAACACATTAACTCCGGGCAGATTTGCTGCGGCTTATAAAGATGTTGAATTTTGGCTTGCCACAGGGTGCAAGACGAGAGCATCCCGTATTGGTCCCTGTGGCTCACCTGAGAAGTGGTAATTCCTTAAATCTCCAAAGTTTTTGGTCGTGTTTGATCACGTACCCAGAAATTACCCACAAAAATCACAAAGAGGCGGTTTGGTGGCACCCACGTTATACTGCTCTCATGGGAGCTGGATGGTTCCTCTTTGCAAAGAGGATGTTAAGCCCTGACATATAGATCACAGAATCACGGAATGGTTCAGGTTGGAAGGGACCTTGAAGATCACCCAGTTCCTACCCCCCTGCCCTGGGCAGGGACACCCCCCCCAGCCCAGGTTGCTCCAAGCCCCGTCCAACCTGGCCTTGAACACCTCCAGGGATGGGGCAGCCACAGCTTCTCGGGGCAACCTGCGCCAGGGGCTCACCGCCCTCACAAGGAAGAATTTCTTCCTGATATCTCATCTAAATCTCCCCTCTTCCAGTTTAAACCCCTTTCCCCTCATCCTATCACTACACACCCTTGGAAAAAGTCCTTCCCCAGCTCTCCTGTAGGCCCCCTTTAAGGGGGGAGAAATCGGAGAGACTGAGAGTCTCTCGGAGTGCCCTCCTCTGTGTTTGGGGCAGAATTGAGGTCTCAACCCAGCGCTGCCCTGTAGCACATGGGTGGGCCAGTAAGGTCAGCGTTAGCTCGGGGTTTGCTGCCTTGTTGTTGTATCCTCTGCCATTTCACGGCATGGGATCTTCATACCCCAAACAGTGCTCACCAGGGCTTTTTCCATAGTGGAAGGCCCTGGAAGGGCAGAGTGCTGCTCCTGGTTTCTCCCAGGCTTGGGGTCCCACCACAGCCATTGCACAGCTGCTGTCCTGTAGAGCAGGCAACGTGGGGCCAAGAAAGCTAAGAGAGAGTGAACGGAGCAAAAAGGATCTTCTCCCCCCAGGTTTCCCGTTACAGTCTTCCTCACACCAACACTAGAAGGAGAGGTGGTCTTCAACCTCAAGTGTGATGTCAAGAGGAAGACCCAGCCCCTCTCCTTGAATATCAAGGCCACCGGCTATAGCATGAACGTGTCCGTCAGGTACGAGGACGGCGATGGCTGTGTCAGTGAGCTCAGTGCGCAAGAGATTAACGTCATCGATTTCAAAGAGGTGAGCAGTGCTGGGTCCCTGAACCATTTGCCCCACAAAGCCCTGCAAGACCGGGCCTTCACCAGGAGCTTTGCAGATACGTTTGAACAAGAGGGAATGTTTTTCTTCATTTGTTGGGTCTCCAGAGGGAGGGAGGTTTATCTTTCAGACAGGTCATTAGCTGAATGTGAAAGATGAAGGAGCACATGCTGGGCCGGCCAGCACTTCGCACGTGCTTCAAGCCCTACTCCTCACCACCTTCTCCCCGCAGGTACAGCTAAACGAAAACATCAAGCGCATCTTCAGCATCCAAAATCGTGGCAAGTTCAGCTTCACCTTCTCGTGGGAGCTGAGCGGCCCCGCAGCCCAGAAGCAGGTCCTTACCATCACCCCTCAGACGGGTGCCGTGCAGGTGGAGGGGAAAGCAGAGAGCCAGCTGACTTTTCACCCACAGAAGATGTGCTCTTTAAAGGACGCAGAGCTGACGCTGCAGGTGAGGCACCGGCGTTACACGGGACCTTCGCCTTCCCTTGGCAGCAGGAGCCCAGACCTAGGGGTGAGCTCCGTCACTAAAGAGCCTGATCTCAGCAAAGAGGCTTCTGCTGCTGAAATAAAGAGCCTGAGAGTTTCTGAATGGAATATTCTAATGAGTGCTTATCCAGGACCGCTTTGGGGAGTGCTTTTGTGGGAGGACGTATCCCCCAGGCCCTCTCTGCCCCTAATTTGGGGGGGAGGGAGGGGCAGATGTACATGGAGATGGAGCTGTTTTTCCTTGCCAGGTCCCTGCTGAGTCAGGTCCCACAGCTCAGAAAGGTCCTGCCAGCCCGAGACTGCCCAAAGCAGGGCCACAACTCTCCAGAAACCCTTTCCTTCCCTGTTCCCGTTCTGGGGTCCTTTGGCACCTGCTTTTCCTTATCATCACTGCAGCCAGCTGTCCCCCATCCTCTTCCTCAGCCGCCTCTGGTGTTTGCAGTTGTAGTTCCCACCTCTTCAGCTGGCTCACGCTGTCTTTCTCCTCACCAGATCGGCAAGGGTCCCACGTTTACTTGCGTGTTCCTGGCCACCGTGGTAGTGCCCGCTGTCCACTTCTCCACCACCAGACTCAATTTTGGAGCCTGTTTCATCTACCACGCTGGGATGCCGCCTGCCTGTCAGACCATCGTCATCACAAACAAGGCAGACAAGGAAGTGAGGTACGTCTTCTCCTCACACTCCTTTGACCCTTGCTTAGAACGCACCTGCTTCATGCCCTCACGACCCTTGTGGGTGAAATCCTGAGGGCGCAGGGAGAGGAGACAGGAGAGCCCTAAGTAGCCCTGATGTTGTCACCTGAGCGCACGCAGCCTCGTGACGCCTCTGCTCCTCTTTGCTGTGCTTTCTGCCAGTTTGAACTGCTTGGTCACCAGCACCACGCACCTGAAGGTGGATTTCCGAGGGTGCGTCCTACACCCAGGAGGGACAGTGAAGGTGCCCATCACTTTCTATCCCAGAGAGGTTGCGTCTTACCATGAGCTCATCCCTTTTGAAATCAACGGGCTTTGCCAGCAGACCATTGAGGTCCGAGGAAGGGGCACGGAAATGAAGGTGAGATGGAACCCAAAACCTAAAACTCCAGGAGGCTGACCGCCAGCATGGCTTTCTCTCTCATTTTCCTCATCACTTTTCCCCAGCCTACCGTGGTTTGGTTTTCTGCTACGAGGGTAGCAAAGAAACTCTTCTCCTTCTTTCCTTTCACTTTATATTAATCCCTCCTGCCTCAGGTTGATGTTGTGGAACCCCAAGGAAAGGTGGTGAAGCTGGGAGCCCTCTCCATCGGACAGACGGTGAAGAAGATTGTCACCATAGCAAACAATAGTGCTGCCCCTCTCACTTTTAAGCTCCGTCTGACGTCCACTGTGCCAGAGCTGCAAGAAGCTGGGGTAAGGCCCCTTCCTTCATTGGTGTGCACTTCGGTGTGCCTACAGGGATGCCTGCAGGTAGCTATGAGCTGCTCCGGGCGGGAGCTGGTAGTTAATTAGAGTGGTGTGCTGTCCTGGCTGCCTGTCTGCTGTCCTGTCCTGCCAGCAGATACTTGCAACGTGATAGGCTTCATGTGAGCCGGGTGTCAAGACTCCCCGGATAGCCAGAAGTGAGAAGAAGGTGCAGTTCCTCTCACCTGTTTTAGACACATACGTTAGGATATGGCCATGTATGTTAGATACGGAAAGGTAGTCTTTAAAGACCAAGAGTCACAACTCGCTTGCAGCTCACGGGGAAATTACTTTGGAAGACGTAGTCCAGCTCACCACGTCACAGGAAAATACCTTTGGTACTTAGGGATGCGTACCAGGGAACGAGTAGGACTGGGGCAATGTTGATGGGGAGAGAACAGGAGTTGGAAGACTCTATAGAGGATTCACAGCTCAGTTGTCAGATGAAGTAGTCTCCACTCATTTCTTTGGGCAGGTTCTCTGCTTGAACCCCATCAGCGAACTAAGTCTGAAGCCCAAAGGAGATACCTGTAAAGTGGAGGTGAACTTCTCCCCAAAGTGCCGCATTCAGCCGTTCGCTGAAGAAGTGATGTTGGAGTACAACGGCCTGGCACGCTCCCTCTTCATGGTGCGGGGCTCCTGCCAGGGCATCCAAGTGAGCTTGGACCAGGAACACCTCAGCTTTGGAGCGGTGGTACAGCAGAGCTACACATCCCGGCACATCATCATGCAGAACACAGGCGACATAGGAGTCAAGTAATGCAAAACTCTGTCCTCTGCGAGCGTTGAGAGCTTGGGTGAGGGTTGGAGGGAGTTGCAGCTTGCCCAGATAGTTCCTCTCTGCTTTTCCATCCCAGTGGAGAGTTAGGCAGCCAGGGCTGTGTAGTCAGGCCCTGGAAGTTAGTGAGGGATACAACCACGGGTTTGTTTACAGACGGGTGCAGCTGCGTCCTGCCCAACCTGAAGCCTTATTGCCAGCTGGCTCAGCGTTATGCCTGAGATCTGGTGGAAAAGCCCACAAGAGGCTCAGAAACAGCAAACCGCATTCTCAGCCTCCCAGTCGCTAATCCTTCCTTCCTGTCCTTGTGCTTTCCTTGGCAAGGTTTGAGTGGGACATCAAGAGCTTCAAGCCAGATTTCTCCATCAGCCCCGCAAAGGGTTACATCTCCCCAGGAATGGATGTCCCCTTCGTTGTGACATTCCGCCCCTCTAAGCTGAGCCATGCCATCCAGTACGAGGGCCTGCAGTGCTTCATCCAGGGCAGTGAGCCGCTCCGGCTTACGCTGGCAGGATGCTGCATGGAGACCCCTGTGACCAAAGAGGTAATCGAAGCAAAATCAGGATGGGTTCCCCCTACCCCACCATTTGCACCACATCTCTCCCAGGGCAGGGACTGGAGGACACCTGCATGCATAGACTCACTCCTGCGCGTCATCTTGCCTGGGTATCCCAGAGAGCCGAGAAAACTGCTGGGCAGGATTCCCAAAATGTCGGAGCCCTCTTACTGCCTTCCTCCCCTACTAAAGATGCTGCTCCTCCAGCGAGCACGTTGGCAGTCCTGGCTCTGCGTTGCAGCACCCCTGCCCACGGGGACAACCTGCAGGGCTCTTCTGAGACCCTCCCCGCAGAGCCACCCAGCTATACCCACAATATTGCACCCGCAGCCACGCTTCTCCTCCCTGTCGGAGCAGGGGAGGGCATTCACCACTAGGAGCGGGCAGGGTATCTGCATCCAGCTCCTGGGGCACAGGGATGCAGCGTGGAGGACTCTCGGCCCTCACGGGCATTCTGGGAGGCTGCAGCTGGGAGGTGTTGGCTCTCACTCCCAAAAAAGAGCCCGGAGGTGATCTTCAGCCCACCCGTGACGGGGCTGTGTGGCTGCAGGTCTTGATCTTGCGCAGGAGGGATATCCTTCCAGAACTCCCCATTTTCTTTCTCCCCTCCTTGGGAGGTGGCAGCCCCTTTCACCCAGCGTGCAAAAAGCCTCACTCTTCTCCCTTCTCCAAGAACCGACAACTTGATTTATACCAAAAGCTATGGCTCAAATGGAAATTTTGCATATGACAGGGAAAAGCTGCTCCCCGTGCTCCGGAGCCTGGTGTAGAGCTGGTCAGAGTCTGTGAGAGCGGAAAGGGTTTCCTCGGTACGACCAAGCAGCCTCTGTCCTCCTCTGTTGCAGACGCTGACTTTCACATGCGACGTGCGTGAGAAGCACAGCCAGACCATCCTCCTGTCCAACCCGAGCAACGAGTCCTGGACCGTGCAACCTGTCATTGAGGGGAAGCACTGGAAGGGGCCTGAATTTTTCCATCTAGAGGCCAATCAACAAAACAAACCCTACAAGATCACTTACAAACCCCTAACCATGAGCTCTGAGAACAAGAAGCATCAGGTACGTGAGCTGGGCCACCCTCGTAGTGGGACCCTCGTAGTTCACCCTGCTTTGGGCAGGAGGCTGGACGAGATGACCTTCAGAGGTCCCCTCCAAGCGGAAATTGTCCTGTGTTGGGAGCTGGGTTTCTTGGTGGCTAGAGCCCAGGTGTAAGGAAAGTTCAGGTGGGAAGTCTGGACTGACCACTAAACTTATTGGAGCAGCTAACCGAAAAAATCAGGTGGTCTGAAGCTCCAGGAAATGAAATTTGTTCTTTGCAGCTCCCGGTCCCTGCTTGTGCAGCCCAGGGGGCCTCGGAGCGCCCCGTGCTCAGTCCTGTGGGCTGCAGGGGCTCCCCGAGCCCCGGGCACGACCTGCTGGGGTCCTTTTGCAGCGTGCGGGGAAGAAGAGGGGCGAAGCTGCCCTGCCATTTCTCAGTGCCCCCCTCACCATGAGCAGTCAGGTGGGAAACAACAGAGAGATGTCTCTTGACATCACCTTTGGCAACGCAGGAGCTTTGGAAAGAGCCCTTCCTGCAGGTCTCGGGCCGGGCGCGTGGGGGTGACTGGCCCCTCTGTTTTCGTGGGCAGTGTTTTCTGAGACAGACCGGGGACAAGCTCTTAAATCAAGAGGGTCGGTTCAGAAGGGCTCTGGGGTGCTGGGGCTGCTGGAGTCCTTGTTCTGCTCCAGCTGACCTTACACCATGCCAGAATTTAGGGCTGAGTGGAGGCCAGAGGCTTCTGGGCTCAGTCTCCAGGGTGCTCAGCAGATCTGTGTCCCGTAGCGTTTGCATCTGCTCAGTATCTCTTTAATGTACAGCCCTGCATGAAGACTCCTGCAGTTTTCGGCTGCTCTGGAGGCAGAGGAGATGCCACAGGGCAGGTGGCGGTGACCCATTGGCACCCAAAATGAGTGCTGGGTATGAACTTTTCATGGTCCACCCTGGCCAGTGGGACCCTGCCGCGTTAGCTTATGGGCTGCTCTCTTGGCAGTAATGTTGGGGCTAATCCCAGCGCGGCCAGGGCATCCGAGCTGAGCAGGGGCTGCCACCCCCTTACCGCAGCTGTCCCTGCACGAGCGCAGGGCTGGCAGCCGATGTGCCCAGGCTAGTAAGGCCAGTAAAGGGGCATTAGGATGGTGAGACCAGCTCTGCTGCAGGGCCGGTGTTTCCTTGCTTTGCCCAGCCATGCTGCCTCTGTGTCCTATAGCTGTGCCAGCCCGAGCAGGTACGACATTGCCGTCTCCACCTGTGCAGTCACAGCTCTGCCAGCTGGACTTGCTCAAAGCTGCTCAGGTGACAGCCTAAGCCATGGGACCATCTGGGTGTGCTTGAAAGCCAGTAACCAGTCTGGTCAGAGAGCAGGAGAGCTCACTTATCCTATTTCTTGTCTCCAGGGCTCCATTTTCTTCCCATTGCCGGATGGGACGGGCTTGTACTACCTCCTGCAAGGGACTGCTGAGGCCCCAAAGTGTTCAGGGACCATTTTCCGGCAGGTACCGTGTAGGACTTCCTACACTGAGCTCATCCCTGTCTCCAACTGGCTGAACAGACCACAGAGGTGAGTCCAGCCCAGGAAGTCTCATCCCATCAGCAATCCCTGCAGCAGAGCAAGGAAGGGCTTCACACTGCCTGGAAGCTTTTTCCTGCGAGCTTTTCACCGTCCTTGGCCATTTCTGGCTGTAGGTGTCTGGGATCGTGCTACCCACGTTCTGCCTATGCAGACCCAACCTGGAGGGCTTTTCTCCATGGTGGATGAGAGCTGGCTCCCTCTGCTTGCGGCACTGAGGATGAGAGGGGCTGTGTTGTAGCCCCACACGATGGGTATCCTATGGGAGTTCTTTTTGACCTTCACTGCATCCTTCTCACCCACAGGTTCCTCGTGGTGGTGGACATACTCAAACCAGAAAACCTGGAAAGCAGTTCTGTGCTGCAGGGGCTGGAATACATTGACGTGCCAGGCTCTGCTAAGAAGGACTACAAGCTCACGTTCCTCTCTTACAAGGAAGGAGTCTTCAACACAAGGGTACGTGTGGACACCGGGCTGCAGGGCCCTTCAAGGAACCGTTGGCTCACTGAGAAGCTACATGCCTGTTTCCATACCTCCACATGCCCACTGGTGGGATTGTAGGTGTCCTAGGTGGGTACTGAACAGCAGGCATCTCGCCACGCACCCCACTCACGTGTCAGTCTCTGCGAGGGTCCCGCTGGGGGCTGCTAAGCACAGGTGGGTCAGGACACTGCGGGAGAGCATCAAGTAGAAATACCACACATGCTTTCCCCGCTCTTGCACTCTTCCTCTGTAGCTGCTTCCGGCCATTCTTGGAGGTAGGGTGCTGAGCCCAGGGGGCTCTTCGAGCTGGCTTAGCACAGGTGGTATATTTTTATGTGCGGAATGGCCAGCGCTTCCTTCTTTCTCTGATTCAGGTGACTTTCCTCAACAAGATGACCGAGGAGTACTTGTTCTACATGGTGACTTTCAAGGCCACCGCTTCGGGACCCATCGGTACTGTTGAAATGAGCACCGCTGTTCGGCAGAGAGCGTCTTCCACCGTCAAGGTGGACAACCCTCTGCCTGTGCCGGTGACATTTGCTGTAGATTGCAAAGTGCCCGATGTCAGCGTTCCCCCACTTTTCACTGTTCCCGCACAGTCGGAGGTAGGTGCAAAGCTCATCTAGTACGCTCTCCTCTCCCTGCAGCCTTTCTGGGAGTGGGTGCTCTTGAAGGGTGATGCCCTACATGAACGATCTAGGGCTTCTTTCCAAGGCTGACAGCTTCCACCCGCTGATAGTCTGGAGGGGAAGCAGTGTGTGAGAATATCCCTAGTGGGAATCGCCCTGCGCTGGTGGAGTCTGCCATGCTACCCCCTTGTGATATGCTCCCATCGGGCCTCGGGTGGCAGGTCTTTGTGCCACGTGCTCGTTATTTAGTGTGGGTATTTTCAGTTTAGAGTGGCTGCAGGGCATGCCCCACCCCACTGGCAGGGTGTTTGCTGCCTGCTTTGGTAGGAGCTGTTGTGTGCCCTGGGGGAGTACAGGGGAATTTTAGGGCGGGAAGCTTCTGGGATAGAGCTGGAACTCTCAGCTGTTGGGCATGGCCCCCCAAGTGAACTGTCCCCCAGACGCAGCAAGGCTCTGCCCCAGAGAGAGGGAGTTAGAGTGAGAGAGCGTGCTGGATTGCCTTCCAGCACTGTGTGAGCACACCAGAAAACAATTTCCCGCATCCTGCGCCCTGCCTTCCCTGTCTCTGCCTGACCCAGTGGCTTTTTCCTCCGTTCCTCCTAGGCTGACCTTGTCTTTGAGTACCAGCCCATGAAGATAGGTGAGAGCACCGGGCACCTGGTGCTCCAGAGCAGCAACTTGGGCTCTTTCTCCTACAACCTGCACCTGAAAGCCACCACGAACAGGCCAGAGAAGCCCCTCTACTTCTGCACCATGCTGGGCTCTAGTCAAACCATCACCACCAAAATCACAAATTATGCCCGACAGAAGACAGACTACCTCCTCCAGGTGAGCCCAGCCTGCCTTGGACTCCTACTGGGAGGCAGCTCATCTGCCCAGCATCAGCCCTTTCCGTTGAGGGATCCTGCCCCTCTAGCTTGGCCTGGCATCACCAGGGTGGCCATGTGAGCCTGGGGGTCTTCCCACCAATACTGGGCTTGTCCCCAGCTGGACTGTCCTCACCGCTGCCCTTGGTGGAGCTGCTTTTGCGGGTTCTGTGGTGCCTGGACTCCTACCTTAAACCCCAGCTCTGGCAGGAAGGTCTCTTGGGGTTTGGGGGCAGGGTTGTCCCTGCTCAAGCACGTTTGGCCATCCGTCATGGGCATTTACCAAGGGTGTAGGGTAGCAGGGGGGGAAAGGTGCAGTGACAGGCAAGGGATAGGGACCGTGGCCAACACGATGGTGGGGACCCTTGGTTTCTTCCTGAGGTGCTGGCTCTGCTTTTGTAACCTGCCCCTACCACGGTCTCTTCTCTCCCCTGTGCAGACCAACTGCGCCGACTTCCAGACGGAAAAAACCATCAGCGTAGCTCCCGCCAGCCCAGAGGGCTCGGAGGTGAGCGTGGAGGTGACCTACGAGCCCTGCCAGCTGGGCGAAGCCAGGGCCACGCTGCAGCTCTCCTCCCCGCTTGGGGGGGAGTACAGCATCCCCCTCTTCGGCCTGGCCCTCCCGCCCAAGCCCCAGGGCCCCTTCCTCATCAAGGCCGGCAGCACCACCTCCATCCCCTTCAAAAACATCTTCCTGCAGCCCATGGCTTTCCAGTACACGGTGGAGCACCCGGCCTTCACCCTCAGGGCGCCCGAGAGCTTGCGCTCCAAGAAAACCGCCTTCATGGTCGTCTCCTTCGAGGGTGGCCCGGCCCCCGTCACCAGCAAGATGGTGGTCTCCTGCCCCGGGGGGGCCGGCACCTCCTGGGTCTACTACCTCAGGGGCGTCCCCGCTCACAAGTGACCTGTGCCACCCCCCTGTCTCTGTCTGTGTGGGGGGGGCGTTAATTAACTGTGGCAATTAACTCCGTAGCGGGTCGGTTTGGAATAAACCCAGCAGCGGTATCAGAAGGCGGCCTCCGCGCCGCCAGGGGGCG
>VZSZ01004985.1:243882-260942 GCA_013398815.1 Ibidorhyncha struthersii
TTCGGAAGGGCTGGAGGGGAAAAATGTAGCACAGCAGTGAAACGTTTTCTTTTTTATTCCTTATTTGTCCCGAGAATACCTCATTTTATTAAAATCCATTACAGAAGAGCTTTAAAACAGCAACAGAAAGTTGAATTGCTTTACTCTCTCTCCCCCTGTGCGGTCGGACGGCACCTTGAAACGGGCAGGACGGGATCAACCTGCGATGCAGTCGCATCGCAAACTCTCAGCGCTGCTCCCCGGGTGTGCTGATGTGGCAGTGCCGCTCTGTGTGTGAATAGAGGCAGTTGGCACAAGGGGGCATGAAGAGTCAAGTTTATCCCGCCGTGCTTTCGTCGCCCTGCCTGTAAAGCCCCAGTTTTAGCACGGAGCGGAGGTTGGAAAGCTGTTTGGGTCGCTTGGCTTCCACATGGAGTCACGCCGTGGGAGAGCTGGCCGGATGGAGGCGTCTTGGGTTGGATTCAGCCTTTCCTGTGCTTGTGTGGTATCTCCAGGCATTGAAATCTGGACGACGGAAGGCAGCTCTGCGGTCCTGAGCTCCTTCTTCAAGAATGGTTGAAACCATCAGAAGGACGTCTCTGGGTCTGTGTTATGGAGCGAGGAGACCCAGTTTGGGGCAGAGGTCTAGAGCTGTGCAGCCTGCATTGTGCTGGGTAGGTGCAGTCCTGTACCAGCTTCGTCCAGCGCCTTTAGCGGTGGAGAAGAACCTGACGAGGAGTATAGAAAGCTCAATGCACACAGAAGGGATCCTCGGGATCCTCGGACCCTCAAATGGTGGCTGGGGACGTCTTTGCAGAAGGTCACGCAGCTCTCCAAGCCTCCCAGTCCTGCTCCCTGCCACCCCACTAACTGTGCCTCCTTTTTATCCGCCCCCAGGTTCTCTGGACGCGTCCGGTGACTCCAACATCAGCAACAGCAGTGTCTTCACAGTAACCAGGTAGGGCCTGTTTGCTGCTTCAGAGGGGCTTGAGAAGAAGGGAAGGCTTCTCGGGGTACAGAGGGTGACCGACAGATTCTGACAAAGCTGCGGGGAAAGATGGTCTGGGTTGGATAGCAGCTGGGGTCTACTGGGTCACAGTGGGATGGGTGACTGGGGACGCTCTCGGAGTTGACTGCTTTCCTCTGATGCATTTGCACCAAAATGGTGCAATTTTATGGTAAACTTTGTGGTAAACTGAGGTGTTTGCCCTCCCAGGAGACCTCCCGGGGAGGTCTGGTGAGGCGGCGAGTGTCTGTGCACTTGGAGTTCTGCACCTCGCCTGTCTTCAAGCCCCCATGGCTGGACACTTTGGCTGAAAGATAGGATGAAGGTGGGGAGAAGATGGATGATTGTCTTGGTTACGGCTCTTCCAGCTTGGCCAGAATAGGAGGCGTTTTGTCCCCTCCTGCCTTTGGAGAGGAATGGTGGTAGAGGAACAGCGGTGTGCTGGTCTGCCAGAGGTGCAGAGACCTCACGGGGAGATGGTACGTGAACCGCCTGGAGCTGGCAGGAGAGCCTGGAGGGCGCCGACCCTGCTTCTGGGCACCGCAGCCCTCCGTGGGCACGGTGCTGTGGGGCTGTCCCCGGGGCCGCGCCGTCCAGCTCCAGCTGCTGGAGAGGCGAGGGGGCCAGCCTGTCCCCCCCTGCCAGCCTGTCCCCCCCCCAGTTGCCAGCCTCATGTGGCGTTAGTCAGCCCCGCGCCCACCGAGAGCAGCTCCGTGCCCAGCACGATCCCTCCCAAGATGTCATCTAAACCATCTCTCCCGCAAAGACCTTTCTTCCCATCCAGCTGTTGGTGAAGCTGGGGGAGAAATCCAGCTGCTCTTGTAACGCGTCTTTCCTTTTCTTCCTGCTGCCTGCGGTTCCTTTCCTCGGAGGTCGTGATTTCCAAGGCGTTTCTTGTGCTGACGCGTGTATTTATTTGTTGTTGTGGTGCCCGAAATAGGATGCGTGACTCTAGGTGCATCCCACCAGCGCGGCCGACGCGTGACGCCCGTCATAACGCATCCCAGAGCAACGCAGGCATCGGCTTGCAGAGCGCCAGGTTGATGCTCTGTACCCCTCTGGTCCTTTTTTGCACTCCCGCAAAGCCCAGCAACTCCCTGGTCATAATGATGCCCTTAATTTTTAATTCTCTTGAAAGTACAGATCTTTTGATTTGGTTTTCCCCGGCTTTCCCGTGATTGCCGCCTCCTGGCCCCGCTCAGCCCTTAAAATTTAGCGGGTGCAGAAGGGGGCGTGCGTAGGGCTGAAATTGGGAAGGGGAAGGAAAAGGAGAGGCGTTAAGTCAGGAGAAGTGATAACTGCGTCTCTGTGCTGAAGAGCTGGCACCCAGGGGAGAGGGGGAGTGACGACCGAAGGGGGACAGAAGCAGGGAGAGCTGGAGTAGTTTGGTCACAGTGCCACCGCGAGCCAGGAGGAGAACGGCTGCCCGAGCCGAAGCAGTCTGCCAGATCCCCCAGCGCTGGGGAAAACCATCCGGCATGGCAGGCGAGACCCTTCGCATCTCTGGTTTTACAGAGGGACTTGTTCTTGAGCCCTCCTAAGCCCTTTTAAAATGGAGGTGGCGGCTTTTATCCTGGAGTTTACCCGCCCTGAAGCCCGTTTCCCCATCCTGTGTCATCTCCCTGCTGACCCAGCGTCGGGACCTGGAAGATTTTCACCGTGACATCCGTTGCGGGGGTCTGGAGTGGGGTTGGAGGGCTGTACGTGACCGACAGGAGCCCTGGACATCTGCCCGGCGCTCCATCCATCGCACCGGGGAGCGGGCAGCTGCCTGCACGCGGAATGCCCACTGGGTGTCAAGACAGGACCGTGGGAAACGGTTGCGATGCTTTGAAAAGCTGGAAAGCCGGCAAACGGAGGAAGTGGCAGCTGCTTTTTAAGATGAAGTCACTCTTCCCTTGTGGTTTTGTTCGGTTCCCCCCCACCCCTTCCCCCGCTTCCCCTGGTCTCCCCCGGTGAGCGAGTGATGGAGCGTGGCCCGGCGCCAGGCGTCCAGCTCTCACGCCCCCTTCTCCTGCCCTCCCCGCGCCGCCGTCTGTGGCGAAAGGAGGAGGACCCTCGGTCTGCAGGGGCGGAGGAGCTCACGGCCCCGGCGTCTGCAGAGGGACGTCTTCCGTGAAGATGCCATCCAAGAAGATGACGAGGTCTGACTGCTCCGTAGAGGGATGCTGGGCACGTTCCTGTGGCCACAAACCGACGTGCACACGCCCCTCCCTGCTCCCAAAACGTGCTGTTGGCGAGCCAAAATGCTTCCAGGGTAATTGCCGGCTTCGCTCGGAGGGAGCTTCCTGGTGGCATTCCCTAGGAAATGGGGGTTGTGGCTGTGCCGAGACAGAAATTGGCTCCTGGGAGAGCCTGGCTGCGCAGGGCTGGAGGGGTTGCGGGGCTCCCCGGGCGGGTGGGGGTCCCCGCTTTCAACTTCTGCCAAACCCATCACTGGAAGTGGAGCAGCCCCGTGTTTCAGGGGTGCTGGAGCCTTCCTCTGGCCCGGCTGACCCCGCCGGTGCTGCGACGGCTGGTGCGAGCCCGGCTCGGGAAGGCGAGGTGGAAACGCGGTGGCTGGAGCAGAGCCCGGGCTTCCTTCCGTCGGTCTCAGCTGCTGTGGGAGAAGGTGCGGACGTCCGTCCTGCGTCGCTGGACCGAAACAGCTGGAAAGTGACTTTCAGGTTCTCGTAACTGCGTCGGCGTTTCCATGCGAGACCTGGATGGTTTGAGACAACTTCCTAACCGTGCTGCGGGGCGCACGGTCGGGCACGGCTGGCGGGGGTGAGGTGCACAGCAGGTGGACAAGGGTGATGGGCACCACGATCCCTCAGCAAACCAGCTAAGGGACGTGGGAGCTCCGGAAGAGCCTTTGCGGTCCTGCCCCCTACAAAGGAAGGCTTCTGGTTTTGGGTGGTGTTCAGCAACACGCGGACACGTAAAGCTGCTTGTTGCTGCGCGGAAAGGGCAAACGGCTGCCACGTGGCTAAACCGCTCGAGGCTGCGTTTAAACCAGACTTATAAACGTGGTAGTTAAGGCTTAGTACAAAGCTAAAATTGCTGCTGCTTGTCTCGTGCTGGGAGTCACCGTAGCCCCGGGCCCAGAGCCCGGCGCGCCTTGGGGTGCAGCCGGTGAGCTGGGGGGCTCGTCGGGGTGATGAACGCTTGGGTGGAGGGTAGGGATGGTGCTGGGTGCCCTGCAGCACCCGAGGGATGGTTTGGAGCTCACGCACCCAGCCTGCCTTGGAGTCCCGTTCTCCAGCAGCTCGTCTGGTGGAGTCTGCCTTGCTGCGGCTTTTGGGTACTGGGTGTCCTCCTGGGGAGGCTCCTCCTGGCCTTCCTCTCCAGCCCAGAGCGAGGAGGTGGGTTCCCTTCAGCGCTCCCACTGGGCCGTTGAGGGGATGAGCTGAAGGGAGGGACCTCGGGCACGCTGCCCCAGCCCTTGTTGCGGTGACCTACAGCCCGTTGGATGCCTCTACCTAGACCTTAGCCTCATCGCTTCGCTGGGAGAGCAGCTCACGCTGGCGCTGCGGGCACTTCCAGTCCTGGGAAACCGCAGGAAGGAGAAGGAAGCCAAGAGCGCCGAAACGCGAGCGATGGAGGATGAGAAAGCGACAGCTTGTGGGACCAGTAGCAGAGAGGAGCTATTTACCTCCTGGCCGCTGGCTCGAGCCCCTTGAGCAGCACAGCTGCCAGCCCGTATGGGAGCTGCCCTTGTGACTTGGACCACAATGAAAGAACCTGGATATTTCCACCCTTGGCAAGGCCCTTAAAGGCTAGAGCCTGGCCTAGACCTTAACCTTCTCTGAAAAACGGGGTCAGGAAAGCAGCTGGGCCAGGCGGGAGGCCAGGAGGGAGATGACAGCTCAGGCGTTGGCAGAGAAAAGGCGACTGCTGGGGAGAGAGGTGGCAGAAGCCCTTGAAGAAAGGAGAGAAAGGAGAAAATGAGTTGATGAGGGACGTGGGGTGAAAAACATCGTCGTGGGTTGAACGCAGTGGGAAAGCGAGCTCTGTTCCCGTGCTCAGAGATGCTTTCTGAGGTGGGGGGACGTGCTGGGGCGTGGGTCTCCTGCCCCACCACTCAACTTGAGCAATGGGAACCAGTATCCAGAGGTGAGGCCCCGGTACAGCCCCCACCATTGCTCAGTTTGCCCTAAAAACGTGTTCTTGCTGTCACAGGCAAGCCACGGAGGCGGTGCCAGGGCCGCGTTCGTCCTCCGGAGGAGAATCTGGGGTAGTGGGTTAGATGGAAGCAATTGCATCTGACATCTGCCCTGCCGCAGATGCCGGCGCTGGGAGCCGGCGTGGCAGGCCCAGAGGATCGCATTAACTCAATGCCGTTACTGCCGCTCCCGCTCCGCGCTGCCTGGGGATTAAGGAGAGCCGGGGGAGAGCTACGAGCCCGCTTCGGAGCTGCAGCCACCGCAGTGCTCACCGTGCTCGGCTCCTGCCTTCCCCACGGGAATCTGGTGCTGCTCCATCTCAGAGGCAGAGGAGCGCGGTCGGGGGGAGACGTTGTAGCCCAATTTCACGTGTTCATCCAACCTCTTGCCTGTCAGGACGGTGCCCTTGTTTTGCGCTGAGGAAAAGAGCTGCTTCGCCGCCGGCAGCCCCCCTAAAAGGTTTATCTCGGCAGATGCGGGGAGAGGAGAGCCGGCGGGGAGTTTTGCCCCGCCGCCGTGCCTTTTGGCAGGGGCTGAGCCCGGCAGAGCGGCGGGGGCGGTGGTACATGGCATGGTTGGGGTCTGGCTGACTGGAGGTGAGCCCGGCACTGCCAGCCACCTCCTGGGGTCAGCTCGGGTGGATTTTGAGTTGAGCCACCCAGGCTGCGCCCACAGCCCGCTCCCCTGCGGGCGCTGCATCACTGGGGAAGGGGGTTTCACCAGCAGTTTTGGCGCAAGCCGGGCTGGAAATGGTTTGTTGCCAGGCTGGAAGCAGTCCAGCGTCCTCCTCTAACGATGCCACCCCCTGCCTGCCTCGTGGCAAAGCAGAGCTGGTGGATGTGACAGTGTCAAGGCCACCTCCGAACCGGCCATCGTCATACGCCACTTGTTTGTGCCGTCCTTTTGGCCGCTTCCCTCTGCAAAAAAAAAGAAAAAAACCCTGAGGGTTTGGGGTTTTTTCCCCCAGCCCTGCACAGGCGAGGTGTATATTGGTGTGGAGATATAATCGGGTCGAGGACTCGTGCTCTTCTTCCATCGGGAGCGCTGTGCCGGGTGGGTGGCAGGCTACGCCTCTGCAGCGGGAGCAGGTTCTGCAGGAGAACGGGATACCAGGCTGGTTCAGGCTGGCTTACATCACCTGGGGTGCTGCTCCCTTGGACATCCTCTCCCAAATTCCCCGTGCTCTGGGTCCCTCCTTCCCCTCGGTTCTGCAAATGGGAGTGTTTGGTGCTTGGTGGTCGTTTGCAACATCAAAGCGAAACTCGGCCCAACTCGAAATGCAGTGTGCGGACCCCAGCGCCTGTTACGTGATGCAGAGGAAGCAGGCAGATACCTGCAGGGCTGCGAGGGGCCGCGGCCTCCTCGGTCTCGCCCGTACAGCTTGTGTCCTGGGGAAGATCAAATCCCGTTAAGCAGCAGCTCTGCTTATGAATTATACTGTGAGAAATCTGCCCCTTAGGATTTCTTATCAAATGAGATGCAGAGCAGATCTGCACACGCTGGAAGAACCGGCAAGTGTCTGATCCAGCCTTGAATAATTCAGTAGTTTGGGTAGGACAGGAGTCACTTAGCTCTTCAGTGCAGCTGCCTCTTGGAGGTCTGCTTCCACCATCTCAAGTCCAGTCATCTCTCCTTAACCTGGTCTCCTGTGACAGGCGCTTCCCACCTCCTTGCTGTTGAGCAGGTGGGAAACCATCAGGTAGACTTCCAGCATCACAAACGGGTCAAAACATTCCGTAACAAGACCTCTTCCGCGTTGGGGTCTCCTGACCCAATGCAGGTCCCAACTATTTGGGGAAAAACTGGGGAATTTTTCACTGTAGTAAGAGCTAAGGGTCTGCAGGCTGTCAGTGTTACAGAAGAGGCGATGTCCTCGTGGACTAAGGGAGTTGTTTGCTGTTCATCAAGGCCAAGTGCCGGGTCCTGCACTTGGGTCACACCAACCCCACGCAGCGCTACAGGCTTGGGGCAGAGTGGCGGGAAAGCTGCCTCGCGGAAAAGGACCTGGGGGTGTTGGTCGGAGCTGGCTGAAGATGAGCCAGCTGTGTGCCCAGGTGGCCAAGAAGGCCAACAGCATCCTGGCCTGTATCAGGAATAGTGTGGCCAGCAGGACTGGGGCAGTGACCGTCCCCCTGTACTCGGCACTGGTGAGGCCCCACCTCGAGTGCTGTGTTCAGTTTTGGGCCCCTCACGCCAAGAAAGACACTGAGGTGTTGGAGTATGTCCAGAGAAGGGCAACAGAGCTGGTGAGGGGTCTGGGGGACAAGTCTGATGAGAAATGACTGAGGGAACTGGGGGTGTTCAGCCTGGAGAAGAGGAGGCTGAGGGGAGACCTTCTNGAGGAGGCTGAGGGGAGACCTTCTCACTCTCTACGAGTACCTGAAAGGAGGGTGTAGAGAGATGGGGACTGACCTCTTCTCCCTAGTGACAAGTGACAGGACGAGAGGAAATGGGTTCAAGTTAAGGCAGGGGAGGTTTAGATTGGACATTAGGAAATAATTTTTCACTGAAGGGGTTATCAAACATTGGAATAGGCTGCCCAGGGAGGTGGTGGATTCACCATCCCTGGAGGTGTTTAAAAAAAGGGCAGATGTGGTACTTGGGGATATGGTTTAGAAGTGGCTTTGTCAGGTTAGGTTAATGGTTGGACTAGATGATCTTAAAGGTCCCTTCCGACCTCAACAATTCTGTGATTCTATGATTCATCCCTGGGTGATGACGGAGAGCTAGCCTCATCTTTTAGGATGGCTTTTGGGAAACAAGATGGTGTTCGTAAGGCAGCCTTGTAGTGGAGAGCTGCGTCCCAAAACCACTGCCAGCCAGGGCGCCAACTGCAGTCCTCGGCACGAGTCTGCTTGGGATTAATGGAAACTGGATGTCCTTGCCTGGTTGAGTGGCCCCAACAAATGGAGTTTGAGGACGTGTGGGTTGACGTTCTCTGGAGACATCTGAGCTGGCCAAACTTGAGTTGCATTCTGAATGTGTTTCATGGATCTTTAGTCTTCAAACACCAAACCTGATGACTGCAATACGGACCAGGTTCTCAACGCAGCCATGCTACTGGCTTCACGTAGCACGGTGTCTTTTCACACACAAGTACCGGCTGTTTCAGGAAAGTGGTAAATCTTGAAGCCTGGAAGATTTCTATTGTTTCCAGGACAAGTTTTTAGTGTGTTGTCATGTCGCTCGTTGTGCTTCCCCATCTCGTAACGCCGGCCAGAAGCTACCTGTGCCATACGGGCAAACCTGGCCATGCCAAGCCGTGACCCCACGGTCTTGCAAGCTTGGAGCTTGCTTCCTGGCTGTCATAACTCTTGAAGACCTGAGCACAGTTCTTGGGTTGGCCATGAGCAGATCTGGATGCACAGAAGAAGAAATGTGGGTGGCCAGGCTGAGCGGGGCAGGAGCAAGCTCAAGGGGACAGTTGAGGTCTCTTAGGGTTTGAGCTGAGATGTTCGATGCAGCCTCTGGTGTGTTGTAGACCTCCCCACCGTGGGAGGGGTGAGTTGGACATTACAGCACTGAACCAGCCTCTCTCCTTTCCATGCAGCTCCGAGAGGATCCAGGTGACCCTGAACCTGGATGGAATAGTTCAAGTGCTGGACTGCCACCTTCATGACACGTCCATTGGGATGATGACCAGAATTGCAGTCCTGAAATGGCTCTACCACTTGTACATCAAGACTCCTCGTAAGGTAGGTCAGGGACTCGACGTGTTCACCTACTGCTTCCTCCACGGGACTGAGCTCGTCCTCTCCCACCTTGCTCCTTGCCTTTGAATTGGCTGTAATTATCTTGGTAGCTTTGCAACCAGGTGTCCACCTGCCTTTTCTGAGAAGGCGTGGGCTGCCGGATACCCAGTAGCTTAAGGAAGGAGAGCTCAGGTGGAAAATGCTGGTGAAGCTTTTGACAGCCTCCCCAGGGGCGAGGGGTCCTGTGGCAGGGGGTGACCAGGCCTGTAGGACTGAAGCCTTCCATCTTTCTGGTTCTAGATGTTCCGACACACCGACAGCCTCTTCCCCATCTTGCTGCGGACCCTCTCAGACGAGTCAGATGAGGTGAGTGCTGCAGCTGCTGCAGAAGTCCTCCTGAAAGCTTACTGTCTCCACATCTTGCTGAGCTTTGGATTTTGGGGGTTGAACTGAGGGATTTTGTGAGGCTCGGCCAGTGTCGGCATGGGGGGTTTAAACCTGTTGGCTAATCTGAAGAAGACCCACTGCAGAGCCTGCAGGTGACTCCCTGGCAGAAAGCCTGGCCGTCTCGGTTAGGCTGGTGTGTTTGGGACCCTCTGTCCATATAAACCTTCTTCTCCACCTCTGAGAGTTGGGTAATGGCTTTAAACTAAAAGAGGGGAGATTTAGCTGAGATATAAGGACGAATTTTTTTTACAGTGAGAGTGGTGAGACACTGGCTCAGGTTGCCCAGAGAGATGGGAGATGCCCCATCCCTGGAGGTGTTCAAGGCCAGGTTGGATGGGGCTTGGAGCATCCTGGTCTAGTTGAAGATGTCCCTGCTCATGGCAGGGGGGTTGAACTAGGTGGCCTTTAAAGGTCCCTTCCAGCCCAAACCATTTTATGGTTCTATTCTACGATCCTTCAAAGCCAACTCCTAAAAATCCTTCTTTTCCTGCCCGGGAAGCCAGCTGGGGCTTCAGGTCCCAGGGCTGATGACTTCCCCATGGAGCTGGGTCGTGGTCAGGTCGAGTGGGAACGCGGGTGCCTCGCGAGGGGCATTGTGTCCGGCTGGTGCTACAGAATCCGAGTCACGAGGCAGTTAAGCGGCATCCACCACGAGCAGGGCAGTGTCAGACTTGCCTGGTGGGCTGCAGTAGGTGCCCGTGAGCCTCTTCTCCTCCCCATCACTCAGACCCATGCGCTTTGGGCTCCAGGCCACACTTTTTTCTTTATCCCTTTCCAGTGTCCTCCAACTCAGAAACCAGACGTACCTGCGCCAACGCGCCTTTGGGACATCTGCCCCGAGCCCCCTGGGGAGCCGTGCTGTGGGTGGGAGGTTTCTGGTTTCTCTGCGTCGCCTCTGCAGGGGCGTCGGGTTGGCTGGGAACCGCTCGGCTTGGAAGTGAGCAAAAAAAGGCAGCTACGAGCGAGCCAGCTCGCTCTGCCTTCGCTCTCCTGCAGTGCTCTTCGTCTTCCCGGCTGTTCCCTTCCGCAGGCGCTGCACCGTTTTCCCCGTTCCCCTGTCTTTCTTCCTCACGCCTCTTCTCCCGTTCCGGTCATCTCCATTTTGGCGTCTTTGGCGTCTTCTCCTTTTCTCCGTCGTGCCCCGGAGCATTTCTCGTGGTTGGGTGGGAGGCACGCAGCTGCCCCAGGCGCTGGTGGCGCTTCTGCCATCAGCCGGATACCTCTTGCCCAGAGCTGCCAATGATCCCGGCTGGTTTTTCGGGACCGGACCTTCCTCGTGGAATAAAAATCACGCGCTGTCTGCTGTCTTAAGCGCTCAGGGCGTCAAACCCCAAGGCTGCAATAAACTCCCGCGTGCGAGGGGGTTGTTAAGAGAGGGAGGGAAAGGGAATAAGCAAGCGAGAGGGAATGACAGCCTGGCCGTTTTCCACACCCCCTGCCTACCATGCAGACCTTTCCAAAAGAGTCCCCGAAGCACACATCTGCCTTTGCAACGCTCTAGAAAGCCTGCGTCTTTGCAGATAGTCTCTCCAGCTTGGCAGGAGATCGCAGTGAGTCATGTTGCAATTACACTGCTTATTAATATTTGAAAAAAAAAAAAAAAAGGCAGCCAAGAAAGGACCCTGGTGATGCGTTTCCTCCGTGTGACAGAACTGGGAATGGCTCAAAAGTAATTTTAAGCTGATTTATTTAATCCTGTCTTCTATTCATTTAAATGTTTGGAGGTTGGGGTGGGTTGTTGGAGGTTTTTGGGGGTTTTTTGGTTTTGTTTTTTTTTTTTTTTTTTTGTTTTTTTAAGGAAATCCATAGACGAGTCGATCCATTAAGCGCCGCTGCTCAGCTGGCTCCCAACCAGATTTGCTGCTCTCCGCAGAGGAAATAGAAACGACCGAAATAGTAGGGGGTTTTTGAGCTGGGCGTTTTTGGGGGACGATGAGGACAGATTGAGCTAGCTAACCCGCAGTGTCAGCGGCTGGTAGAGACAGGGATGCGGGGTGCCCTCGTAGCCCGCTGGGTACGGTGTTCCTGTTTATGCTGGAGCAGATCGGGGTCCCCAGAAGCTCTTTCGGCGAACGGGCTGGAGATTGCGGGTCCTGTGTGAGCTTCCCCATCACTTCTCNGTTTATGTTGCCTTCGTCCTGCAACACTGCCGTCCCCAAGGGAACCCGGCTGGGCGGCACTGCCGGTACCGTCCTCCTTCCTAGGAAGGCTGAACATCCTTTTGCGGTGCCTGCGGAGCCCCCGGCGCCCGCGGGCGGTTTGGAGGCTGGCTGGCTCTCTCCTGAAGCTGTTCTGCAGCCGTTGTGTCTCGCTAGCTCGTCACCAAAGGAGAATCCGGTTTTTGGAGGGTCAGTGCGAAGTCAGGGCTCTGCAGCGGGCTGAAAGCCCGCGCTCGGGCACCCTGTTTTTAAGGCCTGGCCTTGCTGAGCCACTCCAAATCTCTGAGCGCTTGCCGTTAAGTAATCACGCCCAAAGCCAGGAGAGGCTCGCGCTGGACGGAGCTGGATCCGCGCCCTTTGAGTTGTCACGCCTGGTTTTAGCGTTCAAGGAGCGCTAGGTGTTGCGCCACCTCCACCGTGCTGAACCGGGGCCAGTGCCTCGTGGCGCATCTGCGGCGCCCTGAGTCATCTCTGCCTTCGCTCCCCTTCCCCTTCCTACCCACTCCTCCTGCGCCAGTAAAGAAATGGTCAAGAGACCTAGTTAAGATTCACAAAGGCGGCAGGCAGAGAAGTTGGAGCGAAGCTGAAGCAAGCGATTCCCTTTGATATGTAGACAAGTCAGGATACAGGATTCCTGGCTGTCAGATGCCGTACTGCTGCACTGCGTCACCTCGTGCCGGTTCCCCTGCTTCCCCGGCAGGGAGGTGCTCCATCCCGCGTTT
The DNA here is from genome assembly GCA_013398815.1 of Ibidorhyncha struthersii. Classification (NCBI taxonomy): domain Eukaryota; kingdom Metazoa; phylum Chordata; class Aves; order Charadriiformes; family Charadriidae; genus Ibidorhyncha; species Ibidorhyncha struthersii. The sequence continues at coordinate 256,033 of VZSZ01004985.1, forward strand.
GAGACCCGGTTTTTGAAGGCAATCTTTAAAAGCCCTGGTTAAAATTTGATGTCGCTTTAAAAAGTTCCTTACAGCTCCAAGACGAAGAGGATCCTGCTGGGAATGGGTTGGGGTTTTTTTTCTGCACAAAGCTGCTCCTTTCGTCGGTGCGGGTCTCGCAGCCCTGACACCTGGTACGAGAATTGGGGTTAGAAAAGGTGAAAAGTCAAAGCTCAAGCGCCCTTTGGGAGCAGCGGGTCGGACCTTTCCAGCCGCAGGTTAAAAGCATTGCTGCTGGTGGGCCCTGCTGAAAGGAAGAGCTGCTTTTTGGGTTATCCCCCTCGGCAAGCTCCTGGTGCCAAAGCAGCTTCTGGTGTAGCCGTGCGGTTCCCTGGGTCCTTCCCGGCTGGACCCGGCTGCTGAGTTCAGGTTGATGGCATCGCCGAGAAAACCATGAAGCAGCGACGCTGCTGGTTTTTTTTCTTGGCTTTGTTTACCTTTCTCCAGCTCTGAAGCGGAGTTGTTCCTTTACGACTGAACGTGTTCCTGTTTGCTTATCTGCCCCTCTCCATCTCGCTGGGGGCTGGAATTTGCGCTGGGACTTTTGCGTCTGACTCATGCAGGAATGACGCATGAGGTGGAGCCGGTGTCTGATGTGAAGCAGGACAGACGCCGGCTTCCTCTCAACTCCGCTAATGTGAAAACCTACCTGCGTTTACGCGGCGGCCAGGCAAGGCTTTGAATACAGTAGCAAGACGATCCAAATGGTTTCTGAGCTCGTTTCTGCAGCCGTATCTCCTAGAGCATCCTTAGAAGTCTCCTCCTGGCACTGGACGAGAGTTGGCACCCTTTTCTAGAGGGGGTTAGCTGAGCCTGGGCTACCGCTGCCTCTGGAGGTGGCGATGGGCTTGAACGTCTGCATGACCTTCAAGCCAGCTTCTCCATGACGAGCTGAAACGTTTTGCCTTTCTCCTGGGTTTCCAGTATTAAACTAGGAGAGGAGGAACCCCAGGTGTGGTGGCACGCTGGTATTCGTCTCTCTCCTTTGCCGTTGATTCCTAACGCCCCCTCCTGCGCGTCCCGCTGTGGTACCACCGGGTTTTGACGCCCAGGTCTCTGCCCTGCTCTCCGAGCTGTGCTGTCGCGCTAAACCCTGGCGAGCCGCTCCCATCGCGCCCGATTCCCAGTACAATGGAGCTGAGGAAAAGCTTGTGCCAAGGCGAATGGCCGTCTTAGCAGAGTTTGGTTTGGAGCTTTGCGCCGTTGGTTTTAGAGCCAGCTCCCGGCCTTTAATTCACCCCGGCCAAAATACATAGTGACCCCGTGCAAAGCAGAGGGTGGAAACTAAAGACTGCAAAGAGGACAACTCTTATGTACGTCTGCTTGGCTTTTATTTAAATTTTTTTTTTTTTTTATGGTGGCAAAGCTTCTCCGGAGAGAGACTCAAAGCTAGAAAGTACCGAAACGGGGAGGCTGCTCGTTTTCAAGAGTGAAGTTAGACTGAGGGTGAGCTTCGGGCTGAAATGGTGGGGTATAGAGAGAGGTATATAATTTCGCTCGGGTGGTGGAAAACGCGGTCAGCCCGCCTTGCCGTACGTGGAGGCAGCCCCTAAGCAGAAGTCTTAAAGCGGGGCGGGGTGGTGCTTTCTCTGAGGACTCGAGGCGCTGTAAAGGCACTGCGTTGAAAGATAATCTGTGCACCGCCCCGTGCAGGAATCGGAAATTTCTTGGGGGAGCACGATCCGCAGTTCCTGACTCGGCACCGGTTGCGGACCATAATTGCGTGGGTAGTGGCTATACGCATATACGGCTTATACGCATACGGAACAACTAGCGGCAAACTGGCAGTCTGGGCTCAGGGGCGGTCTCCAGAAGGTGCCTCTAGCGTTCTGGGTGAAATCATGGAGCAGACTGAAACCGCAGAAAACCTGTCTGCCGCCGAGGACAGGCAATCCCTGTGCCGGGGAACCGGCTCGCGAGTGGTCCAGGGTGGGATGAAGGCGTAGGATGCGGGATTTGGCGAGTTTGGCTTTGGGTGCACTTGGCTCCTTGGGGTGCAGAGGAGGTGCTGGATGGGAGATGGGGTAGGAAATAAAAGCAAACCCTTTGCCTGTCGTAAGCTGTGGGACTCTGGGTGCTGAATTGGAAGGGGTTGCAGGCATCCAGCCCCCCCGCAGCATGGTCCGCAGGGATGCTCCGGGGCAGCTCCGGCTTCCTCCAGCCCCATCCCGCTGGCTGGACGCCTCCTACCTTCCTTCCCTGCCCTCTAAAGCGTGAAGAAACACCTCCTTGGCATGCTGCCCTGTGCCCGGCATCAGGTGGCATGTTGAGCTCCCACTGTGCTAATTAAACACGTTTAAGGAGGTGCTCTGAGCTGTGACGGTGCTTGTGCTCCTGCTCGGGGTGCACCGTTTCGGGTGGTTGTGGCCGTATTACCGAGTGACCGTCCCCGCCGCCTGCTGGCATTCGCTGCTGGTGTCAGCGTGTGTTGGCACGACCTGGCGGGATTTGCCCTGGGGGGGAGAGGAGAAGCCCCCAGCCCTGCTGCCTTCCCTCTGCTCCCCATCCCCCGGCGGAAAACCCGTGGCTGGAAAGCGGGGGGAAAAAAAAAAAAAAAAAAAAAGGTCTTTATAAGATCAGAGGATAAAAGTTGCAGTGCGGGGACCTGAAAAGTGGGCCAGTTAAATTGGTGTGGGAAGATTAATGGTGGTTTTTCTTTTCTTTTTCTGTCTTTAAAGCCGGTGGTGGCCGGGGTGGGGGGGACACGCAAGTTTGCTTTTCACACCGTGTGTGTCTGGGGCTCGGCCAGCCTCGCTGCTGGCTGCTCTTGGCTCCGGGACTGCCTGCCCGTGCTCGCCTCCCCTCCCCTGGCACCGGCTAAAAGGTTTGGAGGGAGGGAAAAAAAAAAAAAAAAAAAAAAAAAAAAAAAAAAACAAAAAAAAAAAAAAAAGAGTTTACTTTAGATTGATTTTTCTGACNGCCCCCGGGGGAAGCCTCGGTCCGCGCTGCGGCAGCAAGGGGCTGCGTTGGAGTGGTGGGGCAGGAGGGAAGCACCCAGCAGCAGCCTCGGCTTCCCCGGTCCCCACTGGCTCGCTCCTCCGCCTCCCTGCCTTGCCAGGCCTGGGAATGCCGTGGGGTTTTCCACAACCTTCCTGATCCCGGTCCCGCTTTGAAGAAGTGCTTTGCAGTCCTTAACCTTCCCGTCCTCCATCTTGGTGGCATCTTGCTTCTTGCTGTCTTCTCTTTGGTGAGATTACCCTTGTTCCTTGTTTCGCTGCCCTGGGACATCCCAGACTGCCCGTGAGCACCTCCCTGCTGCCCACAGGGATTTGAATCTTTTAACTTTTTAAAAGAAAAAGAAAGAATCACACCATAACTTTTCCATAAACGCCAGCAAGGACAGCATTTTCAGGAGCTCTGTCCCCATCCTTGCCATCGTGCGTGCCCCAAGAGCTGCTGCCCCGGTGTCCCGGTAGCCGGCGTGTGCTGCAGGGTGCTAAGTCTCGCTCCCGTAGTGGATTTGGGGTCACCTCCCTATCCTCTGCCAGGGTCAGCTCAGCGTTTTGGCCAGAGGCAAAGTCCTCCCCAGGGAGCATCAAGGCGACGCTTTGCGCGCAGGAGCTGCGTCCGTGCACCACGCGCTATGGGGGGGTTGCTTTTCCCCCCGCGCCGCCGCTGGCAGAGCCGCTCTCGGCTCCGTTCAACCAGAACGAGCGGCAAATTAACCTGACCTAGATCTGGAGGAGCCAGAGAGACCGACGGTTTTGTGTGCCCTCGAAATCTGCGCTCTGGAGGCAATACAGGGAGAATTCTCGTCTATTCCCAGGGAGGAGGAATAGCTGCTTATTTATAACAGCTGATTTGTAACTGTCTGATAACCTGTTCCTCGTCCCCCGGCCGTGCTCCGTGCCACTCTTCGTCCGCGTGCTGGGAACGGCTCACGGCGTCAGCCGGGTCTCCCCATCCATCATGATGCTGCTTCCCCGGCTCCTTCCAATTCACGCTAACCGAGCCCCACGCTCGCCTGGAGCAGGAGCACACTGCCCTACATCTCATCACCACCGGGAAACCTTCATGGAAATCCCTTCTGGATCAGGAAGACATCCTCGGTGGCTGCTCCTCCGGGCTTGCCGTCAGGATCGTGCCCTGGCCCGGCAGCTGGGAACGGCTCAGCCCTTTTGCTCCGGCGCTGTCGGGTCCGACGGCCGCTCAGCTCCTTGACGGATGGGACCGGCTCGCTCCTGGCGCAGCCGGCCCGTTGCCATGGCAATGGCAGGATATTGCTTTCTTACAGCCTCCCCGCTCGCACAAAGCCAGCCGCCGGCTCCAGCTTTGCTTAGCACGGGGATGTGCGGCGCATACCAAGCGCTTCTGGCTTTCCTCCGTCCCTGGCTGGGAAACCACTCCGGAGCATGCGGGGAAGAAGCAGCAGGAGCCGGAGCTCCCTGCCTCTTTCCCACGGCTGGAAAACCCCAGGTCTTCGCAGATGGCTGCTCCTCCTCTTCCTCCAGGTGTTCCTGCACCCGTCCCTCCTGTTTCATATTTCCTCTGTATTTTTCATTTGTAAAATCCAGCCTGTGCTGGTTTTTTCCATCTCCTGCCTGTGACCAATGTGGCTGGCTTGAGGCGGGAGCACCTTTTAACCTCTCCAAAGCTTGAGAAGTCCAGCCGTGCCCTGGGTGGTGCCGGTCCCTTCTCCCCAGGCAGCCGGGCCAGAGCATCCCGAGCCCAAGCAGCATCTCAGAGGTGGGGCTCGGCACACAGCTCTGGGAGGTTCGCAGAATCATCGAATAGTTTGGGTTGGAAGGGACCTTGAAGATCATCCAGTCCCACCCCCTGCCCAGGGCAGGGACACCTGCCCCCAGCCCAGGTTGCTCCCAGCCCCGTCCAACCTGGCCTTGAACACCTCCAGGGATGGGGCAGCCACAGCT